>CM053035.1:27637760-27922760 GCA_028564925.1 Lithobates sylvaticus | reverse complement strand
CCGTGGACCTTGGACAGCGAATCTCCGTTCCCCCTTTGATTTGTAGCGGGATTTGGGAATGAGGAGAAGATTTTGATTAGCCGATCGAAGACTGCGATTTGGTATGTAGTGTTTTATTTTCTCGCGAAGGTATTGCGGGGCGTTTCCATGTGCGCATTTGTGGGTGAGGCAGAGGGTCTTGAATGCGACCCGACTCCTTACATTTAGCCAATGTAGGTTCCTCAGGGAAGGGGAGATGGATTCCCAGGGTTTTTTTCCTGTTATCAGCCTTGCCGCTGTGTTTTGGATAAGTTGTAAGCGCGCAAGTTGATATTGGGGTAATCCTATGTAAAGGGAGTTAGCGTAGTCGAGTCGAGAATTGATGATCGTTCCAACTACCACTGCTTTGTCCTCCTTTGGAATGAAGGGGATGAGTCTGCGGAGCAGATGGTGAGAACCACTGACCACTGCTCCTATTTGGGCATCCATTGACATTTCTGAGTCAAAAAATGACTCCGAGACTCTTAGCCTTGGTCCTTGGGGCGATGGTCTGTCCAAAGATGGTAGGAGGTGTCCAAGGGATCTTGGTTCGGGGGTTATGATTTGCATGTAGAATAAGAAGTTCTGTTTTTGATTCATTAAGTTTGAGGGAGCTGGCAGTCATCCAGTCGTCTATCATAGTGAGGCATTTTCCTAATTGCTGATGATGGTCTTTTTGTCCGGTGATACGAAAATATAATTGAGTGTCGTCGGCGTATGAGTGGAAGCAGAGGTCTGATCTTCTGATGATTTTGAGGAGTGGGCGAATGTATATATTGAAGAGGACTGGCGACAAGGGTGATCCTTGAGGGACTCCACAGGAGATTGCCCGGGTTTCAGAGGTGAAACCTCCTAGTTTCACTGTCTGAGAGCGATTTCCTAGGAAGGATGCAAACCATTGCAGATCTGAGCCAGTGACTCCTGCTACTTCTGTGAGGCGGATGAGTAGAGTATTGTGGTCCACAGTATCAAACGCTGCACTGAGGTCCAATAGTACCAGGAGACATGAATCTCCGTCATCCGCTGCTTCGAGGGCATCGTCCCATATCTTCAGGAGTGCGGTTTCTGTCCCATGGCCTGGGCGGAATCCTGATTGTAACGGGTCCAGGAGTGTGTGTGTGTCCAGGTGGCGTTGTATCTGTTGTACTACCGCTTTCTCCATAATCTTGGAGATGTTGTTCAAGCTTGTAATTGGTCTGCGATGGTTGGGGTCCCGGGGGTCAAGGTTGGGTTTCTTTAGCAGGGGTTTGATGATGCCTTGTTTGAGGGCGCCTGGAACAATCCCTTCTTTGAACGATTGATTTATGAGGTGCGTTATGGTGGGAGCCAGGATGTCGGAGCATTCTTTCAGGAGTTTTGTGGGGATGATGTCAATGGAGGATGTGCTGTCTCTGAGATTTTTGATGATGTTTTTAGTAGTATCCGTGGTAATTGGGATCAGAGAAAACTTTGGTGGTTGTGGGATGTTTGTGTCGATATCGACTTTTTGCTCTGACTGCCTGCCGTCGGATGTCTTTTTCTGACCAATTGTTTTCCTGATGTTGTCGATTTTATTGATGAAAAAATCTGATAATTCATTGCAGAAAACTTGGGTTTCATTAGCGGGGGGCTCTAAGCATGCCGGGTTCATCGACTGAGCGACTATTTTAAAAAGTTCCCGGGGGCGGTTTAAGGCCGCTGAGATGGTATTTGAGAAATAGTCTTTTTTTGCTTTGAAGATTGCCTTCTGATAATTCTGTGTGAGTCCTTTGTATTTTGTGTGATTTCCCTTGGTGGGATTTATTCTCCATGCTCTTTCGGCTCTTCTGCGTTCTTGCTTGAGTAGCGTGAGCGAGCTATTGAACCATCCTGCGTTTTTCCTCTTGATGAGAGTTCTGCGTTTTGGAGCCACTGAGTCTGCTGATTGTAGTAATGCATTGTTTAGGGAGCTGAGAGTTTGCTCCGATGAGTGGGTTAAATTCAGAGTTGCTATTTTGTTTGATAAGATGGTTTTGAAGGAGTCGGAGTGCAGTTTTTTCTGCGATCTGGTCCAATGAGTTGTTGTTGCAGGTTTCTGTTTTTGGCGGGTGGTGTTGGTGAAGATTTTGAATTTGATGGCGTGGTGGTCCGTCCATGGTAGTGGTATGTTGTCTACTGTGTTGATGTCCAGATTTTGGTTGAAGATGAGGTCCAGAGTATGTCCTGACCCGTGTGTGGGGGTCTTTATCAGTTGCTGGAGACCCAGTTCTTCCAGTTGGCTGATGCAGGCGGTCGCGATCGGGTCTTGGGTAGAGTTTGCCCAGAGGTTGAAGTCTCCAAGTACCAGGAGGTTTTTGGATTTCAGTGTGTGTATTGAGATAAACTCTGTGAGGGGTGTAAGCAGATTGGTCTTAGGTCCTGGTGGTCTGTAGCAAAGTAGAATGTGGGTGGTGTCATGGGGTGTTGATTGAAGATGTAGCGTCAGTGTCTCCATAAAAGGCACTGGGTTCTGTAAGATTGGTTTGGTGAGTGCCAAGTGCGATTTAAAAATCACTGCTAGGCCTCCTCCATTTTTTCCTATCCGATGTTCCGTTAGGATCCTGTAGTTCTCCGGCACCAATTCGGTGAGGATGGTGTTGCAGTCGGGTGTTAGCCAGCTTTCCGTAATGAAGAGGCAGTCTATATTGTTTTGGGTGATGAAGTCGTGTACTTCTAGTCTGTGTTTGGCTGCAGATCTGGTGTTGATCATGGCGCATGCTAATTGTTGTGGTTGGGTAGGTATCTTCCTGTTTTTGCAGGTTGATTGTAGGTCAGTCTTTAATAGATGTTCTTTTCGTAGAATTTTTTGAATGGGAGCTGGCAATGTTGCGGTGGTATTTCTTAGTCTGTGGAGGACTTCAGCTGAATATTTAAGGTAGCACATGGCCAGAGGATGAAGTTGATGGTCCGGGATGACTGAGCTGATGATCCGGATCCGGGTTTGTCTTGTTATCAGTCTAAGTATCAGACTTGCCGCCGCGTAGACTAAAGCCAGCAAGTTGATCGTGTGGTGCCCTATGTGTGAGGATGCTGATCCTGATCCGGGTTTGTCCAGTTATAAGTCTAGGTATCAGACTTGCCGCCGCGTAGACTAAAGCCAGCAAGTTGATCGTGTGCCCTGTGTGTGAGGACTTGGTTTGGTTTAGTAGTAGTTTCCTGGCTGTTCCGGCTGCCTCTGCTTGTCGCAAGGAATCCTGGACCAGAAGAATGCTGCAGGTGACAGCTGCGGTGTGTTGCTTAATTGAAGCGAGTAGTTCCTGTAGGGGAGATGGGGGCCTGTTGAACCTACCGCCCTCTCGTTGATCCAGAGGAAGGCGAAAAAAACCCCTAACTGTGCCAGCCAATTGCTCAGTGGGGGGAAAAAATTCCTTCCTGACCCCGAGAGGCGGTCGGACAAAGTGCCCTGGATCAACTACTGGTGGGGGGGGGGGGGGGGGGGGGATCCCGAGAGCTTACCTGTTTGGAGATAGTCCCTGAAGCGCTTGCTGTGTTGCCTGATGCTTCTGCGATGAAGTCCGGTTGCTGGGTAGGGGTGTGCTGAAGGGGGTGGGCACGCCGGCCTGCAGAAAGGAGGAAAGGATAAGCAGGGGGGTGGGATGAGGTGGGATGAGTCTCATCCGCAGCCGGTTCCTTCCTTGTCTATGAAGCTAGAGCCGGGCGATGGCGGCTGCGGATGTTGCCCCACCTGGGGGACTGACCTGAGGTGGATGGAGTGGACGGAGTGCCCGTGGTGTCTGCTGGGGGGTCCTGGAGGTCCTGGGGATGTCCTGTGGTGGCTGGGTGGAGAGGGTGTACCAAGATGGCCGCCATACTGTCCCTGGTTTTACTGAGGCTGGCAACCCTGATGGGGCCCCCTAGTGGCCCGGGGCCCTCGGGCAGTGCCCGAGTGGTCGAATGGTCAGTCCGCCCCTGGATAGACCAACACAAAGTGGCACATAATTGTGAAGTGGAAGGGAAATGATAAATGGTTTTCAAATTTTTTTATAAATACATATCTGAAAAGTGTGGGGGGGGGGGGGGGGCATTTGTATTCAGCCCCCCTTTACTCTGATACCCCCTAACTAAAATCTAGTGGAACCAATTGCCTTCAGAAGTCACCTAATTAGTAAATAGAGTCCACCTATGTGTAATTTAATATCAGTATAAATACAGCTGTTCTGAGGTTTTTTTTAGAGAACCTTAGTGAACAAACATAGTTACATAGTTAGCCAGGCCGAAAAAAGTCCATCCAGTTCAACCATAAAAAAAGAAATAATAAATAAAAATAAAAAATATCGTACAATCCAATATACCCCATTCTATGCCCACAGTTGATCCAGAGGAAGGCAAAAAAAAAAAAAAAAAAAAACCAGAAGAGCATGCTCCAATCTGCTACAGCAGGGGAAAAAACAGCATCATGAAGGCCAAGGAACACACCAGACAGGTCAGGGGTAAATATGTGGAGAAGTTTATAGCAGGGTTAGGTTCTAAAAAAATATTCCAAGCTTTGAACATCTCACAGAGCTCTGTTCAATCCATCATCCGAAAATGAAAAGAGTATGGCACAACTGCAAACCTACCAAGACATGGCCGTCCACCTAAACTGACAGGCCGGGCAAGGAGAGCATTCATCAGAGAAGCAGCCAAGAGGCCCATGGTGATGGTGATGGTGGAGGCGCTGCAGAGATCCACAGCTTAGGTGGGAGAATCTGTCCACAGGACAACTATTATGTTGCGTACACACGGTCGGATATTCCTGATGGAAAAAGTCTGATCGGATTATGTTGTCGGAAAATCTGATTGTGTGTGGGCTCTAGCGGGTTTTTTCCGTCGGAAAAAATTTGAGAGCAGGATCTCAAATTTTCCGACAACAAAATCCGATCGGACTTTTTTTCGATCATGTGTAGGGAATTCCGACGGACAAAAGTGCCACGCATGCTCAGATCAAATTAAGAGACCAAAGCTATTGGCTACTAGCCTCTACGTAGTTCCGTAGTACGCAACGAACGTCACAACGTTTCGGAACAATCTGATTTTCCAACAACTTTGTCCGACCGTGTGTATGCAACACCAGTTTTGGACAAAATCCGCCGGAAAAAATCCGATGGATTTTGTGGTCGGAATTTCCTGAATTGCTGTCATTGTACGTCGGCTGGGGAAATCTAGTTTGTGGGCACGTGCGCCCCACTGGTCAGCGGGGGGAGCCAAATCAGCAGGTGGGGCAGACTCCATGTTCACCGGCCACCCGCGATCGTTCCCTGCAGAGACAGAATGGGGATCTGCCTGTGTAAACAAGGCAGATCTCCATTCTGACAGGGAGGATCACACAGATCCTGTCTTTCTGCTATGTAGAAAAACAGATCTGTGCGTTTCCCAGCCAGCCCATCCCCCATACAGTTAGAAGACACCTGCAGGGAACACATTTAACCCCTTGATCGCCCCCTGATGTTAACCCCTTCCCTGCCAGGGACATTAGTACAATAACAGTGTATATTTTTAGCACTGATTACTACTAAAGTGTCAAAAATGTTAGTTAGGTGTCCACTCTCTCCGCTGCAATGTCGCAGTCCCGCTAAAAAATCACAGATCACTGCTATTACTAATAAAAAATAATATAAATTCCATAAATCTATCCCATAGTTTGTATATAATATTTACTTATTGGGTTGTTTTTTTTTTTGTTTTTTTTACCAAAAACATAGCAGAATACATATTAGCTTAAAGTGGGGTACCCCCTAAAAAAAAAAAAAAAATTAAAAGTCAGCAGCTACAAATACTGCAGCTGCTGACTTTTAATAATCGACACTTACCTGTCCCAGGGTCCAGCGAAGCGGGGGAACGAAGCCCCCCTCGTTCCCCGCTCCGCTCGCGGCGCCGGCATTTTTACTGTGGGCACCCGGCTGTGGCTTCACAGCCGGGCACCCACTGCGCATGCGCGAGCGGCGCCACGCGCCGTGATACGCCGCCGCGCGCCGTGATACGCCGCACAATCATCTGGGACATGTCACGTGTCCCAGATGACTGACTGCGCGAGGGGAAAAGATGTCAGTGCCCGGGCACTGAAGGAGGCAGACTACGAGGGACCCCCTAGCAACAGGCATTTAGAGGTGAGTAAAAACATTTTTTTCCCAATTATTTTATTTTTTTATGAATTTTAAGATCTTTTTTTTTTTTTATTATAGCACAAAAAGAAAGCTCTATTTGTGGGGAAAAAAAGAACATACATTTTATTTGGGTACAACGTCACTCGACCGCGCAATTGTCAGTTAAAATTATTGTCATGAAGGGGGATAAATCATCTGAAGGTCAAGTAGTTCTTATTTTTTGTTGTGTATTTATTAGTTAATTTGTTTTATTTCAGCAGTTTGATCTCCTAGGGGTTTTTTTTAAAAAACATTCATGGCCCGAATGTCAAAAACATTTGCTAATCAAACTAAATGTGCCATGGTTTTTCGAAGAGATCAGAGCCATCTATTGGCCAAAATGCAGTATAGTTTTCTGAAATACCTCAATGAGAAAACTACACTGTGCAGTGTGTATTTGCCGCTGGATGGAGCTGACAAACAGGCATTAATCTCCTAGAAAAAATATGGGACAGTTTGTTTTAGTTACTCAGATGTTTCTGACATTCATACAGTTTAAGTAAATAAACCCCTTAGTGTGCTTTAGTACTTGTTTTAGTAGCCAATTCGTTGTATTTCAGCAGCTTGATTTTTCAATACTTTTTTCCGCATTTGCTCTTTGATTCAATTTACATTGGATATCTACACAGTATATTATCTACTTGATGTTTTACTATGTATATCATTTTTATCTTTTAATATTCTTTAACTCAATCAAGATAACTGATGTTTAAGTTTCTTGTTATTATGTGTTCTATTTTGGTGGTCAGGGCTACAGCCTACCTGACAAGCTCTCCCCTCCAACCAAAATGTAAAAAAAAAAATTATCACATTATCACAGGACTGACGCGCAGGATATCATCAACAGCTGAGTAACTCTGGAGAGATAGGATCTGGCAATCAGCTGACAGCTGAGCGGCCAGCTCAGAGAAGAAAGGGCTGAGCCCAGCCCTGACAATGTGTTGCCTTACGAATTGCATTTATGCAACTTTTTTTAACCGACAATTGATTGATGAAAATTAGGTTCTGCAAAATCACCCCCTATGAATAGCATAACAACATAAGACCCTATCCCAGCAGCAATAGATCCCCCACCAGCAACAGAAGACCTCGTGTTGGAAGGCAACATGTTTTACTTCATAGTACAAGAGGTGTTTGAAATATGAATTATGGTTATACCAAGCCTTCAAATTCTTGGTGGCTGTCTGGAATGTAACAAGTTGCACATCAAAGCTTTGTAGCATATCAGATTATTGATCTGAACAAAAGCTTGGCTCCTGACCACCTGGTGTGCTAATGCTATGCAAGCGAGCTTCAAAGAGGGCCATGGCTGCCAGGATGTTTGATGAAGGTGGGTTACAAAGATCAAAGGATCAACAGGCATTGAAGATTGATCCAGGATACATAGACATGATACATGGACAATGCTGCCCCTAGAGGCCAATACAGCAGGATGGACAGTATCATAATATATTGAGGACTGCCCCATAAATACTCTGATTCGTCAAAGGTCTAGATGGGCCGGCAATGGGGTTGGGTCTGGAAGGTGTATGATTGAAGTATAAAAAGGGCTGACTGAGACAGAGAGCTCTCTCTCTGTTACCATCATCGGACCGGGTCTAGGGGAAAAGCCTTGATAAGTATCTTTTTTATGTTCTTGTGTTATATGCTTTGTAATATCTTCCTTTAGTGTTTTCATGTTATAATTTTCCTATTTTCTTGTGAAATAAATAAGACGTTGTTTTACTAAGCAGTGTGTTTGTTTTCATAGCTAACCTTATATTATTGTGCTATCAACAGTAACTATCAGAGTTTTAATACACTAGCTAACTATAGGAATAGACAAGTTATTAAGTATATGGAATAAATAGAGGGAATCCATAACCACCCTCGGATAATATTTATTTTAGAATTTATTTCAATTGGCACCCCAGATTTTATCTCACCTCCCCAGCAACAATCGACCTCCTTTCTCTGCAAAAATAGATCCCCTCCAGCAACAATAGATTCCCCAGCAGGCAGAATCAATAGACCCTCCAGCACACTTCAGCACCCCTTGCCATTACATGCATTCAGTTCTGGAGGTGCCGGAACTGCATTTCCCTGTGTTCCTGCTGAAAAAAAGCCCTGCCTATGACAATCCATCATAATTCATATAAAATGTAACAAAAAAATTGTTGGAATTAAGCTTTCTAAAATGGCTAAAAATTATGATGCTCCACCTTAAATTTAATTCACACATTGTTTGTCTTGATCAGATAATTAAAGCCTTAATAATGTCTTCATTGACACCAGAAGAGAGGTTGCCAAATTTCGTTGACAATGAAAGTGTTTGTCTACATTCTTACAGGATGTAATAATGGAAACATTGCGACAAACTCTGACATTGCGTATATAGCCTAGGGTAAAAATGACAGTACTGACTCCGAATACACAGTGTTTACACATTGCTATACGAGCCAAAATACACAAGGACATTTTTATTCTTTATGTATTTTGGCCCTTAGAACAATTTTTAGACGTTGCATTTAAAATCACATTTACCTTAGCAATATTAGAACTTCTCCATGCACTCTTTTTAAAGTAGAACTACACTGCATCTGATCACCACAAATCAAAAATGCTATTTAGTTCAATTTTAATATAAAAAGCAAACTCCCCCACCCATCCGTGTCTCTGTGCTTTATTTTGCAGAGGACTCACCTTAACCACCTGCTGAAATATTAAATCGGTATTTTTTTGCCATAAAATTACTTAGACCCCCCCCCCCCCAAAAAAAAAACATTATATATATTTTTTAGCAGAGACCCTAGAGAATAAAATGGCAATCGTTAAAAAATGTTTTATGTCACACAGTATTTGTGCAGTGGTCTTTTAAATGCTATTTTTTTTAGAAATGATACACTTTAATGAATTTTAGAGCAAAAAAACACTATAGATACCGTAACCCATTTTGTGATAAAATATGAAAGACAGAGTAAATAGATACCTAACATGTCAAAATTGCGCACATGGAATGGTCACAGTGAAAACATTTTTACAGGTTACCTGTTTAACCAGTTAACAACCGGCCCATAGCCGAAAAACGGCTACAGGGCGGTTGCTTAACTCTGGGAGGCCGTTTATTAACGGCCTCACAGAATTCTGCTCTTGCGCGCCCCCTGGTGCGCGCACTCGAGAGCATCCATGATCGCCGGGTTTAGAGGACCCGGCGGATCATGGATCACGGTAAACGGCCGCTCATCGCGGCCGTTTACCACGTGATCGCTCCGTCAAATGACGGAGTGATCACATGTAAGCAAACCGGCGTCATTTGATGACGCCGGTTCCTCTCTCCTCCTCTCTCTGTACCGATCGGTACAGTATGAGAGGAGAGGGGGAGGGATCGGTGGCAGCAGTGCTGTGGGCGGGATCTGTAGTGCCCACAGCCTGCTCTGCCACCACCGATCCATCCATCCATCCATGCTCAGCCATCCCTCCATACCCTGCACTACCCAGCAATAGCCTGCAGTGTATTGCTGGGTATTGCAGGGTATGGAGGGATGGCTGAGCATGGATGGATGGATTCTCTGCCATACCCCCCAATACTGTGCCATACCCCCCAATACTCTGCCATACCCCCCCAATACTCTGCCATACCCCCCCAATACTCTGCCATACCCCCCCAATACTCTGCCATACCCCGCGATGCCCTGCCATACCCCGCGATGCCCTGCCATACCCCGCGATGCCCTGCCATACCCCGCGATGCCCTGCCATACCCTGCGATACTCTGCCATACCCTGCGATACTCTGCCATACCCTGCGATACTCTGCCATACCCTGCGATACTCTGCCATACCCTGCGATACTCTGCCATACCCTGCGATACTCTGCCATACCCGGCGATACTCTGCCATACCCTGCGATACTCTGCCATACCCGGCGATACTCTGCCATACCCGGCGATACTCTGCCATACCCGGCGATACCCGGCGATACCCTGCGATACTCTGCAATACCCGACGATACTCTGCAATACCCGGCGATACTCTGCAATACCCGGCGATACTCTGCAATACTCTACCATACCCTGCGATACTCTGCCATACCCTGCAATACCCAACAATACCATGCAATACTCGCTACGATCAAAGCCAGGATCGTTTTTTTTTTTTTTATTTCAGGCTTTCCAGCCTAGAGGTGAGATGTGGGGTCTTATTGACCCCATATCTCACTGTAAAGAGGACCTGTAATGCCATATTCCTATTACAAGGGATGTTTACATTCCTTGTAATAGGAATAAAAGTGATCAAAAAAATTTTTGGGGGGGGAAAAAAAGGGTCAAACTAAAATAAATAAAGTAAAATGAACAATAAAATATATATATATTTTTTTAAAGCGTCCTGTCCCCGTGTGCTCGCACGCAGAAGCGAACGCATACGTAAGTCCCGCCCACATATGAAAACGGTGTTCAAACCACACATGTGAGGTATCGCTGCGAACGTTAGAGCGAGAACAATAATTTTGGTCCTAGACCTCCTCTGTAACTCAAAACATGTAACCAGTAAACAAAATTAAAGCCTATGGGGATTTTTAAGTAGCGAAGTTTGGCGCCATTTCACGAATGTGTGCAATTTTGAAGCGTGACATGTTGGGTATCTATTTACTCGGCGTAACTTCATCTTTCACATTATGCAAAAACATTGGGCTAAATTTACAGTTTTGTTTTTTGTAAAGCACAAAACATATTTTTTCCAAATAAAACACGTTCGAAAAATTGCTGCGCAAGTACCGTGCTAGATAAAAAGTTGCAACGACCGCCATTGTATTCTCTAGGGTCTTTGCTAAAAAAACATATATAATGTTTTGGGGTTCTATGTAATTTTCTAGCAAATAAATGATGATTTTTACATGTAGGAGAGAAATGTCAGAATTGTCCTGGGTGCTCCAGAACACCTGATTGCTCCCTGCATGTTGGGCCTCTGTATGTGGTCACACTGTGTAAAAGTCTCACACATGTGGTATCGCCGTACTCGGGAGTAATAGCAGAATGTGTTTTGGGTGTAATTTGTGGTATGCATATGCTGTGTGTGAGAAATAACCTGCTAATATGACAATTTTGTGAAAAAAAAAAATAATTAAAAAAAATCTTAATATTGCAAAGAATTGTGGGAAAAAATTACAACTTCAAAAAACTCACCATGCCTCTTTCCAAATACCTTGGAATGTCTTCTTTCCAAAAAGGGGTAATTTGGGGGGTATTTGTACTTTTATGGCATGTTAGGGTCTCAAGAAATGAGATAGGCCTTCAGTACTTCAGGTGTGATCAATTTTCAGATATTGGCACCATAGCTTGTGGACTCTATAACTTTCACAAAGACCAAATAATATACCCCAATTTGTACTTATTTTTACCAAAGATATGTAGCAGTATAAATTTTGGCCAAAATTTATCAAGAAAAATTACAAATTTGCTAAATTTTATAACAAAAACGAAGAAAAATTCATTTTTTTTACTGAATTTTCAGTCATTTTTCTTTTATATCGCAAAAAATAAAAAACCCAGAGGTGATTAAATACCACCAAAAGAAAGCTCTATTTGTGTGAAAAAAAGGACAAAAATTTCATATGGGTACAGTGTTGTATGAATGAGTAATTGTCATTCAAAGTGTGAGAGCACCGAAAGCTGAAAATTGGTCTGGTTATTAAGGGTGTTTAAGTGCCCAGTGGTCAAGTGGTTAAAGTTACAGAAAAGGTCTTGCACTAGAATTATTGCTCTCGCGTTTGAGGCTATACCCTTACACGTGTGGTTTGAACACCGTTTACTATGCTTGTGTGACTTACGAATGCGACCACTTCTGTGTGCAAACACGGAGGGATGAGTCGCTTGAATTTTTTTTTTCCTTATTTATTTTACTTTTTATTTTTTATTTTTACACTGTACCTTTATTTTTAAATTTTTTAATTTAATTTTTTTTTTATCATTTTTTTATTTTATTTCTAATACAAGGAATGTAAACATCCCTTGTACTGTAATAGAAATAAGGATGACAAGTAATCTTTATTGAGAGACCTGGAGTCAAAAAGACCCCAAATCTCTCATGTACCTTTAAAAACAAATATGTTTTTGAACTTTTGCTTTTAAAAACATATATATATATATATATATATATATATATATATATATATATATATATATATATATATATTTACTATGGCTTGGGATAGGGCATAGAGATGCGTGGTGGCGATCTTGCCTCACTCTTCTCCAGACCCAGCTACCGCCAGCGTTGGGGCTTCACTGATCAGTCAGGTGAGCCTAGGAACGAGTGGCAAGTGGCGGGGGTACTTCACCCTCCCGCCACTTCAAAAAGTGATCGTGCAGCAAATCTGCCCGCTGGACCACTTTTATCTGAAAGAGAATCACCTACAGTACAAAAAAAAATAAAAAAATACGGGGTTATTTAACGTTTAACAAACAAATTTTTACTATAGGCCATTTGGCAACAAAAAAAATAGCATTTCTGGCAGTGGCCATGTTGAGTAAGGGCAAATGATACATGTAGCATTTACTTCCTGGAATCCATCTGCCCTTAGCTCAGACATGCAAGCAAGAGGGTGTGCTTAGCTGAGAAAGCCCCTACTTCCCTCCTGAAGACTCATGGGATATATGCCATCATTTGCCTAGGCAAGACACCAGGATGTAACAGTAGAAATGTAAAAAAAAAAAAAATACACATATATATATATATATATATATATTTTTTTTTTTTTAATATAAAATATATATTATTCCTGTATATTATCTTTAAAGAGCAACTCTACTCTGGGGGATCTTTATACATTACAGGGATTTTAATAAACGTTGTTACTGATTCCTACCTTTTGTTATTCTAAAGAAATAGTTTGTTTGCATTTGCCCATGTGCAAAACAAATGTGAATGGGAGTGATATTATAATTATCAATCAGCTGCAGCACTTGCAGGGTTCTAATGAGAAAAGTGTCAGGGTCTGCATTCCTTTAGATGTGATTTCCCTTTGGAATTATCTTACCAAAAAAGCAATTTTGTTGCAGGGCATTCCCAAAACAAGACTTGTATCTTAGTGCAGACTTCACACAAGAAGGAAATGACATATCCAGGGGGCATTCTGTAAGCCTTCTGTTAATCAGCAGTGTTCTGATGAGAAAAGTTGCAGTGTCTGCATCCCTTTAAAAGTGATTAACCCTTTTGGGAGTATCTCACAACAAATAATTTTTTGTTGTTGCAGGGGATGCCTAAAATCTGCCTTGTATCTTAGTGCAGACTTCTGGGAAAATCAGTGAGCCAATCACACAAGCAGGAAATACAGTACTGCAGATTGAAAATGAAATAGACATGTGCACAATAGAAAAATTTGTTTATTTTCGTTTCATTTCTTTCGTTTCCGTTGATTCGTAACGATTCGTAAATTCGTAAGTTGTCGGTGTTCGTATTCGTAACGATTCGTATTTTCGGAAGAGTTATTTTTTCGTTGATTCGTTTTTCCGTTTAAGTTTAATTTTTGTTTATTCGAAATTCGGACGCATTCGTATTTTCGTAGATTTAGTTACATTCGTACTTTCGTTAGATTGATTTATTCGTACTTTCGTAACATTGTTTTCGTAGATTCGTAATCGGAGCATAATTCATAATTGTATGTAATGTGTATGCTATTATTACATTGTAAGAGACACGGAAAATTACGAATCGAAAAAAAAAAGTTCTGAATGTACGAATTTTTTCGTTCAATCCATTCGAAGCACGTTAAGCAGCGACATTGTGAGAAAGACACACGGAAAATTACGAATCGAAAAAAAAAAAAAAAAAAAGTTACGAATGTACAAATTTTTTCGTTCAATCCATTCGAAGCACGTTAAGCAGCGCCATTGTAAGAGACACGGAAAATTACCAATTCAACAAAAAAAAAAAAGTTACGAATGTACGAATTTTTTCGTTCATTTTGATTTTCGTTGTTCCTGTTTTCGTTTTTCGGATTTTCTTCTTTCGTAGTTTCGTTGTTTCTAATTTGGTTATTTCGGATTTTCGTAGTTTTTCGGTTTCGTTCGATTCGAACATTCGTTATTCGTTAAAATTTTTAGCGAATCGTTCGTTTATTCGTACGAAAACGAATGAACAAATATAACGAATTTTAACTAAAAAAAAACAAAACGAATTGCACATGTCTAAAATGAAAGGCCATTTAAAAAAAAATCAGTTTCAATAAGACTTGTGTAGCAATTGTATATGCTATATTCATTTTATTTTTTTTATTTGCTGAAAATTGGAGTTACCCTTTAAGTAAATAAAAATATAAAAATAATATTCCTTTTTTTACTTATTTGGAAGACTCGCCTCCTTATTTGAGGTTGTCCTCATTCTGACGCCAGGCCGTGTTCAGACATTACTCAATACCGCTGCAAATCGCTGTTTTAAAGGCTCCAGCTTTGCACTTTGGACAATCTAAAAACTGTTAATCTTGCTTTTAACTATAATTAATTTTTTTTCCGGATCCAGGGTGACCATTTATTCCATTATTTAGCCTCACATTGGCTGTCGCACAATTTCCAGTCTCTGTATTTAGCTATTATGCTTGACTCATTAAACCCATTGAAGAAGTACAGGTGCCGTGTTTTACCCGGGCTGATTACACTGATTGGTGGAGGTTAGTCCTGTCTGCCCTTTTGGTCCTGAATAAACTGAATATAAACAAGTCAGTGAATGTCTACTGTTAGCGTAATGATCTTCCAATGGTAACATAATGATACATATTTGCATGTCATTAAGCAGTAATTAAAAGCATAGTCCAAAAATGTAATAAATGCAAAAATGTTCAATTGTTATGCCCCATACACACAGTCTGAAATTCCGACCGAAAATGTCCGATCGGATTATATTGTCGGAAAATTCGATCGTGTGTGGGCTCTATCGGACTTTTTTCGTTGGAAAAAATTTGAAAGCAGGACCTCCAATTTTCCGACAACAAAATCCGATCTGACTTTTTCCGATCGTTTGTAGAGAATTCCGATCGGACAAAGTGCCACGCATGCTCAGATCAGATTACGAGACCAAAGCTATTGGCTACTAGCTTCTACGTAGTCCCGTCGCAACGAACGAACGTCATCCCGTTCCGAACGATCAGATTTTCCAACAACTTTGTCCGACCGTGTGTATGCAACACCAGTTTCGGACAAAATCCGTCGGAAAAAATCAGACGGATTTTGTTGTCGGAATGTCCGACCGTGTGTACGGGGGCTTAGATTGCATTGAAACCTGAAAAGCATTGCAATGATCACGGGTGCAATGCACAGGTTCCTTCTTTCTTTATGTCCCAGCCACAGGTCATTGGGCAGGGTGACTGGTCTTGTCTCTGCCCCCTTCTGTACATCACTACATTTGGCAGCCTGTAGTGGGTGGGGCCTGTAGGGCCCCTCCCACAACTCTGCTCTCTGTGCACAGCCTATGTACAGCACAGTGATGATGTCACTGCTTCTTTTCCTAGGTAATATCTGGTGTCATGCCTTCAGCCTATAAAGAAAAAAGAATATCTTCTGGACTTGCAATATCAACATTGCCCACTAGATGCCACTCTTAACAAAAGACTATTGATGGGTAGTGTTCTATGGTTAATAGACATTTCCTGTAATATCATTAGGAACTAGCCCACTTCCTATTCTTTCATCTTTTCCATGAGGACAGACTGCATGGAGCCAGCTAAGCCTTTACTACATGCATAGCTCCCAACTGTCCCTGATTTCAAAGGGACTGTCCCTGATTTGGAGCAATGTCCCTTAGACATGTGCAATTCGTTTTGTTTTTTTATTTTTTTTTCGTTATTTTTGTTTGTTCGTTTTCGTACGAATGAACGAATCGTTCGAATCGTACGAATCCGATTAACGAATCATTCGAATCGAACGAATCCGAAAAACAACGAAAATCCGAAAAAAACTAATTAGAAACAACGAATGTACTAATGAAGAAAATCCGAAAAATGAACGAAAAAACTCGTACATTCGTAACTTTTTTTTTTTGTTGAATTGGTAATTTTCCGTGTCCCTTACAATGGTGCTGCTAAACGTGCTTCGAATGGATTGAAAAAAAAAATTCGTACATTCGTAACTTTTTTTTTTCGATTCGTAATTTTCCGTGTCTCTTACAATGGCGCTGCTTAACGTGCATTCGTAACTTTTTTTTTTGGTAATTTTCCGTGTCTCTTAAAATGTAATAATAGCATACACATTACATAAAATTATGAATTATGCTCCGATTACGAATCTACGAATGTACGATTAAATACGAATGCGTCAGAATTTCGAATAAACAAATAAACGAAAATTAAACTAACATAAAAACGAATCAACGAAAAAATAACTCTTACGAAAATACGAATCGTTACGAATACGAACACCGACGACTTACGAATTTACGAATCGTTACGAATCAACGGAAACGAAAAAAACGAAACTGTTGTGCACATGTTTATTCCTGATAAGCAGACAGACTTATCTAGCACCTACCTAGGAGGCTGCTACACTTGGTAACACAAATTGCTAATCAGCCGATCACATGGCAGCAACTCAATGCATTTAGGCATCTAAACGTGGTGAAGACTTTTCCCTCTGCCAATTGCCATGGCTGTAACAAAGCCTGTGCACCCACTTGTCAGGTCTCCTCCCACTGTCTAATATGCCTCCCTATTGGACCAGTAGGGGACAGTCAGAACAAGCTGAGCTGCACCTGAGTACAATGAGCAGACCTAACCAATAGATCCTGCTCCTTGGTAGGCAGAGAGCACTCTAAGTTTTACCTGACCATCTTCCTGGTAAGCAGACAGACTGTCTTATCTAGCACCTACCTAGGAGAGTGCTACACTTGGTAACACAAATTGCTAATCGGCCAATCACATGGCAGAAACTCAATGCATTTAGTCATCTAGATGTGGTGAAAACGACTTGCTGAAGTTAAAACCGAGCATCAGAATGGGGAAGAAAAGGGATTTAAGTGACTTTGAATGGGGCATGGTTGTTGGTGCCAGACGGGCCGGTCTGAGGATTTCAAAAACTGCTGATCTATTGGGATTTTCACACACAACCATCTCTCGGGTTTACAGAGAATGGTCTGAAAAAAGAGAAAATATCCAGTGAGCGGCAGTTGTGTGGAGGAAAATGCCAGGTTGATGTCAGAGGAGAATGGGCAGACTGGTTGGAGACGATAAAAAGGTAACAGTAACTCAAATAATCACTTCTTACATCCAAGGTATGCAGAATACCATCTCTGAACGCACAACACATCGAACCTTGAAGCAGATGGCCTACAGTAGCAGAAGACCCCACCGGGTGCCACTGTCAGCTAAGAACAGGAGACTGAGGCTACAATTCGCACAGGATCACCACAATTGGACAATAGAAGATTGGGAAAACATTGCCTGGTCTGATGAGACTCGATTTCAGCTGCTACATTCAGATGGTCGGGTCAGAATTTCGTGGAAATATAAAAGCATGGATCCATCCTACCTTTTATCACCGGTTCAGGCTGGTGGTGGTGGTGTGATGGTGGGGGGGATATTTTCTTGGAACACTTTGGGCCCCTTGGTACCAATTGAGCACCACGGCCCACCTGAGTATTGTAGCTGACCATAACCATCCCTTTATGACTACAGTGTTCCCATCTTCTGATGGCTCCTTCCAGCAGGATAATGCACCATGTCACAAAGCTCCAATCATCTCACCACTGGACAATGAGGTCACTGCACTCCAATGTCCTCCACACTCACCAGATCTCATCCAATAGAGACACTCACCAGATCTCAATCCAATAGAGACACTCACCAGATCTCATCCAATAAAACACCTTTGGGATGTGGTGGAATGGAAGATTTGCATCATGGATGTCCAGCTGACAAATCTGCAGCAACTGTGTGATGCTATCATGTCACTATGGACCAAAATCTCTGAGGAATGTTTCCAACACCTTGCTGAATCTATACCACCAAGATTGAAGGCAGATCCGAAGGTAAAATGTGAAGGTGCCTGGAGTTCGACTTTAAATAATTATATTCTTAAAAAGTTGTAAAGAATAAAAAAATAATTGATTCTTTGTTGAACTTCCAGTGACCAGTATGAGAGAGTGAGAGTGATAACACCAAATTTAACACACCTGCTCCCCATTCACACCTGAGGCCTTGTAACACTAACGAGTCACATGACACTGGGGAGGGAAAATGGCTAATTGGGCCCAATTTGGACATTTTCACTTAGGGGCGTACTCACTTTTGTTGCCAGCAGTTTAGACATTAAGCCCTGGTTCACACTGACTGCAGGAATTAAATTGTGTGAGTTCAAGTGAACTTGCACGATTTCATTCCCGCATGTCAGTCCCGACTTCGGGGGCGATTTCAGAGACATTTGTGCGAGTTTCTGCGCAGATGTCAATGGAAATCGTCCCCAAAATCGCCAAAAGTAGTACAGAAACTACTTTTGTGAATCGGTGCGGTGCCGCAAATGTGGCAGCACTGATGGGCACCTTATAGGGGACACTGATGAGAAGGCACTGATTGCCAGCACTTGTGAGCACTGTTGGGACTGCACTGTTATGCCTCATACACACGATCGGAAAGGCCGCCAGCAAAAGCCTGATGTGAGCTTTTGGTTGGAAAATGCGACCGTGTGTATGCTCCATCGGACTTTTGCTGGCGGAAATGCTTGAAGATTGAGAGCAGGTTCTCTATTTTTCGGTCGGAAAAAGTTCCTATCCGAAAATGTGATCGTCTGTAGCAATTCCGACGCGGAAAATTCCTACACAATTTGACGCATGCTCGGAAGCATTGAAATAAATTTTCTCGGCTCGTCGTATTGTTATGCGTTACCGCGTTCTTGACGGTCGCAATTTGGTGTGACCGTGTGTAGGCAAGCCAAGCTTGAGCGGAATTCCGTCGGAAAAACCACCCAAGATTTTTCCAATGTAAATTCCACTCGTGTGTACGTGACATTACAGTATCTCACAAAAGTGCTAATTACAACGGCCAATTTGCATGTTAATGTCATAATGGACATATATCAATGCAAAAAGAACTTTTAAAAACTAAAATTTTTTCGGGAGCAGTCATTTTAATGATGCATAAAGTGAAAAAAAAAAAGTGAAATTTTCCTTTAAATATGGTACCTGGGGGGTGTCTAAAGTATGCCTGTGAAGTGGCATGTGTTTCCCGTGTTTAGAACTGTCCTTGCACAAAATGACATTTGTAAAGGAAAAAAAGAAGCCATTTAAAACCACTTGCAGCTTTAGGTTTGTTCTTAAGTAGAATCTGAACAGGTACATTATGAAGTGTAGCTCCATCCCAAAAAAATCAATTTTTAAGCTTTTTGGAGAACATAGGGAGGGGTTATCACCCCTGTAACATTTGCTGTCTTTGCACATCTGTTCAGAACATGTCACCTCACTTTCCGTCCCAATGACAAATGTTTTTGGAAAAGTGGGGTTTTAATTGAAACAAGGATTGGTGATAAAGTATCAGTAGAGAGGAGATACCTTTTTCCCAAATTAAATCTAACAGGATAGAATTTCCCTTCCTAGGGGTAGATTTCCTCTCACTTCCTGTTTTCTCTTTCCATTTGCAAGTAGGAGTCGTTTGTAAGTTGGATGTTTGAAAGTAGGGGCCTGGCGTATATACTCTGCAGAAATTTGCCCTATTAGATGTTGGTGTAGCCACAAGACTGGTGGGCACAGGAATGGGCCCTGCTGTGAGTTAATAGATCAAGATTTGTAATTGCATGCACCTGTTGAACAGGGCAGAAAAATTGGGGGTGGTGGTGGTGGTGGACGGTGTTGCCACAAGACTGTAAGCTCTCACAGTTACTCTTGGTGGGCGCAGGAATGGGCCCTGCTGTGAGTTATTAGATCAAGATTTGTAATTGCAAGCACCTGATGAACAGGGCAGAAAAATTGGGCCTTTGGCGGTGGTGGTGGACGGTGTTGCCACAAGACTGTAGGCCCTCATAGTTACTCTTGGTGGGCGCAGGAATGGGCCCTGCTGTGAACTATTAGATCAAGATTTGTAATTACCCGCCCCTGTTAAACAGGGGCTGAAAAATTGTGCCTTAGGCACTGGTGCTGGTGCCACAACACTGCAACCCCTCACAGATACTGTACTTGGAGCACAGCAGTCACACGTGTTGCGAAGCATTTTTTTTTAAAAATTGTAAGTACACGCCCCTGTTAAACAGGGGCTGAAAAATTGTGCCTTAGGCACTGGTGCTGGTGCCACAACACTGCATCCCCTCACAGATACTGTACTTGGAGCACAGCAGTCACACGTGTTGCGAAGCTTTTTTTTATAAAAATTGTATGTACACGCCCCTGTTAAACAGGGGCTGAAAAATTGGGCCTCAGGCACTGGTGCTGGTGCCACAACACTGCAACCCCTCACAGATACTGTACTTGGAGCACAGCAGTCACACATGTTGCAAAGCTTTTTTTTATAAAAATTGTATGTACACGCCCCTGTTAAACAGGGGCTGAAAAATTGTGCCTTAGGCACTGGTGCTGGTGCCACAACACTGCAACCCCTCACAGATACTGTACTTGGAGCACAGCAGTCACACGTGTTGCGAAGCTTTTTTTTTATAAAAATTGTATGTACACGCCCCTGTTAAACAGGGGCTGAAAAATTGTGCCTTAGGCACTGGTGTGGTGGCATGGATCATTGAGGAGGAGGAAGAGGATAGTCAGTGAACATAAGAGGACAGTCACTCAGCATCAGCATAGGCAGTCTTGAAGGGATGTGACATTATAAATTATTCCGTTATATCCGCTTCAGGTGCCTGGTAGCTGGTGGTGATCCAAGACTGATTCATTTTGATGAAGGTCAGTCGATCAACCGAGGCGGTGGACAGGCGCACCCTATGATCGGTGACAAATCCTCCAGCAGCACTGAATGTGCGTTCGGAAAGAACGCTGGAGGCAGGACAGGCCAGTAGCTCAATTGCATACTGTGCAAGCTCTGGCCAGTGATCCATCCTCAGGACCCAGTAAGCCAGAGGATTTTCGGTGGGAAAGGTGTCCAAGTCTGACCTTGCCCCAAGGTATTCCTGCACCATGTATATCAGACGCTGGCGATGGTTGCTGGAACTGATCATACCTTGGGGCTGCGGACTAAAAAATTGTCTGAAACGCATCGGTCAGACGTCCACCTTCCCCACCGCTCCTTCTGCTACTGACCGAAGCCTCAGCAACTCGTCGCCCAGGACCAGGAGTTTGTAACCTCCCAGTTTCTGGGAACGCGTTGCACAGACCTTTCTGCAAGGCCTCCCTGAGATGTCTCATCCTCTGCTCCCTCTGCGACGGCAAGATAAGGTCCGCAACCTTACCCTTGTACCGTGGATCAAGGAGAGTGGCCAGCCAGTAATGGTCCCTCTCCTTGATCCGAAGAACACGAGGATCCTTCCGCAGGCTTTGCAGGATCAGGGAGGCCATGCAGCGTAGGTTAGCTGAGGCATTCGGTCCGGAGTCTTCTGGGTCACTGAGGATGACATGATCGCCAGCCACCTCCTCCCAGCCACGTACAAGTCCACTGGTTTGTTGGGACTGTACATCATCCCTAAAAGACTGCTGCTGCTGATGCTGAGTGCCAGGCTCCACCTCCATGCTCACACAATCCTCCTCCTCCTCCTCCTCCTCATCCTCTTCCTGTGTGATGGGTGGGACAGAAGGAACACTGTCCGGATAAAGGGGGCCTTGAGAGGCAAGGAAGTCCTCCTCTTCCTGCCTCTGTTCTGCCTCAAGTGCCCTGTCCATTATCCCACGCAGCGTATGCTCCAACAGGTGGACAAGAGGTACAGTGTCACTGATGCATGCACTGTCACTGCTCACCATCCTCGTGGCCTCCTCAAATGGTGAGAGGACAGTGCATGCATCCCTGATCATGCTCCACTGACGTGGGGAAAAAAAAACAAGCTCCCCTGACCCTGTCCTGGTGCCGTAGTCGCAAAGGTACTCATTGATGGCCCTCTGCTGCGTGTGCAGTCGCTGCAGCATGGCCAACGTTGAGTTCCACCTGGTGGGCATGTCACATATTAGGCGGTTCTTGGCAGGTTCAGCTCCTTTTGCAGCTCAGTCAGCCGAGCACTGGCATTATAAGATTGGCGGAAATGCACACAGACTTTCCTGGCCTGCCTCAGGACATCCTGTAAGCCTGGGAACCTGCCCAAGAACCGCTGCACCACCAGGTTGAGGACGTGAGCCATGCAGGGCACATGGGTGAGCTGCCCCTGTCGCAGGGCGGAGAGGAGGTTGGTGCCATTGTCAGAAACGACCATTCCTGGCTTAAGCTGACGTGGCGTCAACCACCTCTCGGCCTGCCCCTGCAGAGCTGCCAGAACCTCTGGCCCAGTGTGGCTCCTGTCCCCCAAACACACCAGCGCAAGCACGGCATGGCATCTTTTTGCCTGCGTACTTGCGTAGCCCCTTGTACGCCTACGGAGCACCGCTGGTTCCAAGGACAGAGCACTGGAGGAAGAAGAAGAGGAGGGGGTGGAGGAGAGAGGTGTGTCACAACCAGTAGCAGTAGTAGCGTTTTGGAGGCGTGGTGGCGGAACAACCTCCAACACTACTGCACCTTGTCCTGCATCCCTCCCAGCTGCCAATAGAGTGACCCAATGGGCCGTGAAAGAAAGGTACCGTCCCTGTCCATGCCTGCTGGACCATGAGTCAGCGGTAATATGCACCTTACCGCTGACCGCCCTGTCCAGCGAGGCATGGACATTGCCTTCCACATGCCGGTAGAGAGACGGAATCGCCTTCCGTGAGAAAAAGTGGCGTTTGGGAACCTGCCACTGAGGAACCGCACATTGAACAAACTCACGGAAGGGGCCGAGTCTACCAACTGAAAAGGCAGCAGTTGAAGTGCTAGCAATTTAGCCAAGCTAGCATTCAACCGCTGGGCATGTGGATGGCTGGGAGTGTACTTCTTTCTACGGTCCAGCAGCTGGGGCAGGGAAATTTGCCTGCTGCAATCGGACGTCGGTGTACTGCAAGTACTTGGTTGTGACACACCTTCAGTCCTCTCAGAGCAGCTTTCAGAGAGGACTGAAGGTGTAGTGGGGATGGAGATCCCAGCTGATGAGGAGCAAGGAGAGGTCCGCTTAGTTGTTTGGTGTGGGTCTTTTATGTGTGCCTGCCAACGAGCTGCATGGCAGGTCGACATATGTCTGGTCATGCTTGTGGTGCCCAAGCGGCTGATGTTTTGGCCACGCGAGATACGCTTGAGACAAATATTGCAAATAGCAGTGGTGCGATCTGATGCACTCGTCTCAAAAAAGGCCCACACCAAAGAACTTTTCTGATAACGTGCAGAGGCAGCGCCCTGCACAGGCGGAGCTCTGCGGTGTTGTACAGTTGCTGTGCTGGCCTCTACCTGGCCTCCAGGGGGCATCCTGCCTCGTTGGACATGTGACGCCGCATCCTCCTCCTCCTCGTCCTCCTCCTCATCCTCTCTCCCTCCAGGCACCCACGTGGCGTCAGTGACCTCATCATCCCCTCCCTCTTCACCACTAGAGCAAACCTGGCAGTAAGCTGCAGCTGGTGGAACAGTACTGCCAGATTGCTGTCCTTCAGCATCCCCTCTCTCTGCGCGCACACTACTGACTTCCTCAAGCTGGTTATCATCATCCGAGCCTTCGAATCGTTGGGCATCCTCCTGGAGCATGTACCCAACACTGTGCTCAAAGAGTTCGGGGGACTCCTCAGGAGGACATGGTGGGTCTAGGGAAGGGGTGGCTGATGATGCCATTGAGTACGCGTTGGCAGCTGCTCTGCCAGTACCCTGAGCCTGGGTGAGAGAGGATGAGGAGGATGAGGAGGGCTTGGTCATCCATTCTACCAAGCCTTCAGCATGATGCGGCTCCACATGTCCAGCTGCCGAAAACAAAGACGCGCGTGTCCCATGGCCACGTGCTGATGACGATGCACGACCACGTCCACGGCCACGCCACGTCCACTAGAAACAGAGCCTGCCTGCCCTGTGTTCTTGGCTCTGCACGCTCTGCCTCCCCTTGGCGGTCTTCCAGCCATTGTAGTCGGTAGTCCTGTGGGTGCTGCTGAGAAGAATATATAGGAGCTCTGTGTGATGCCACTAACACACTAGAAGTCCTGCGGGTGCTTCTGCAAAGAAAATATAGGAGCTCTGTGTGATGCCACTAACACACTAGAAGTCCTGTGGTGCTGCTGAGAAGAAAATATAGGAGCTCTGTGTGATGCCACTAACACACTAGAAGTCCTATGGGTGCTTCTGCAAAGAAAATAGAGGATCTCTGTGTGATGGGACTAACACACTTCAAGTCCTATAGGTGCTTCTGGGAACAAAATATATGATCTCTGTGTGATGGGACTAACACACTACAAGTCCTATAGGTGCTTCTGGGAAGAAAATATAGCTCTGTGTGATGGGACTAACACACTTCAAGTCCTATAGGTGCTTCTGGGAACAAAATATAGGATCTCTGTGTGATGGGACTAACACACTACAAGTCCTATAGGTGCTTCTGGGAAGAAAATATAGGTCTGTGTGATGGGACTAACACACTTCAAGTCCTATAGGTGCTTCTGGGAACAAAATATATGATCTCTGTGTGATGGGACTAACACACTTCAAGTCCTATAGGTGCTTCTGGGAAGAAAATATAGGTCTGTGTGATGGGACTAACACACTTCAAGTCCTATAGGTGCTTCTGGGAACAAAATATATGATCTCTGTGTGATGGGACTAACACATTACAAGTCCTATAGGTGCTTCTGGGAAGAAATATAGCTCTGTGTGATGGGACTAACACACTTGAAGTCCTATAGGTGCTTCTGGGAACAAAATATAGGAGCTCTGTTTGCTGCCACTGCCTGCCTGCCATGAACACACTACAAGTCCTATAGGTGCTTCTGGGAAGAAAATATAGGTCTGTGTGATGGGACTAACACACTTCAAGTCCTATAGGTGCTTCTGGGAACAAAATATATGATCTCTGTGTGATGGGACTAACACACTTCAAGTCCTATAGGTGCTTCTGGGAAGAAAATATAGGTCTGTGTGATGGGACTAACACACTTCAAGTCCTATAGGTGCTTCTGGGAACAAAATATATGATCTCTGTGTGATGGGACTAACACATTACAAGTCCTATAGGTGCTTCTGGGAAGAAAATATAGCTCTGTGTGATGGGACTAACACACTTGAAGTCCTATAGGTGCTTCTGGGAACAAAATATAGGAGCTCTGTTTTCTGCCACTGCCTGCCAGTGCCTGCCACGAACACACTACAAGCCCCTCTTTCTAAATGAATCTTTCTAAATGAATCTTTCTAACTAAATCTCTCTAACTAAATCTTTCTAACTGAATCTAGCAGAGTGACACAGAACGATCCTGCTCTCTCTAACGCCGGAACACATGTGACCGGCGCCGACGGCGTGGCGGCCTTTTATAAGAGGGGGCGTGTACTAAAGCCCCTGAGCTGTAATTGGCTACAGGCGTCCTGCCTGTAGCCAATTATGGCTCTTCGAGTTTCCGGCGCTGTGATTGGCCAAGCATGCGGGGTCACAGTGCATGCTTGGCCAATCATCAGCCAGCAATGCACTGCGCCGGCGCGCCGGCCGCAATGCATTGCGGGGGCCGCTCGCATCACACGAACGTGATGCGAGCGGCCAAAATAGTTCTGGGCTCGCCGAGCGAGCGAACACCCGGTGCTCGATGCGAACATGGGTTCGCATCGAGCACCGGGCCCATCCCTAGTGACATTACAGTATCTCACAAAAGTCAGTACATCCCTCACATTTTTGTAAATATTTTATTCTATCTTTTCTTTTGACGACACTGAAGAAATGTCACTGACAGAAGTTTTTTCACCTTAATGCATAGGATGCATTAAGGTGAAAAAACACGAACCTTTACAACCCCTTTTTACAACCCCTCTAAGCTGCTGGCAACAAAAGTGAGTACACCCCTAAGTGAAAATGTCCAAACAGATAATTTTTCTCCTTCACTGAAGTGCGCTGATGAGGCTGCACTGATGGGCACTGATGGGCAGCGATGAGGCGGCACGGGTGGGCACTGACGAGGCTGCACTGATGGGCACTGATAGGTGGGACTGATGGGCATTGATGCGGCAGCACTAATGGGCACTGTTGAGGCTGCACTGATGGGCACTGATAGGTGGCACTGATGGGCAGTGATGAGGCGGCAGTGGTGGGCACTGATTAGGCTGAACTGATGGGCAGTGATAGGTGGGACTGATGGGCAGTGATGAGGCAACACTAATGGGCACTGATGAGGCTGCACTGATGGTCACTGATGGTCACTGATGGGCAGTGATGAGGCTGCACTAATAGGCTGCACTGATGGGCACAGATGCGGCTGCACTGATAGGCGGCACTGATGGGCTATGATAGGTGGCACTGGCGGGGACTGAGGAGGAGGCACTGATGAGGCTGCACTGATTGGCGTCATTGATGGGCTCTGATAGATGGCACTGGTGGGAACTGAGGAGGAGGCACTGATGAGGCTGCACTGATAGGGGGCACTGATGGAATCTGATAGGTGGCACTAAAGAGCACTTATAGGTGACACTGATAGGCAGCGCTGATAGGTGACACTGATGGGCTGTGATAGGTGACACTGATAGGTGACACTGATGAGAAGGCACTGATGAGCACTGATTGGCAGCACTTGTGGGCACTGTTGGGACTGCACTGATATATCACACCGACAATGAGGAAAGAAAAAACAATTACTGGCTTGTGTTTACATCCGTGATCAGCTGGTGATCATGTGGTTAAGGACAACTGTGATTGGCCCTTTACCCCGATCTGTGATCAGTGGAGTCCGAAGGATTCAGCGATTACAGAGAGCGCCGCCCAAGCTTTTTTTTTTTTGGAGGGGGGGGGGGGGTACCATTATAGGAAAGAAAACATGTACATGACCAGTACACATTCCCTCGATGTTCTCCTCTGAACAAGTCCCAATAATCGCAGGTAGCTGAGTGCTTCCCGAACGGAACATTAACAACTGAAGAGGCAATTATATCTAAATGTAGTGAGAGATTTGTGAAGAGCTGCATAAGAAAAAAAACATTTTTACAAACAGCTCCTTCCCGATCCGATCGTGTATTAAACTGTTATCAGGGACTGAATGCATACAATAGAAGAGCTGAGCCTACGCGTTTCATATTCTTCACATCACCTCAACCCTCTTTCCTTAAACAATAGATATACAATTGACAATTGAATGACCATTTATTTCAATGGCAGCCACTGCAATCAATGCGGCTCAAGTCGCAGCAACTTTTAAAAAGTTTCCTGCACTACTTTGATGCGACTTAAGTGCCACAGGCTCCTCAAATCGCATGAAAGTTGCACGTCGTACTGGAAGTCACATGACAATGGGGCCGCAGTAGTGTGACACACCTTTATTCTAGACCCAAAGATGTCATCACTGGCAATCTGTGCTTTTATATGCAATGCAGGCAGATCATGGCTGGCGGGAGGCACCAGTAGGATCCTGTACAGAGCTTCCTGAAAACATCACAGCACCCCCAGAACTCCTCTCAAGAGCCTTTGGGAGGAGTTATGCAAATATCAAAATGCCTTGATGGGTGGTTGCCAATCTGAAGGAGTGAGTTTTCCTAGGCATGCTGCATTTGCATGCCCACATGCCTCCATGATTGTAATAACTGAAGTCACAGGGGACAGGGGAGGGCCAGAGACAGGCTTCTGAAAAAAATTACTAGATCACAGGTGTCAAACACAAGGCCCGCAGGCTGAATCTGACCCACAGGGCCATTTCATGTGGCCCTCACACCTTTTCTGCAGCTGCGGCATCCCCCTTGTCTCTGCCCCTGCCTTGCCTCAACATTCAGCAGCAGAAAGGAGGAGAGAACTCCTCTCCCGCCGCCGATAAAAGTGATCTTGCAGCGAAACCGCCGCAGAGACCACTCTTATTGGAAACAGGACCGCCAGCCCAGAAGAAGAGTATACCGGGGTTATGGCAGCTAGCTGCTGCCATAGCAAAGATATCCCTCTTCAAATTAAGGACGTATACGGCATGTGGCGGTCCGGAAGTGGCTAAACGTCTATCACTGGGTTACTAAGGAGAAGTATTTCAGGATGTGATCGTCTGTTTATATTGCCAGCAATTTAGTTTAAAAGGGGAAGAGAGTAACCGCTGTGGTTGGGTTACATATGACTACCAAGGGAGCATTTCTGCTGGGCAAAAATATTTAAGCAGCGCAGTTTTTGGTGATCGGAATACTTTTAAATGCAAAGGAGGGATCGGGGTCTTTTAGACCACCGATCCCTCCATAAAGAGTACCTGTCACCACCTATTACTGTCACAAGGGATGTTTACATTCCTTGTGACAGCAATACAAGTGATCAGATTATTTTTTTTTTTTTTAAAGGGACAATGTAAAAAATAGTGGGGAAAAAAGGACGTAAATTTTGTTTGGGTGCAACATCGCACGACCGTGCAATTGTCAGTTAAAGCGACGCAGTGCCGTATAGCAAAACAGGGCCTGGTCATTAAGGGGGTAAATCCTTTCGGGGATGAAGTGATTAAATAAAGAACTGTGAAGCAAAATAAGGGTCAGTGCCCATGAATGCAGCCTCACAAGTTCCATGAATGCAACCTCACTATTGCCATGAATGCATTCTCACCATTTCCATGAATGCATCCTCACCATTGCCATGAATGCAGCCTTACAACTGCCATGAATGCATCCTCACCATCGCCATGAATGCAGCCTCTGAATGCATCCTCACCATTGCCATGAATGCATTCTCACCATTGCCATAATTGCAGCCTCACAACTGCCATGAATACATCCTCACCATTGCCATGAATGCATTCTCACCATTGCCATGAATGCAGCCTCACAACTGCCATGAATACATCCTCACCATTGCCATGAATGCATCCTCACCATTGCCATGAATGCAGCCTCTGAATGCATCCTCACCATGGCATTGCCATGAATGCATTCTCACCATTGCCATGAATGCAGCCTTACAACTGCCATGAATGCATCCTCACCATTGCCATGAATGCAGCCTTACAACTGCCATGAATGCATCCTCACCATCGCCATGAATGCAGCCTCTGAATGCATCCTCACCATTGCCATGAATGCATTCTCACCATTGCCATAATTGCAGCCTCACAACTGCCATGAATACATCCTCACCATTGCCATGAATGCATTCTCACCATTGCCATGAATGCAGCCTCACAACTGCCATGAATACATCCTCACCATTGCCATGAATGCATCCTCACCATTGCCATGAATGCAGCCTCTGAATGCATCCTCACCATGGCATTGCCATGAATGCATTCTCACCATTGCCATGAATGCAGCCTTACAACTGCCATGAATGCATCCTCACCATTGCCATGAATGCAGCCTCACAACTGCCATGAATACATCCTCACCATTGCCATGAATGCATCCTCACCATTACCATGAATGCAGCCTCACAACTGCCATGAATGCATCCTCACCATTGCCATGAATGCAGCCTCTGAATGCAGCCTCACCATTGCCATGAATGCAGCCTCTGAATGCATCCTCACCTTTGCCATGAATGCAGCCTCTAAATGCAGCCTCACCTTTGCCATGAATGCAGCCTCTGAATGCATCCTCACCATTGCCATGAATGCAGCCTCTGAATGCAGCCTCACCATTGCCATGAATGCATTCTCACCATTGCCATGAATGCAGCCTCACAACTGCCATGAATACATCCTCACCATTGCCATGAATGCATTCTCACCATTGCCATGAATGCAGCCTCACAACTGCCATGAATGCATCCTCACCATTGCCATGAATGCCGCCTCTGAATGCATCCTCACCATTGCCATGAATGCATTCTCACCATTGCCATGAATGCAGCCTCACAACTGCCATGAATACATCCTCACCATTGCCATGAATGCATTCTCACCATTGCCATGAATGCAGCCTCACAACTGCCATGAATGCATCCTCACCATTGCCATGAATGCAGCCTCTGAATGCATCCTCACCATTGCCATGAATGCATTCTCACCATTGCCATGAATGCAGCCTCACAACTGCCATGAATACATCCTCACCATTGCCATGAATGCATCCTCACCATTGCCATGAATGTAGCCTCTGAATGCATCCTCACCATGGCATTGCAATGAATGCATTCTCACCATTGCCATGAATGCAGCCTTACAACTGCCATGAATGCATCCTCACCATTGCCATGAATGCAGCCTCACAACTGCCATGAATACATCCTCACCATTGCCATGAATGCATCCTCACCATTGCCATGAATGCAGCCTCACAACTGCCATGAATGCATCCTCACCATTGCCATGAATGCAGCCTCTGAATGCAGCCTCACCATTGCCATGAATGCAGCCTCTGAATGCATCCTCACCTTTGCCATGAATGCAGCCTCTGAATGCAGCCTCACCTTTGCCATGAATGCAGCCTCTGAATGCATCCTCACCTTTGCCATGAATGCAGCCTCACCTTTGCCATGAATGCAGCCTCACCTTTGCCATGAATGCAGCCTCACCATTGCCATCAGTGCAGCCTGATCGATTCCCATCTGCAGCCTCAGAGGGGACAAGCCGGGGGGCGGGATGAGTGCCAACAGATTACATACAGGAGAATCTCCTGTTTACTCGGCGGCCTCTTTAATACAAAGTCCCGCCTCCTATGATAGACAGAACAGTCGTCCAATGCCAGCCCAGGAGACGGGACTTCCTATTACAGACACTGGCGAGTAAACAGGAGATTTTCCTGTATGTAATCTGACAGCACTCGTCCCGCCCCCTCCCTGTCCCCTCCGAGGCTTCCAGAACTGAACGATAAATACGGTATATATATTTTGTAGCGCTCAGGGATTCGTTGGGGGCCACAAAAGATATATATATATATATATATACAGTGGTGTGAAAAAGTGTTTGCCCCCTTCCTCATTTCCTGTTCCTTTGCATGTTTGTCACACTTAAGTGTTTCGGAACATCAAACCAATTTAAACAATAGTCAAGGACAACACAAGTAAACACAAAATGCAATTTGTAAATGAAGGTGTTTATTATTAAAGGTGAAAAAAAATCCAAACCATCATGGCCCTGTGTGAAAAAGTGATTGCCCCCTAAACCTAATAACTGGTTGGGCCACCCTTAGCAGCAACAACTGCAACCAAGCGTTTGCGATAACGTGCAATGAGGCTTTTACAGCGTCCTGGAGGAATTTTGGCCCACTCATCTTTGCAGAATTGTCCTAATTCAGTTACATTAGAGGGTTTTCGAGCATGAACGGCCTTTTTAAGGTCATACCACAACATCTCAATAGGATTCAGGTCAGGACTTTGGCTAGGCCACTCCAAAGTCTTCATTTTGTTTTTCTTCAGCCATTCGGTGGTGGACTTGCTGGTGGGTTTAGGATCATTGTCCTGCTGCAGAACCCAAGTTCGTTTCAGCTTGAGTACACGAGCAGATGGTCGGACATTCTCCTTCAGGATCTCTTGGTAGACAGCAGAATTCATAGTTCCTTTTATCACGGCAAGTCTTCCAGGTCCTGAAGCAGCAAAACAGCCCCAGACCATCACACTACCACCACCATATTTTACTGTTGGTATAATGTTCTTTTTCTGAAATGCAGTGTTCCTTCTACGCCAGATATACTTGGACACACACCTTCCAAAGAGTTCCACTTTTGTCTCATCGGTCCACAGAATGTTGTCCCAAAAGTCTTGGGGATCATCAAGATGTGTTGTGGAGAAATTGAGACGAGCTTTGATGTTCTTTTTGCTCAGCAGTGGTTTTCTCCTTGGAACTCTGCCATGCAGGCCATTTTTGCCCAGTCTTTTCCTGATGGTGGAGGCATGAACGCTGACCTTAACTGAGGCAAGTGAGGCCTGCAGTTCCTTGGACGTTGTTGTGGGGTCTTTTGTGACCTCTTGGATGAGTCGTCGCTGCGTCTTGGGGTAATTTTGGGCGGCCGGCCACTCCTGGGAAGGTTCACCACTGTTCCATGTCTTCGCCATTTGTGGATAATGGCTCTCACTGTGGTTCGCTGGATCCCAAAGCTTTGGAAATGGCTTTATAACCCTTTCCAGACTGATAGATCTCAATTACTTTCTTTCTCAATTGTTCCTGAATTTCTTTGGGTCTCGGCATGATGTGTAGCTTTAAAGGATCTTCTGGTGGACCTTACTTTGTCAAGCAGCTCCTATTTAAGTGATGCCTTGATTGTGAACAGGTGTGGCAATAATCAGGCCTGGGTGTGGCTAGAGAAATTGAACTCAGGTGTGGACAACCACAGTTATGGTTTGATGTTCCGAAACACTTAAGTGTGACAAACATGCAAAGGAACAGGAAATGAGGAAGGGGGCAAACACTTTTTCACACCACTGTATATATATATATATATATATATATTACAAATTACCAGTGGGACTGTATTAAACTGGAACACGGGCTGCAATTGGCCCGCGGGCCGCACTTTGGACATGCCTGGCGTAGGGCATCAGCAGCCTGTAAACTCCATGACACCAGCCCAGCGGTTGTGTTCTGCACAATCAGAGATAGGTAGAGCTTAATTAGCGATGGGTAACTAGATCTTGGATTAGCGGGTGGGGGTTATCTAGTTATCTTCTGCACACTTTCTGCAATTAGAGTTCCCTTCTGGAGCTTAATATTCTCAATGCTGGGATCTTATATCAGTGAGCCTCTGGCTCTCCCTTTTCTTCACCTTCTAATCCCGGGGATTACAGTGCAGATCGGGTGAATAGAAGACGTGGCTTTAGAAGAAGAACAGGTAACATAATCTGCCGCATCCAATGTGTACGGAGAGGACAGGTGCTCCCTCCTACACCGGGCAGGTACGGTACATTGTGATCACAGGCTCAGCGAGATGTCTCATTACCTGGACCATGGGTACAGTAAGATCCGAGATGGATCAGTCCCTCCAGAAAACACACACATCTATGAAATATTCCAAGGAATCAGAGAGCTGTGTCCTTTAAAGTTCAATTGCCCGTTTTTACTGTTGCATTTTAACTTTGCAACACATTAAATCCTATGTGTCCAACTTTCCAATTATAAGGGTTGATTTACTAAAGGCAAATAGACTGTGCACATTGCAAAGTGCAGTTGCTCCAGAGCTTAGTAAATGAGGTAAAGCTTCCCTTTGCAAAGAGTACCCAATCACTTGCAAGGAAAATTTAGAAAAAAATGCATTTTGCTTGCATATGATTGGATGATGGAAGTCAGTGGAACTTCTGCTCATTTACTAATCTCTGGGGCAACTGCTCTTGCAGAGTGCACAGTCTATTTACCTTTAGTAAATCAACCCCAAAGTGTCTGTTCCAATCATATGCATTTTTAACCACTTGACAGTAATAATACTGTACACTGTACTAATGGCACTGGCTGGCTAACATTAGTGATCAGATGGGCAATCAAGGGGTTAACAGCGTGCCTAAAAAGTGTACGTGTGCTATGTACTCGTTGGGTACATAGGAGAAAGAACATGAATGCTTAATGCTGTGTACACACGGTCGGAATTTCCGATGGAAACAGTCCGATGGGAGCTTTTCATCAGATTTTCCGACCGTGTGTATGCCCATCGGTCTTTTTCTGTCGGAATTTCCGACGGACTTTGGATTGAGAACCTGTTCTTAATTTTTCTATCGGATTTTCCGATCGTGTGTATGCAATTCCGACACGCAAAATTCCGACGCATGCTCGGAAACTATTTGACGCATGCTCAGAAGCATTAAACTTCCCTTTTATAGTGACGTCGAACGTGTTGTATGCCGTGGTGTTATTGACCGACAGAATTTGGTGTGACCGTGTGTAGGCAAGACAGTCTGAGCGAAATTCCGTTGGAATTCCGACGGGAAAACCATCAGAGCTTTTTCCGACGAGAATTCCGACCGTGTGTATGCGGCATTACAGTCATCTTATCTATGTTCATTGATAATATGTTTTATATTGGTGATGTATACACCTATTTTATATTTGTAATACAATTTGACAAATCATACAATCTGTGTTTTCATTGTTGCCTTAAAAGTCCAACCAGTACCTGGGGGGTACTTATTATTTCTTGTCTATATACAGTGGAACCGAGTAATGCGGTTAACAAGCTTTTTGAAAGACGAGCAACTTGGTTTGCGAGTGTTTTCTCACAACACGAGCAGAATTCAAGCTAATGGGTGGTGCAGTACCACATTTGGCCAGGGGTGCGGGGGCGCCGGGGACACTCGGAATGGTTCATAGCCGTTCGGAAATACTCGGAATGACTAGGAAATACTCAGAAACACTCGGAAATACTCCATTCCAGAGTGTTTCCAAGCCTTTCCGAGGCTTTCTGAGTTCAGCCGAGCTGTCCCCGAGTATTTCTGAGGCTCTCCGGCGCCCCCCCCACCTCTTGCCACATGCAGTATTGCATGTAATAGGAGTCACTGTACCAGGGATGTTGGCAACAACATATGACTAACTCAGGTGGTCATTTGCTTTGTTAGGAACAGTGAACTTGAGCTTGGAAACACAGGAGTCCTTGCAGTGGCAGTATGGAGTCAGCACTGAAGTTAGGCAGACGTTGGGTTTAAATGGGCTGCTAGGTGCCAGGATCTAAGGGCGTGCCCCCCGTGCACGCACATGTGCGCCAAGGCCTGTGTGTGCACTGTCTTGTCCTTCCATGTCTAGTTAGGCATCTATGCTCACGACCCTGAACAAGTGTTAGAGAATGAGCAGTTGGCATACGTTGCTGCATGAGAGCCCAAGAAAAGTGATATCATTAAAACATGATGGATTAAGATAAAGTAACTCTTAAGCCCCATACACACAATCAGAAATTCTGCCAGCAAAAGTCAGATGTGAGCCTTTGGTCAGAAATTCCGACCGTGTGTATGCTCCTTCGGACTTTTGCTGGCAGAATTCCAGCCAGCAAAAGATTGAGAGCAGGTTCTCTATTTTTCGGTTGGAAAAAGTTCCGTCTGTACAAATTCCGACGTGCAAAATTCCTACGCATGCTCGGAAACAATTCAACGCATGCTCGGAAGCATTGAACTTCATTTTCTCGGCTCGTCGTAGTGTTGTACGTCACCTCGTTCTTCGAGTTCAGAAGAAAAAAAAAAAGTTCAGAGAACATTTGTGTCACCGTGTGTATGCAAGACAAGCTTGAGCGGAATTCCGTTGGAAAAAACGCTCGTGTGTCCCCGGCATAAATTGCAGTCAAAACATTGATGGTCTTTATTAGGTTAGGCATGTATGGATTAAAAAATAATAATAAACTGACACAACATGTGACATCCCCAGTAATAAGTGTAGCGGTCACACTTCAACAAGTGTGAGCTATAAGTGGAAATTTAGTTTTTTCCCCAGAACTGTAATGGAGTTCTGGGGGTTAATTGTACAGGTTTATTTTGGCACCAGTTCTGCTGGGCTGGGCTAGGGTTCTGACTGGTCATAGGTGTAGTGAGGCACCCACGACAGGCCGAGAACCAGGCCTGGTTGGACGTCTTAGGTACCAATCTTTCCCGGAGCCAATCAGTGGGCGCATCTGGCCCCGCTGCATAGTCTGGGAAGGGGTACTTAAGGTGCTGAAGTCACGTGTTCAGTGGTTCGGCCGCAGCTTTTGGTTCCTGGTTCTGGTCCGGAGCAGCCCCGCGAGGGGTCCCGGGCCTAGGAGCGTTTGCCATCCTGCAAGCATGGTCAATCCGACCAGCCCCAGAGGCCCTCATGGTCTGGGGAAGGATCCTTCTGTTCCCGAATATCGGAACTGGCTAGTCCGAGGCCCAGTAACTGAAGGAGGATTCAAGGCGTCCCGGTGTGCTCTCAGTATTGGAGGGACACGGCATCTCGTACAAGTGACCAGGGGAGGACTCTTCGGAGGAGGGCCAACAAGCTGGCATCTCGGTAAGAGCCTGGGAGCTGAGTTGTATGGACACTAAAGAATCCACACTTCACACAGTATCACCAAGAAGGCTGAGAGATCCAGGTACTGTGAGAAAGGTTACTTTTCATCAGGGGCGGTGCGTCCATAAAGGGCGCAGGAGCGCCGCCCCCCCTCTCCTGTCACTCTCTATACACCATAGATAGATTCATGCATTGCATGAATCTATCTATGGTCGCTACTGACACCCCCTATTCAGGTGTCCGGCCCCTTTTCGGTCACCGGGCGCCTGAATTACAGCGGTGGGGGTGTTTTTTGGAAACACCGGATTAGCGCCGTAGGCGCTAATAGGCGTCCAAAAAGGTGACAAGCGGGCGCAACGCTGTGCGTTCCTTGTCACTCAGCACTGATGTTAGCAAACCGAAGGAATTCAGTTTGCTAACATTGTACTGCCCCTTAGCCAATCAGGAGCACAGGTCTGTGTTACCTGTGCCCTGATTGGCTGAAATGACAAGCGCTGTGATTGGGCGCCTATCAGGCGTCCAATCATAGCAGAGGATGAGAGGAGGAGCGGGCAGGAGAGGAAATGGAGGACACGATGCCGCCGTCACCCGAGACAAGGTAAGTGCAGGGCGGGGGGGTTTTGGGGGCACAGTGGCATAAGCCTTCTTTGCAGGGACTGTTTTGATGGGCAAAGTGGCTGCGTTTTGATGGGCACAGTGGCTGCGTTTTAAATGGGCACAGTGGCTGCGTTTGGTACAGTGGCTGCATTTGATGGTCTTTTTTTTTTCAGAATTTTATTTGCGCCCCCCCCCCAAATATTTTGAGCACCAGTCGCCACTGCTTTTCATCTTCAGTTACAATTTAGTCTGTGGCAGAGACTTTTTGAAGTTCCCGGATCACATGTTGGCTGCTAGATCTCTAGCTAGAGGTTTATCCGGCAGTGAAGCACCCAGCTGCGAGTGGCTACTCTCTGGGTTGATTAGAGACATTCAGTGGATGTCAGCAGTTTCAAAGTGCCTGAGTTTATCACCCGTGCCCTCTATTCCCACCAGAGACTGTGTTATGTTGGATTTTACCCCTGCAAATAAAAACCTTGAAAAGGACTTTTATGTGTCAGCATCTGAAGTCGTTGGGTACTAACCCTGGGAACCCCTAGACAACAACCGACAAGCCACGAGGAGGTAACTGGTAAGCCCAAGAAAACAAGGCCACCCTCAAGGGGTTATGGCCGCTACATAAGAATGCGTCACGCAATAAGAAAAGCAATTTTTATGTGATGTTATGATCACTCTAGCGAAGAAAACTGAAAAACAGCTCTGTGGTTTAGAATAAATTGTAGCGATGTATTTTAATGAGTGTCGGGAACAGGCATTAAATGATGATGCATCGTGTTCAGAGCACAGGTAATTATTTGTAGTTTCTTGATTAATATCACACAATGTGCTAACAAGGGTCTGGAGATCCAACTGTTAAAAAAATAAATAAAGTATGGAGATATTGTTCTTAAAATTGAACTCATAGAAAACAGTAATAAATAAAGATGAAATACATTTATAGGGGTTGTTTTACTTTGTAAATAATTGATATTTTTGTCCATCCAGTCCTGCACTTCGCACAGTACAGCCAGGCGGCTGACCTGATTATTCTCTACTGCAGTTAGACCAGAGCAGCCCAGTCACTTCCCCGTAGACATGTGCACAACAAAAACATTTGTTTATTTTCGTTTCCGAAAAAAATTTGTTTATTTTCGTTTTGTTTTTTTAGTTTCCGTTGATTCGTAACGATTCGTAAATTCGTAAGTGGTCGATGTTCGTATTCGTAACGATTCATACATTCGTAAGAGTTATTTTTTCGTTTATTTCGTTTTTTCGTTAGCTTAATTTTCGTTTATTCGAAATTCGGACGCATTCGTATTTATTCATACATTCGTAACATTCGTAGATTCGTAATCGGAGCATAATTCATAATTTTATGTAATGTGTATGCTATTATTACATTTTAATAATTTACGAATCGAAAAAAAAAGTTACGAATCGAAAAAAAAAGTTACGAATGTACGAATTTTTTCGTTCAATCCATTCGAAGCACGTTAAGCAACGCCATTGTAAGAGACACTGAAAATTACGAGTCAAAAAAAAAAAAAAAGTTACGAATGTACGAATTTTTCTGTTCAATCTATTCGAGGCATGTTAAGCAGCACCATTGTAAGGGACACGGAAAATTACCAATTCAAAAAAAAAAAAAGTTACGAATGGTACGAATTTTTTTGTTCATTTTCGTTGTTCCTGTTTTCATTTTTCGGATTTTCTTCATTCGTACATTCGTTGTTTCTAATTAGTTTTTTTCGGATTTTTGTTGTATTTCGGATTAGTTCGATTCGAATGATTCGTTAATCGGATTAGTACGATTCGAACGATTCATTATTCGGATTCGGTCGATTCGAAAATGAACAAACGGAAATAACGAAAAAAACACAGAAAAACTAAAAAAAAAAAAAAATTGCACATGTCTACTTCCCCGCCCACAGCCTGTGATTGGTCTGTAGACATGTGCAATTCGTTTAGTTACAAATTCGTTTTCCGTTCAAATTCGTTATATTCGTTCATTCGTAATCGTACGAATGAACGAATGGTTTACTAAAAATTCTAACGAAAAACAAAATAATTAAATTCGAAAAGAACGAATATGAAAACAACGAAAATACGAAAATAATTAAATTAGAAACAACGAAACTACGAAAAAATGAAAATCCGAAAAACTAAAACAGAAACAACGAAAATACCGAACAAATATTCAAAAATAACGAAAATCAAAGTGAATGAAAAATCGAAATTACGAATATTCGGAAAAAAGGAAATCAAAACAACAAAAATACGAAATAACGAAAATTCTGCTGATCGAGAATTCGAAAGCACGAATGTTGGTTCTGATTCTGAAATATTCCATCCAGAGTCCAGATAGGGTGTGGTTGGGTCGGTGGCACTGTGTTTTGGTGGATTTTTGAGTTAAGTTCTGACTTGTGAGAGAGAAATTCTTTGTTTCTTAACCACTTTCAGACCGGACCAATTTGCAGCCAAAGAACCAGGCCCCTTTTTGCGATTCGGCACTGCGTTGCTTTAACTGACAATTGCGCGGTCGTGCGATGTGGCTCCCAAACAAAATTGATGTCCTTTTTTTCCGGCAAATAGAGCTTTCTTTTGGTGGTATTTGATCGCCCCTGCGGTTTTTATTTTTTGCGCTATAAACAAAAAAGAGCAACAATTTTGAAAAAAACGCATTATTTTTTATTTTTTGCTATAATAAATATCCCCCAAAAATATATAAAAAAACATTTTTTTTCCTCAGTTTAGGCCGATACGTATTCTTCTACATATTTTTGGTAAAAAAAAGTGCAATAAGCGATTATTGATTGGTTTGCGCAGAAGTTATAGCATTTACAAGATAGGGGATAGTTTTTATAGCATTTTTATTAATAATTTTTTTTTAGTAGTAATGGCGGCGATCAGCGATTTTTATTGTGACTGCGACATTATAGCGGACACATCGGACATTTTTGACACATTTTTTGGACCATTGTCATTTATACAGCAATCAGTGCTATTTAAATGCATTGATTCCTGTATAAATGACACTGGCAGTGAAGGGTTAACCACAAGGGGGCAGTGTAGGGGTTAAGTATGCCTAGGGATGTGTTTCTTACTGTGGGGGGGGGGGCATGGCTGTCAGCTAGTGAATGCCTATCTTTGCTCCAATCACAGGGAGCAGAGATCGGCGTCACTAGTTGCTAGGCAGAACGGGGAGATGCTGTCTATTTCCGCATTTCCCCATTCTGTCTTCCCGTGAGACGACCGCGGGTGTCCCCGCGGCGATCGAGTCCGCGGGACCTGTGACCGGCCTCACGGGGGTCCCGACCGGCGCGGAAGCGCGCAGTTCCCGGTGCGCTCCCGATGGCACAGACGGCTTAAAGGAGGGACTTATATATACGCCCTCCTGCCTGTCCGTGCCATTCTGCCGACGTATATCGTCGTGCGCCGGTCGGGAACCGGTTAAACATGTAAATAGCATACACATTACGTAAAATTATGAATTATGCTCCGATTACGAATCTACGAAAAAAGTGTTACGAAAGTACGAATAAATCAATCTCACGAAAGTACGAATGTAACTAAATCTACGAAAATACGAATTTCAAATCAATAAAAATTAGATTAACGGAAATACGAATTATTTCAAATCAACGAAAATATAGGTCTTCCGAAAATACGAATGCGTCCGAATACGAAATATAACGGAAATACGTATTTCGAATAAACGGAAATTAGACTAACGGAAATACGAATCAACGAAAAAATAACTCTTACGAACACCGACGACTTACGGAATTACGAATCGTTACGAATCAACGGAAACGAACAGAAACGAAACTAAACTAATTTTTCTATTGTGCACATGTCTATTGGTCTGTAGCAGCAGTAGACTGACGAAGTCACACTTCCTCCCACTTTTCTTATTAGCATGATCTTTGTTAGCATACGGACATGAAGGATGCTGGATTGGCTCCTGTTGCTGCCCCCCGAATCTTACAGTCCGAGTGGTGCTGTACCGGGGAGCACAAGAGGCTGATACCAAGTTAAAATTAAGACTTTCGCTGAATTTAAAAATACAATTCAGTATTTGTTTAACCAGTTAGTGCCCGCCCCATGCAGATATACTGCGGGAGGGTGGCGGCTCTGTGCCAGATCACTGGCACTTCCGGGTATGGGGCGGGAGCGCGCACAGCCGGCAGCCCACTCCCACTGTGATTGGACACAGCGGAGCCAATCAGCGGGTCCGGTGGACCTGATGTTGGCCGGGTCCCGCCGTTCATTCCCGAGGGAGGCAGAACAGCGGTCTGCCTATGTAAACAAGGCAGATCCCCGCTCTGCTAGTAGAGGAGACAGAGATCCTGTGTTTCTGCTAAGCAGGAACACAAATCTCAGTCTTCTCACAGCCAAAGCACACCCCCACACAGTTAGTAAGCACTCCCTAGGAGCACATTTAACCCTTTGATTGCCCCTGATGTTAACCCCTTCCCTGCCAGTGTCATTAGTACGGTGACAGTGCATTTTTTTTTAGCACTGGTCACTGTATTGGTGTCACAGGTCCCCAAAAAGGGTCACTTAGAGGTTGATTTACTAAAGGCAAATGGACAGTGCACTTTGCAAATTGCACTCTGCAAAAGCAGATGCTCCAGAGCTTAGTAAATGAGCCGAAGCTCTGCTGACTTCCATCATCCAACCATGTGCAAGCAAAAAAGCCTTTTTTTTTTAAATTTTCCTGGTCCGTGATTGGGCATTCTTCACAATTTGAAGCTTTATCTCATTTACTAAGCTCTGGAACAACTGCACTTTGCAAAATGCACAGTCTATTTGCATTTAGTAAATCAACCCCATAGTGTCAGATTGGCTGCCGCAATGTCGCAATCCTGATAAAAATTTCTGATCGCCGCCATTACTAGTAAATAAAATAATAAAATAAAAAAAAATTCCATAAACATATCCCATAGTTTGTAGACGACATTTGCACTTATTGGGATTTTTTCTACCAAAAATATGTAGCAGAACACATATTGGCCTAAATTGATGAATACATTCAATTTTATATTTTTTTTATTGGATGTGTTTTATAGCAGAAACTAAAAAAATTGTGTTTTTTTTCCAAATTGTCTTTTTTTGTTTATAGCGCAAAAAATAAAACCGCAGAGGCGATCAAATGCCACCAAAAGAAAGCTCTATTTATGGGAAAAAAAGGAGACCCCATTTTATTTGGGTACAGCGTCACACGACAGCGCAATTGTCAGTTAAATTAACGCAGTGCCGCATCGCAAACAATGACCTGGTCATGAAGGGGGGTAAACCTTCAGAGCTGAATTGGTTAATGAATACAATAATTAGTGTTTTCCTTTATATCATCTTTGATATCCTTTATAAAAAAATGATTACATTTTTTAGCCTCTTCCCGCCAAAGTTTTGGCTTTTACGCTTAGCGCCGAGAGACTGCATATATGCGGGATTGTGTAAACAGTCTTCTGTGCTGAGAGCATGTGCCCTTCGCTCTCCCAGCACAATCATACTTGCAATCGGGAGCTTCCCAATCATGTGATCCAGTGGCGGACCACGCATTGTGGGCGCACGATGCTGCTACCCCAACGCCTCCGCCACCCTCCCTATTCATGTGCCCGGCCCCTTTTAGGATGCCGGACACATGAATTACTATGGCAGGGATAGGCGAGGGGTGTGTATTTTGAAGCATGTGATTAGAGCCAGAGGCTTTAATTGGCTTCAAAATAGGGTAGGCTCGGGGCACAGAGCACCCAATTTCACCCTGTTGTGTGGCATAGCGAATGAATTTTCGCTATTTTCACACTAACGTTCCTCCCTGCCAATCAGCAAGCAGAGCAGTGAGACCTGTCTCTTTATTGGCCAAAGCATTAGGTGATCCTTTTGGATGCCTAACGCTTTGGCGGAAGAGGAGGCACAGTGGAGGAAGCCTAAAGAAGAGGCAAGCGGACACAGGACCTGCAGCCGCCGCTTCCCGCCGAGGAGGAGAGTCACTGAGGAAGAGAGCCACTGAGGAGGAGAGCCCCATCACTCCAGGAGAGGAGCGGTAAGTGCCGCCAGACCGGTCGCGTGGGGGGGGGGGGGTTAGTGAAGTGACAGCCGAGCCTGGCTGCATTTGACGGGCACAAGTGGCTGCATATGATGGGCACACGTGGCTGCATTTGATTGGCACAAGTGGCTGCATATACTGGGTACAAGTGGCTGCATTTGATTCAAACAAGTGGCTGCATATACTGGTCACAAATGGCTGCATATGACGGACACAAGTGGCTGCATTTTATGGGCACAAGTGGCTACATTTGATGGGCACAAGTGGCTGCATATGATGGGCACAATTGGCTGCATATGATGGGCACAAGTGGCTGCATTTGATTGGCACAAGTGGCTGAAAATGATGGACACAAGTGGCTGCGTATGATGGGCACAAGTGGCTGCGTATGATGGGCACAAGTGGCTGCGTATAATGGGCACAGTGGCTGCATATAATGGGCACAGTGGCTGCGTATAATGGGCACAGTGGCTGCATTTGATGGGCGGAGTAGCTGCATTTGATGGGCACAATGGCTGCATTTGATGGGCACGAGTGAGGCTGCAATGATGGGCACAGTGAGGGGGGGGGGGGGGGATTCAGTATTTTTCAGTTTGTTTGCACCCCCCAAAAATTTTAAGCACCATGCCCGGGAGGCGGTGTCGGGAAGGGTTTAAATCTTGAAGAAGAGACCTTTTTTCAACACCTTGTACTAAAAGATAATTGCCATTGCCGGCCTTCTAAAAATGATAGTTGTCTGGCTGTCTCCGGATTGAATACAGAGTCACATATTTGGAACAAGTATGCAGCAAGTGAAGTCAGAACTGCTGATCTGCTTATTTGTTCCATTCAGCAATTCATAGAGAACTGAATGCACTAGATCAGCATGACGGTCAGGTGATTGCAGTTTTCCTAAGGAAAGCTCAGCAATCTACACACCCGTTTCCTTGAAGGATCTGTCCACCTAAAACACTTCATTCTGATGTTGGTGGAGTCAATCACCAGGGCCGCAGGGCTGTATTCCAACATGATAACGACCCCAAACACACCTCTAAAGCCCCATACACACGGTCGGACAATCCGCGGACCAGGTCCGTCGGATCATGTCCGTCGTACTTTGTCCGATGTTGGTTTTGCATACACACGGTCGGACAAAGTTGTCGGAAAATCCGATCATTCTGAACGTGGTGACGTTTGTTGCCTACGACGGGACTACGTAGAGGCTAGTAGCCAATAGCTTTGGTCTTGTAATGTGATCTGAGCATGCGTAGCACTTTGTCCGGTCGGACAACCGTACACACGATCGGGTTTGGTGTGATCGGACCGGGTTGACGGCAAATCTTTCCAGCAGGAGATAGGACTTTGTCCGTCGGACAAACCGACGAACACTGTCCGATGGTGCATACACACGGTCTGATTTTTCAACAACATTGTCCGATCGGACAGAATCCATGAAAAAGTCCGACCGTGTGTATGGGGCTTAAGACAACCACTGCCTTGCTAAAGAATCTGAGGGTAAAGGTGATGGACTGGCCAAGCATGTCTCCAGACCTAAACACTATAGAGCATCTGTGGGGCATCCTCAAAAGCGCAAGGTCTCTAACATCCACCAGCTCTGTGATGTCATCATGTTGGAGTGGAAGAGGACTCCAGTGGCAACCTGTGAATCTCTGGTGAACTCCATGCCCAAAGGGTTAAGGCAGTGCTGGAAAATAATGGTGGCCACACAAAATATTGACTCTTTGGGCCCAATTTGGAAATTTTCACTTAGGGGTGCACTCACTTTTGTTGCCAGCGGTTTAGACATTAAAGTGGTTGTAAACCCTTACAATCCACTTGTTACCACAGGTAAGCCTATAATGAGTCTTACCTGTAGCTACCATGGATATCTCCTAAACCTGTTTACCACAGTTTAGGAGATATCCCTTGTATCAGCATGTGCCGACGTCATCGGCACATGCGCACTGAAGCAACGGCTTGTCTGTGCCGTTGCTTCAGCTGATGAGCCGACGAGCAGCTCTATTGAATTCTGCTGGGGGGAAAGGGGGGGCGCGGGGAGCCTTTGTATTAGCCCCCCCCTCTGGCTAGCAGAATACAGTAGAGCTGCCGGAGGCATTCGTCCCATAAAATACTGACTCTGTTGATGGGGTGGAATTAAGCGATTTTCTTTCCCGTGGTGGAAGGAAAGAAAATCAATTCATCTATGGCTTGCCTAAGGCTCATTGTTGTTTGTTGGCAGCAGATTTACATTAAAAGTGCTGCCTTACCGCAACGCACATCAACAATATAAGTGATTATCTCTTGGCTTTTGACAAAGTGCTCAGGTGTTGCTTTATGTTCAAGTCATTGTAAAAATTGATTTTGGTATTTCTAGTCTCTTTCTACCCTGCCTATCTGCATTTGACCTGCCATGGTTGAAGTGAAGTGGACTACGAGCCTCTTCAGGAATATTCTGGGGATCTCTTAAGAGCGAGGTAGACACAGGTCTTTGGAGTTTGTTACTATTGATTGTGAATATGGACATATTGATTGAGAACATGCAGTATACAGAAATGAAAGATGGCAAGGTGATGGAAGACGGACAGGAATGGAGCTGGCTGGCCTCAAGAGTTCTGAAGTCCTGGAGAACATTTTCTTCTAAGGCTAGCTTTAAACTCAGAGGTGGTCATGTTTTATTTCTGTACTTAAAGCGGTGTTCCGGCCGAAATTATACTTTTTAAATAAAAATACCCCTATAATACACAAGCTTAATGTATTCTAGTAAAGTTACTCTGTAAACTAAGGTCTGTTTTGTTAGTTTTTAGCAGTAGTTTGTTATTTTATAAACTTGCAGCAGGCCGTGGCCATCTTAAGTGTGGGCATCTGAAGCCAGACTGTATTTCTTCCTGGATCTCATCCTTGCAGATCTCGTACATGCTCAGTGCAGCATAAGCAGTGTAATAGGTTTCAGGTCAGGTTTCCATAGCAACGGCAGTTTGAGAGGAAGTTGCTGCCCCTTCCCAGGAGGCATTGCAAACAGGAAATGATGCGATGGGCCGCGGCCAGGGAGGAGGAAGTGAAAAATGAATACAGCAGATATACAGTCTGTGCTGAAAAAAAAATTAAAAAAATATCCAATTTGTTTACAGTGCACAGTTTAGTGAGGGATGCTGAAGAGTTGTAAAAGTGGGTGGAACTCCACTTTAAGTGCTTTTCCCTTGCCTGCCAAGGAAAGATATTATTGCAACCAAAGCAGAGCTCAGGCAGAGATCATTGATCACTATCTTATCCAAAAAGACTGATTTTGACATTCTTGGTCTCTTTCCATCCTACCTATTTGCATCTGACCATCCAAGATGGAAGAGAAGTTGATTGTGATCTTTGAAAAGCAATTTGTGATTTCTTATGGCAAGGTAGACATAGGTCTTTGACGTTTGTTACTATTGATTGTGAATATGGACATATTAAAAGAGAACACACAGTATTTAGAAAAGTAAGAAGGTGAGGTGATGGAAGACAGGAATGGAGTTGGCTGGGCTTAGAGTTCTGATGTCTTGGAGAAAAGTTTGCTCTAATGCCGCGTACACACGGTCGGAATTCTCGTCGGAAAAAGCTCTGATGGTTTTCCCGTCGGAATTCCAACGGAATTTCGCTCAAACTGTCTCGCCTACACACGGTCACACCAAATTCCGACGGTCAGTAACACCACGGCATAAAACACGTTCGACTGCACTATAAAAGGGAGGTTTAATGCTTCTGAGCATGCGTCGAATTGTTTCCGAGCATGCGTCAGAATTTTGCGTGTCGGAATTGCATACACACATTTTTATTAATAATTTTTTTTAACTAGAAATGGCGGCGATCTGCTATTTTTATCGTGACTGTGACATTATGGCGGACACATCGGCCAATTTTGACACATTTTTGGGACCATTGTCATTTTTTACAGCGATCAGTGCTATAAAATTGCACCGCGGCGATCGAGTTCACACGTAGCTCCCGGCAAGGTCGCACGTGAGCCGCGCACGCGAACACATGGCGGCAAATTCAAAGGGACGTACCTGTACGCCCATTTGCCCAGCCGTGACATTCTGCCGACGTATATGTACATGCGGCAGTCGGCAAATGGTTAACGGCTTTCACATTTTTTGCCTGTTCGGTATGTTCTGGTGTGAACCGAACAGGAGGGTTCGGTTCGCATCCCTAGCCCCATCTATGGTGTCAATGGGAGGAATTTTGTTACATTACTGTTGTCATTGGGCCCCATTGTTGGTGTCATTGGAAGAAATTGTGTCTCATCGTAGTCTTTGGGCCCCCCGTGTTGTGTCATTAGGAGGAATTGTGTCCCATCATTGGTGTCAGTGAGGGGAATTATGCCCCATTGTTGGTATCAGTGGAAGAAATAGTGCCCTAGGGGCTAGTTAAAAGCAAGCAAAAAGCAAGCAAAGGATCGTATTTGGCCCAGTTTGGAGACCACTGTTCTAAGGGAAAGAAACAGGTGCATCCTGGGAGCTCACACTCCATCTTAGAGACTGGGAGAGAAGGAACCAGCTATCAGGGCACATGTTGGACTAAGACTTGCATCCCTTTGCCCCTCTTGATCGCAGGATCGCTGGTGAAAATCACTCACTGCCATCCACAGACCAAATATTCCCGTATTTTCTGTATATTTCATATACTGATTATATGTACTTTATCTGTTTTTTTTCTCTTAATAGTTTCACCCTCATCCTGTTTTGTTAATAAAGTTTCAAAATTACACTCAGTCTGGCTTATTGCAGAATATGAGGGTTTGGCTGTATGTCGCATTACACACAGGAAAACGTGTAGTGAGGACAGAACAACAAGCCTCTTCAAAAAGAATTCTGGTAGACTAAGGTCTTTGAAGTTTGTTATGATTGATTGTAAATATGGAAATATTGATTGAGAACATGCAGTATATAGAAGTATATAGAAAAGTAAGAAGACAATGTGATGGAAGTCAGGAATGGAGCTGGCTGGACTCCGAGTTCTGATGTCTGGGATAAAAGTTTGTTTTAAGGCAAGCTACATACTCAAGGGTGGTCATCATTTCTCTTCTACTTAGTGTTTTGCACTTGTCTGCCAAGGAAAGATAGTGTTGTAACTAAAGCAAAGCGCAGGCAGAGATCATCGATCACTATGATATGCAAAAGGACTGTTCACATACAATACAAATCACACTAAAGTTTTCTAGTTTTAAAAGCATTTGGGCAACCAAAGTTGGAATGATCACATAGACAATTTCATTTTTTATTTCTTTATACCATTCTACTGATGCAACATTGACAGATAAAAGGTCACATATATTAACTAATTCCACAGAACAAATACATGTGTCCATATAGTGCCTGCCGGCCACGATCATCGGGTCCCCCGCCATGCAGCGGGCACATGCGCCCTCTGGTGGCCGAAAAAGGGAAGGCGGTACCCATATGGGTTTTCGCCCAGGGGAGCCATTCTGCCACACTAAATCTGCAAGAGCCTGTCGGGAACCAGTTAACAAAAGTACTGGGACGCCTGCCTTTACACACACATGAAATTTAATGGCCTCCCAGTCTTGGCCCGTAGGGTTCAATATTGAGTTGGCCCCACCCTTCGCAGCTATAACAGCTTCAACTCTTCTGGGAAGGCCGTCCACAAGGTTTAGGAGTGTGTCTATGGGAATGTTTGATAATTCTTCCAGAATCGCATTTGTGAGGTCAGCCACTGATGTGGACAAGAAGGTGTGGCTCTCAGTTTCCGATGGACAAAACTCCACTTTAATTCACCCCAAAGGTGTTCTATTGGGTTAAAGTCAGAACAGTCAAGGCCAGTCAAGTTCCTCCACCCCAAACTTGCTCATTCATGTCTTTATGGACCTTGCTTTGTACACTGGTCCAAATAATTTGGTGGAGGGGGGGATTATGGTGAGGAGTTGTTTTTCAGGGGTTGGGCTTGGCCCCTTAGTTCGAGTAAACGGAACTCTTAAGGCGGCAGCATACCAAGACATTTTGGATAATTCCATGCTCCCAACTTTGTGGGAACAGTTTGGGGATGGCCCCTTTCTGTTCCAACATGACTGCACACCAGTGTACAAAGCAAGGCCCATACAGACATGGATGAGCGAGGGGGGGGGGTGGGTGAGGAGGGGGTGACACAATTTTTACTGCACCAGGTGACACCAACCCTAGTGACGCCACTGCATCTGATTGGTAATGTGTAATGTATTACAGTTTTGGTTTTGGGTTTAATACCACTTTAAAGTGGTTGTAAACCTAGTTACACCACTTGTACCTACAGGTAAGCCTATAATAAAGCTTACCTGTAGGCAGGGGCGTAACTAGAAATCACAGGGCCCCATAGCAAAATGTTGTTTGGGCCCCCCCCCAAAAAAAAAAATTGAACTGTGCAAAACAGATGACAGTCTGACTCCCACTCCCTACTTCTTGTTCAGACTCCAGAGCCTCCTCATGTGCCGAAAACGATGTCCCTTCACAGGTGCGCTCGAGCGTTCTGCCAGCCAGCGGAGTGCTTCCTTACATCTCAGGTGTCCCCAGCCAGCGGAGTGCCTCCTTACATCTCAGGTGTCCCCAGCCAGCGGAGTGCCTCCTTACATCTCAGGTGTCCCCAGCCAGCGGAGTGCCTCCTTACATCTCAGGTGTCCCCAGCCAGCGGAGTGCCTCCTTACATCTCAGGTGTCCCCAGCCAGCAGAGTGCCTCCTTACATCTCAGGTGTCCCCAGCCAGCGGAGTGCCTCCTTACATCTCAGGTGTCCCCAGCCAGCGGAGTGCCTCCTTACATTTCAGGTGCCCCCCCCCCCCATTGGAGCCCTTCTATTTCCCAACAGCAGTGTCTCCCAAGGGGGAACAAAATAGAGGCGGAGCCGGCCGGCTACAATAGAAATTGAGCTGCGGCACTGCCCACTCCCCACCCCTTTCGACAGCAGGTCACAGATGACAGACAGACCGGGGGCGGGGGGTGGCCGGCGCCACAGCTCTATTTCTACTGTAGCAACTAGGCAGGCTCCCTGTCTAACTCGTCTGGTCTGGTCTTCGGGAAAATGGCGGCCGGCGGAGACTATAACTCCGCCGGCCGTGGACCTCTAGCGGCGGCAGCGGCGGCGGCAGGGAAAAAGTAAAAGTTTATTGTCAACTAGGATGGGGCCCTACTTGGCTGCGGGCCCCATAGCAAATGCGTGGGTCCCTATGGCGGTAGTTCCGCCACTGCCTGTAGGTACTGAAAATATCTCCTAAACCTGCATGGTTTATGAGATATTTGACGGAAAAATAGTGTAGCGCTGAATGGTGGAGTATAAGTGTGTGAATACAATTACACATATAAAATAAGTGACAATGCACAATAAATAAATATAAAATGAAGTAAAAAATGTTAACTTTAAAGTATAGAGTCCAAGATCAGGCTCAAATAAGATGGATTTTAGTCCAAAATATCTAAAGAAGTCCAAATGGGATGGTCCGTATAAATATGGGAAATGAGTGGAACACTTTTCCTATGGAGTGGCCCAAGGAATGCGGCTGTGAAGCGGTAGGTATAGTACGAATAAACAGGTGCCTGTGGGTACATCAACGTTCACTGGTAAAATAGAAGTTGGGTACTCTTACCGGATAGGTTGGACACACATGTCATACGACAGTGGGTCAATAGGGCTTGATAACCTGATGAGGCCAGGTCAGGCCTATAGGAGAGTGGTCGGATGGGTCCTGTTCGGTCCTATTCTATTCCGAATCCCAAGGGGCGAACTCCAAATGGTGAATCCTGGTGTCACCGCTTGTAGACTCCGAATAGGTGGGTGCTCCGACCCGGGGTGTATCCAAGGAAGCAGCGAAAGTGGGGGGGCTCGTGATGTGAGTATGGAATAAAAAGATAAACAAGAGGCTCCGGATGGTGCAGATCAAAACAAACCAGTTGGTTTATTGGGGTGGTCAGATATAATGATAAATATATGACACAAGAATTAAAAAAGTGATCACAAAAATAAAATGGATGGTAGTATAAAAGCAATGTGGGGTACAGAGTATGCTGGCCCGACTAGTTTCGACCTCAGGGTCTTCGACAGGGGCATGCTCCTCTGAGGGATACCATCTGCTGTTACGATACCCAGGAAGGCCCTGTAATACACAGATCTCAGTGGCGTTTTGTTACCCACTTGGAGGTAAGAGCATAGAGTAGGGTGACCCGACATCCCCGGTTTCTGGGGACAGTCCCTGGATTGAGGACACTGTCCCTGGACCAAGTCTTAAATATGTTGTACGGGGACCGCTGCAACAGCATCGATCTAAGGTAAATATTTCATAATGAGTTAGTATGCGATGCATACTAGCTCATTATGGCTTTATCTTACAAGGTTTTATTTTTTATTTTTTTATTCGGGTTTACAACCACTTCAAAGATGCTACAGAGTTTTACATGTACTCTGCTGCCATCTTGTGTTGTATTAGAAAACTGCAGTTGGAGTATTTTTAATTGTTGCAGCATGATTAGCACAAATTAGAGATTCCTAAAGAGTCCTAAAGAATCCTTTAGTGGGACATGTTCTCCAGTTTTCCTAACAGAATTATAATTAATTCAAGTTATTACAGAAGTCTGGTAAGCACCTTTTATTGACATTATATATATGTATACAAGTGCAGTGCTGTGAAAATACAAAAACTATTAAAAAAAGCAAATCAAAACTTCTTGCCTTATATCAAAAGGGTCCAACATAAATAAAGTCCCAGAATTGTGTTATAACAAGAAAGAAAGAAAGAAAGAAAGAAATAAAGAAAGAAAGAAAGAAATAAAGAAAGAAAGAAAGAAAGAAAGAAAGAAAGAAAGAAAAGAAAGAAAGAAAAAGAAAGAAAAATACATTTTCCTTTTTACTCCCAGCCACTGGACACAGTGGACAGTGAAGGAACACCATCACAGGCTGAGCAGGCTGGTGACACAGCAAGCTGCCCAGACTGCAACTGGAAATGGTGTCACCTTCCTGGGTATACAGTGTGGCAGGTCTCTGTGACCGGCTCATTGCTAAATTACTTAATTTGTACAACTTTTTTTTTAGTTACAAACAATACAACCTTTTAACAGTAAACTGATACAGTTTTCAGATTTGTATTGAAACTTGAATAGATGTTTAAGGAAACTGAAGATGGATAGATAGATAGATAGATAGATAGATAGATAGATACATAGATAGATAGATACATAGATAGATAATGGAAATAACTTCAGGAAACATGTCACCGGTCACAGCCGTGTACAGGGACTGCTGCAACAGCGTCGATCTGGGATAGATAGATGGATAGATAGAGAGACACATAGATAGATAGATGGATAGACAGGTAGATGGACAGATAGATAGATAGATAGACACATAGATAGATAGACGCATAGATAGATAGATAGATAGACACATAGATAGATAGATAGACGATAGATAGATAGATAGACGCATAGATAGATGGATACATGAAACATGTCACCGGTCACAGCTGTGTACAGGGACTGCTGCCACGGCGTCAATCTGGGATAGATAGATAGACACATAGATAGAGAGACACATAGATAGCTAGACACATAATAGATAGATAGATAGATAGACGCATAGATAGACGCATAGATAGATAGACGCATAGATAGATAGACGCATATATAGATAGATAGACGCATACATAGATAGATAGACGCATAGATAGATGGATAGACAGATAGATAGATAGATAGATAGATAGATAGATAGATAGATAGATAGATAGACGCATAGATATGCAGACGCATAGATAGATAGAGGCATAGATAGATAGATAGATAGATAGATAGATAGATAGATAGATAGATAGATAGATAGATAGATAGATAGACAGATGGATAGACAGATAGATAGATAGACACATAGATAGATAGATAGATAGATAGACGCATAGATATATAGATAGATAGATAGATAGATATATAGATAGATAGATAGATAGATAGATAGATAGATAGATAGATAGATAGATATAGATGCATAGATAGATAGACGCATAGATAGATAGATAGATAGATGGATAGACAGATAGATAGACAGATAGATGGATAGACAGATAGATAGACAGATAGATGGATAGACAGATAGATAGACAGATAGATGGATAGACAGATAGATAGATGGATAGATAGACACATAGAGAGACACATAGATAGATAGACGCATAGATAGATAGATAGACGCATAGATAGATAGACGCATTGATAGATAGATGGATGCATTGATAGAGAGATGGATACATTGATAGATAGATAGATAGACCAACACATGGATGGTTAAATGAAAGAGTAGAGTAATAGTAATATGTATGTTGACAGTCTTCTGATTTGTATTAAAACTTGAATAGATAGACAAGGGAACTGAAGATAAATAGATAGATAGATAGATAGATAGATAGATAGATAGATAGATAGATAGGTGTATAGATAGATAGATAGATAGGTGTATAGATAGATAGATAGATAGATAGATAGATAGATAGATAGATAGATAGATAGATAGATAGATAGATAGATAGATAGATAGATAGATAGATAGGTGGACAGTAGATAGACTAGTTAATATGTCGTTTTAGCTAGTCTGGAACCACCAAAAGCTGTTTTCTGGAACCACCAAAAGCTGTTGAGGCAGAAATGGACAGTTTTCTTACACCAGTCTCAAAAATGACAACCCATTATGTTTCATCCAAAGGGGTTCCCCCAGAGACAGACATGGGGAATAAACATTTCACTTTAGAGATTGATGGCTGAATTTCGTATTTTGGCTGGAGTTTCTCCTCAGTTATAAGTCTCCATCTCGGTTTCCACCATGGATCTACTGTAGGGATCCTCCATTTCGAACTTCTCTTTGAATGTGCTCTCCAGAAGGAATGGGACAGACTTTTGGAAACTCTTCTTAAAATCCCTCCCAATGAAGGCATAGACCATGGGGTTGACACAACTGTTAAAGAAACCGATGGCATAGACAATGTTGGACATAGCAAAATCCATGGTGTCACTAAATTCCACATTCATATATTCTAGGAACGGCCACAGATGGAAGGGGAACCAAAAACAGAAGAAAGTGGCAACAATGGTAACAATAACTTTGAAGGGTCGACCAGATATGGAAAGACTTCTTCTTCTTCTTCTCAGCCGAACTACAATGAGACTGTAGCATATCAATGTAATAGAAAACGGGATGAGGAACATGATGACAAATCTGGTAATGAGCATGGCTTTGTACCGTACTTGGTCCACATGGTCATCCTCTGAATATATGGGAAAGCAGTATGAACTATTACTATCAGAGTCATGAAGAATGTCATAAAAAGCGAGGTACGGAGTGCTGAGTATAAAACAGGCTGTCCAGATAAGCACGGAGATTAAAGAAGCCATCTTTAGGGTTTTGTTGTTTTTTGACCACACCGGGCACATAACAGACGTACAGCGGTCAATGCTGATGACCATTAGGAAGGTGGTGCTCACAGACATGTTGAGGAAGAGAGCCGTAAAAATCCCCTTGCACATAACCTGACCGAAAGGCCAATGACCATCCATGACCCATTCGGAGATCTGAAGCGGGAAAAAGAAGTCAAAAACAAAGTCGGCAATGGCCAAGTTGAGGAACCAGATGATGCTGACCGATTTGCGCATTTTGAATCCTGCAATCCAGATAACCAAGCCATTTCCAATCACCCCTAGGAGAAAGGTCACGCTGTAAAAAAAGATATTCAAAATTTTTACTGCCTGGTAAATGATTGGGTCTATACCCTCCTTTTCATCATGAGCGTAAAACGTTATATAGTCCGGTGTAAATGAAATGGTGGTTTCTTCCATTTTATTTGAAGTTCTGTAGCAAAGTAAAGAAATAAATATAAAAGAGTAAGGTTACATTAGTGATTAATTTGGCTTGAATAATAATAATAATAATAATAATAATAAAATAATTAATAATGATAATAATAATAATATACTACCACTAATAATAATAGTAATACAATAAAATAAATAATAATATTAATTATAATAATAATACAAAATACTAATGCTACTACTACTAATACTAATATAATAAAAAAATTAAATAATAATAATAATAATTCAAATGATAATAATAATAATAAAATACTGTTGCTACTACTACTACTACTACTACTACTACTACTACTACTACTACTACTACTACTAATAGTAATAACAATAATAATAATAATATGAGTCTCAGGCCTCGTTTCTGTGTGCTATATACAGACAATGCCTATTCAGCCCCTTCCACGATTTAGGCGGCCCATGTCCTTACCTTTTCTTCCAGCACTGTTAAATGCATTAACGTCTTGAATCTGTGTTTAGTCCCCAACTTTAGAGACTCAACTTTATACTCTCCTCATAAATAGCTCATAGAACTGACAATTAACTTCAAACCAGCATGTCATTTGGAGTTTAATTGGCTCCTGTCTAAATTAGCCCTAGTATGTGGATGTAGGCAAGTGAGATAGGGTCCTTAGCCGGTGACATGGACATTCACTGTATTGTTCATTTAACCACTTTAAGACCAGCCTCGTTTTGGATTTTAGGTGTTTACATGTTTAAAACATTTTTTTTTTGCTAGAAAATTACTTAGAACCCCTAAACATTATATATTGTTTTTTTTTTTCTAACACCCTAGAGAATAAAATGGCGGTCGTTGCAATACTTTTTTCACACCGTATTTGCGCAGCGGTCTTACAAGCGCACTTTTTTTGGAAAAAAATCACTTTTTTGAATAAAAAAATAAGACAACAGTAAAGTTACTCCAATTTTTTTATATATTGTGAAAGATAATGTTACGCCGAGTAAATTGATACCCAACATGTCACGCTTCAAAACTGCGCCCGCTCGTGGAATGGCGTCAAACTCAAAAATCTCCATAGGCGACGTTTAAAGAAATTCTACAGGTTGCATGTTTTGCGTTACAGAGGAGGTCTAGGGCTATAATTATTGCTCTCGCTCTACCGATCGCGGGATACATCACATGTGTGGTTTGACCACCGTTTTCATATGCGGGCGCTACTCGCGTATGCGTTCGCTTCTGCACGCGAGCTCGTCGGAATGGGGCGCTTTAAAAAAAAAAATTCTTATTTATTTTACTTCATTTTATTTATTTTTACACAGTTTTCAAAAAAAAATAAAAATTGGGTCACTTTTATTCCTATTACAAGGAATGTAAACATCCCTTGTAATAGAAAAAAAGCATGACAGGACCTCTTAAATATGAGATCTGGGGGGTCAAAATGTCCTCAGATATCATATTTGGACTTAAATGCAAAAAAAAATGTCATTTAACCACTTCAGCCCCGGACCAATTTGCAGCCAAAGGACCAGGCCCCTTTTTGCGATTCGGCACTGCATCGCTTTAACTGACAATTGCATGGTCGTGCGACGTGGCTCCCAAACAAAATTGGCGTACTTTTTTTCCCACAGATAGAGCTTTTTTTTGGTGGTATTTTATCACCTCTGCGGTTTTTATTTTTTGCGCTATAAGCAAAAATAGAGCGACAATTTTGAAAAAAATGCAATATTTTTTACTTTTTGCTATAATAAATATCCCCCAAAAATATATATAAAAAACATTTTTTTTCCTCAGTTTAGGCCGATACATATTCTTCTACATATTTTTGGTAAAAAAAATCACAATTAGCGATTATTGATTTGTTTGCGCTAAAGTTATAGCGTTTACAAAATAGGGGATAGTTTTATAGAATTTTTATTAATATATTTTTTTACTAGTAATGGCGGCGATCAGCGATTTTTTATTGTGACTGCGACATTTGGGACATTGACATTGACACATTTTTGGGACCATTGTCATTTATACAGAAATCAGTGCTATTTAAAAGCACTGATTCCTATGTAAATGACAGTGCCAGTGAAGGAGTTAACCATTAGGGGGCGGGGAGGAGTTAGTGTGACGTGTTGTGTGTTTTTTTACAGTAGGGGGCGTGGCTGACGTCTGACATCACTGAGCGGCTGTTCCCGATGACCGGGAACAGCCGATTAGTGACAGGCAGTGTAGGAAGCGCGGGGAGAGGTTTGTTTACATAGACCTCTCCCCGTTCTTCGCTCTGTGACCCGATCGCGGGACACCAGCGGCGATCGAGTCCGCTGGTCCCGCGGCCGTGGTCACGGAGCTCCCGACCGGGTCGTGAGCGCGCCGCCATGGCTAGGAAATTAAAGGGGACGTATATATACGTGCCTTTGCCTAGCCGTGCCATTCTGTAGACGTATATATACAGGAGGCGGTCGGGAAGCGGTTAAGAGGTATGGGTGGAAGTGACGTTTTGACGTCGCTTCCGCCCTGCTATGGTATAGAGATGGGTGGGGGCCATCTTAGCTTCACTCGTCTCCATACCCTGCTAGGAAAGGACCCGATCGCTTCCGCCGCTACCGACAGCTCCGGTAAGCGGCGAAAGGCAGGGGGGGGGTGGGGGCACCTCTCCCGCTGCCGATAACGGTGATCTCGTGGCGAATCCGGTGCGGAGACCACCATTATCGTAATTACAGCCGGCGCCTGAAGAGATGGATATCTCAGTTGTGGTAGCAGCTGCTGCCGTTACTGAGATAGCCCTCTTCGAAAAAGTGACGTACATCGTCGTGCGCCGGTCGTAAAGTGGTTTCAAGCACAAGAGACTCCATTTTTTTCCGCACTGTTGAAATGTGTTCTGTAACCTTCACCTAACACACAGACACATCTTCTACTAGAAGCTCTCTTCTCCCCCCTCCCCTCTCAAGGTTTTACTTTTGCAATTGTTCTATTCGCTAGCTTTTAATAATATATTTCTATTTGTTAGCTTTTAATAACATCTCACACCACCCCTTTCTTATCTATGTATAAAATAACATGTAATAATACATTTTGACACGGAACGGACATTTTAAACACAGTTATTGCGTCCTGTGAATCTGTTCCTGCAACTGCAGTATTAACTTATGCCCCGTACACACGGTCGGAATTTCCGACGGAAAATGTCCTATCGGACCATGTTGTCGGAAAATCCGACCGTGTGTGGGCTCCATTGGACTTTTTCCGTCGGAAATTCCGACTGAAAAAATTTGAGATCCTACTCTCAAATTTTCCGACAACAAAGTCCGATCAGACTTTTTCCAATTGTGTGTAGAGAATTCCGACGGACAAAGTGCCACGCATGCTCAGATCACATTAAAAGACCAGAGCTATTGGCTACCAGCCTCTACGTAGTTCCGTCGTACGCAACGAACTTCACCACGTTCAGAATGATCGGATTTTCCGACAACTTTGTCCGACCGTGTGTATGCAACACCAGTGTCGGACAAAATCCGTCGGAAAAAATCAGACGGATTTTGTGGTCGGAATTTCCGACCGTGTGTACGGGGCATTAGAGTCCCAATCAGAAATTATTCCATAACAGCTGGTAAGCTTCTTTAGCACAGGGACTGATGGAAATTTATTGTATGTTAATATTGTTTATTAACCGCTTCCCGAACGCCTCACACAGATATACTGTGGCAGAAGGGCACGTACAGGCAGAATCACGTACCTGCACGTTGCCCTTTAAGAAGCTCCATGAGTCGGGTCGTGGGTCCCGCGGACTCGATGTCCACCGGGATACCCGCGATCGCCTCACGGACAGGAAGAACGGAGAGATGCTAATGTAAACAAGCATCTCCCGTTCTGCCTAGTGACAGTGTCACTGATCTCTGCTCCGTGTGATCGGAGCAGAGATCAGTGACGTGTCACACACAGCCACGCCCCCCACAGTTAGAAACACGCCCCTAGGACACACTTAACCCCTACACTGCAACCTAGTGGTTAACCCCTTCACTGCCAGTGTCCTTTACACAGGAATCAGTGCATTTTAAATAGCACTGATTGCTGTATAAATGACAATGGTCCAAAAATGTGTCAAAAATGTCCGATGTGTCCGCCATAATGTCGCAGTCACGATAAAAATCGCATGATCGCCGCCATTTAAAAAAAAGAAATTATTAATAAAAATGCCATAAAACTATCCCCTATTTTGTAAACGCTATAACTTTTGCACAAACCAATCAATATCGCTTATTGCGATTTTTTTTTTTTTTACCAAAAATATGTAGAAGAATACATATCGGCCTAAACGGAGGAAAAAAATTGTTTTTTTTTATATATTTTTGGGGCATATATATTATAGAAAAAAGTAAAAAAGAATGTGTTTTTTTTCAAAATTTACGCTTTTCTTTATTTATAGCGCATAAAATAAAAACCGCAGAGGTGATCAAATACCACCAAAAGAAAGCTCTATTTGTGGGGAAGAAAAGGACGTCAATTTTGTTTGGGAGCCACATCGCACGACCGCGCAATTGTCAGTTAAAGTGACGCAGTGCCGAATCGCAAAAAGTGCTCTGGTCAGGAAGAGGGTAAATTCTTCCGGGGCTGAAGTGGTTAATTTATGAATATATACTGTATTTTTCACTCCATAACATGCACCTGACCATAGGTTTTAGAGGAGGAAAACAAGAAAAAAAATATTCTGAACTAAATGGTGTACTAAAATATTTACCAGTGCCAATTAAATGCCGCCTTACCAGTCCCATAAAATGTAGCCTGACCTGTGTTCCTGTAGCTGCAGTATTAACTTTTGTTTTAGAGTCCCAATCAGAAATTATTTCATAACATTTTGGCGAGTCAGATATCAGGAAGGAACCGCGCTTTGATCGGGATCATCGGGAACGCAGACCTCTAAATGCCGGCTAGGTAAGCTGTCCTTAAGCTTTCTATATTTCTGCTTTTCCATTGGGCCATTGTACCAACGTCTATGTGAATCTCAATTTCCACAAAGGCTGACCCAACTGGCCCCCAAAAAGTCATATGCCTCGTACACACGGTCGTAATTCTCGTCGGAAAAAGCTCTGATGGTTTTCCCGTCGGAATTGAGACGGAATTTCGCTCAAACTGTCTTGCCTACACACGGTCACACCAAATTCCGACGGTCAATAACACCGCGCCTTAAAAAACGTTCGACTGCACTATAAAAGGGAAGTTTAATGCTTCTGAGCATGCGTCAAATTGTTTCCGAGCATGCGTCGGAATTGCATACACACGATCGGAAAATCCGATAGAAAGGTTTTCCGTCTGAAAAATTAAGAACAGGTTCTCAATCCAAAGTCCGTCGGAAATTCCGACAGAAAAAGACCGATGGGCATACACACGGTCAGAAAATCCGATGAAGGGCTCCCATCGGACTGTTTCCATCGGAAATTCCGACCGTGTGTACGTGGCATTAGACTGCACAGTTTTTTTAAAAACATCATAACCTCCACCTAACAGTGATCTGTCAACATAGAAAAGCAGGTTAATGTGATATTGTTTTTTTTTCCAATGAAAGAATTTTATTTGTAATACTTTACTGATGATGATACTATGACATTCAATTGTGCATACCATATACTACAAATACAATAGATTGCTCCCAAGGAATTTTGTGCAGCAAAGGATCAGACTGATACACCAAGGTCAATTTACATTTTATTGTTACAAAACATTAAAATTCAACACACATATTGTTTAAAATATGAGCTCTGGTCTATATATCCCGCAACCCAAAGGGTTCTTTGGGCAGGAATATTAAGTTGGAGGTTTCTATACTGTATAAAGTTTGTTACCTGCCATTGTTCAAGGAAATCGTTTATAGTAGTTGGGGTTATATATACCAGACCTCATGTTTTAAACAATATATGTGTTGAATTAGAAAATTTAGTAAAAATAAAAAGTTGTATATTTACCTTGGTGTATCAGTTGGATCACTTGCTGCACAAAAGCCCTTGGGAGCAATCTGTTGTATTTGTAGTATATGTTATAAGGGCGAGCAGCATTCCATGTACCCAGGCGTGTGGGCATTTTTGCTATGAATTGTGCATAGAGTTGTGTGACAAGCTTTTGCTTCAAGTTCAATTCAATAATTTTCTTGCAACTGGCTAACGCTCAAAATACGAGAGGAGGCCAATAAGTTCTTACCCTCACCATGACATTTTGGAGGTTTATAGGTGGCTATCTTAGTAATGTGGATGCCACATTTTCCAAAAACAGCAACAAGTGGAATATACACAAAGTATTTTAGACCTGTACCACAAAGATGAGGAAGGACTTTTGAAACAGATTAGTGACCATGGATGAAAGCTGGATATATCTATATGATCCTGAGACTAAAGAAATGAGTAAAACATAGAAACATGCTTCATCACCCATCCCCAAGAAGGCTAAGCCCCCGTACACACGGTCGGAAATTCCAACCACAAAATCCGTCAGATTTTTTCCAGCGGATTTTGTCCGAACCTGGTGTTCCATACACACGGTCGGACAAAGTTGTCGGAAAATCCGATCATTCTGAACGTGGTGACATTCGTTGTGTACGACGGAACTACGTAGAGGCTAGTAGCCAATAGCTTTGGTCTCATAGTTTGATCTGAGCATGCGTGGCACTTTGTCCGTCGGAATTCTCTACACACGATCGGAAAAAGTCCGATCGGATTTTGTTGTCGGAAAATTTGAGGGCAGGATCTCAAATTTTTTCCGATGGAAAAAGTCCGATGGAGCCCACACATGGTCGGATTTTCCGACAACATGGTCCGATCGGACATTTTCCGTCGGAATTTCCGACCGTGTGTGCGGGGCATTAGTAATGTGGATGCCACTTTTTCCAAAAACAGCAACGAGTGGAATATACACAAAGTATTTTAGACCTGTACCACAAAGATGAGGAGGACTTTTGAAACAGATTAGTGACCATGGATGAAAGCTGGATATATCTATATGATCCTGAGACTAAAGAAATTAATAAAACATAGAAACATGCTTCATCACCCATCCCCAAGAAGGCTAAGGTGCAACATTCATCCATCAATCACGGCTCGGTATTCAACTTTGTCCGGCATGACACTTAAGCCCCATACACACGGTCGGAAAATCCGACCACCAAATCCATCGGATTTGGTCCGACGGATTTTGTCCGACACTGGTGTTGCATACACACGGTCGGACAAAGTTGTCGGAAAATCCGATCATTCTGAACGTGGTGACGTTTGTTGCCTACGACGGGACTACGTAGAGGCTAGTAGCCAATAGCTTTGGTCTTGTAATGTGATCTGAGCATGCGTGGCACTTTGCTACACACGATCGGAATTGGTGAGATCGGACTTTGTTGTCGGAAATTTTTTAGAGCAGGAGATACAACTTTGTCCGTCGGACAATCCGATGGAAAATTTCCGATGACGCCTACACACGGTCGGAATTTCCGACAACATTGTCTGATAGGACAGAATCCATCGGAAAATCCGACCGTGTGTATGGGGCTTTACTCCATTTCTCTTGGCTCTAACTATAATTTACCATGACCTACAAGGCATGCATGTTACTAAAATATCCACATATAAACCTGCAACATTTCAGATCCCTAGCACATCTAGATCATGGTGAGAGTAGGACTTATTGGCCTCTCCTCGTATTTACATATTTAAAAAAAAAAAATATTCAGCATTTTTGATAGACTTTCCATATGTGTTCGGCCAACTGGCAATCTTGTGCTACCAGATATTATTAAAGTTATATTTTGTATTCCTAGACACTGATTAACTGTAATCTACATAGGCAAACCTATCTCAGCAACTCTTACCTGTCTTTTTTCCCTGCAAGACCTTTGCGACTTCCTCGCACTTGTTTCAGAGTTCAATAAAATCATGTTTAGGACAAATGTCTTGTCTCTTTTTTTTTATTTCTTATGCCCGTTTATGATTGGGCCGAATAGAGATTGTGTATTTGATTTTAATAACGGCTTCAAATACAGTAAATATAATCTGTCAGACAGTTTCTTTTGTTCTTGAACACTTGGTGTAGATTTCTATCTGGCCAAAGACATGAGAAAAGGAAATGGACCGTTAAAGATTTAAAGGCAACTATCTTGTGTGTTCAGCATGTAAATAGGTCAGAAGGGAATTTATCTCAATGGGGAATTTATCTCAATAGCCACTCATAGAAACAAACAAAAAACTACAGCACATCAACGCTTTTATCTAATAAAATTCACACACTGGAAAAGCTACACAAGGCTTCACTAGCCAACCACTTTCAGACTTACTACAGGCTAGGGATGAACTTCGAGAGGAATTAACTAAGAGGCTGAAGCGCAAATACATTTTGACACAAAAGCTGTTCTAGTTTTGCAATAAATCGGGGAAGCTACTAGCTAGAGCACTGCAGCACAAAAAGGCATCGACAACCATACACAAGATTATTGACCCTACCGGCAATACGCACGTATCCCCAGAAGGCATAGCTAAACAATTTGTCAATTACTTTTCTAAACTTTATAACCTATCACCGACTGATGCGATCAAACTTCTAACAGACAGGACGCAATCTCCAACTTTTTGACGCAATATGGTATACCCCCGATCTCGACGGATGATTCGACGACTCTAAATGGTCCTATTAGCATTGCGGGAAACTATGACAGCCTTAAAACAGCTCAAACCGGGTAAAAGTTCTGGCCCGGATGGGTTGACTGTAAGTTATTACAAAACTTTCCACGAGATACTCACCACCCATCTTACCAATACTTTTAATTCCTTATCCTCATCTGATCCAATAAACAAAGACCTTTTGGAAGCACATATCACACTGATACCTAAACCTGGCAAAGATAACATCATAGTGTCTAACTACAGACCCATCTCCCTCCTAAATGTGGATATAAAACGATATGCTAAGATCCTTGCTAATCGTATTCTCCCTCTTATCCCAAAAATAATATCCCTTGATCAGGTTGGTTTTATACCTGGTAGGGAAGCCAGGGATAACACCATAAAAGCTCTCTATATTCACCATTGGCTCTCAGGCACATCAAAACAAAAGGGTTTTTTTTTGTCGCTCGACGCGGAGAAGGCGTTCGACAGAGTGGCCTGGGACTACATGTCGGCAACACTACAGGTGATGGGTTTCCTACACAATTCCTCCAAATGATCCTAGCGTTGTACTCCCACCCCACAGCAAGAATAAGGATCAATGGCCGCCTGTCGGACACCTTCTCCGTCTCGAATGGTACTCGCCAGGGTTGCCCACTTTCCCCTCTCATTTTCATTCTTACCTTGGAGCCCATCCTATGTAGGCTCAGGGCGAATCCTGATATTAAAGGCATTAACATCCGTAATGGACATTATAAAATTGCAGTGTACGCGGATGATATACTCCTCTTCCTTTCGGACCTGATAACTACCTTACCCAACCTACTGAAAGACTTTGCCCTTTTTAACAAACTATCCAACCTGCAAATTAATTTTACAAAATTTAAAGCCCTTAACATCTCCCTCCCATTACCGTTAGTAACGCAATGTAAACTAAACATTCCCTTTAGTTGGGAACCCAAAGCTCTCACTTACCTGGGGATCCAACTACCTAATAGCCTAGACGATCTCTATGAAATTAATTATTTGCCGATACTGCAAACTATACAAGCAGATCTCCTCAAATGGACATCAGGTCAATTCTCCTGGTTTGGACGCATCGCCATTCTGAAGATGAACATCTTACCCAGCATATTATATGTATTGCAGACCATACCGATTAAACTCCCCACCTCATTCTTCACAACATACAAAAGAATATGCCGGAACTTCATATGGGCCTCCAAATCCCCTAGGTTAAGTTGGGATAAATTAACGATCCCCAAAACAAAAGGTAGCCCAAGCCTCCCTGACATCCATAAGTATCATTCCGCGTGCAATCTTACGAGAATAATAGACTGGCATATACACAAGCTCACTAAAGACTGGGTCAACCTTGAGGACTCTTTTGATCAAGTCCCGCTTGCCCACCTACCGTGGATTTCCGCGACAAGAACACCCAAGTTATACACCAAGCATCCGCTAACTGGAGCAACGCTACAAATTTTTAGGACAATATCCCAGACACACAACTGGACCCCATCCCCAGGCCCGTTGACTCCGTTAGATGGTAACCCTGACTTCCCACCGGGGGTACCCTTACTCAACCAGACCGATGACCTCGTAACACATACGCTTAGAGCTTGCCAATTTTTCCAAAATGATGCCATCCTTTCATTTCGCGCTATACTCTCACGCTTTCCTGAATATCAAATTCCATTATATAAATTTCTACAAATTAGACATTTTCTCAACAGTGCTTGCCCTATCACACAATGGTGTAGAGAACAAACCCCTTTTGAAGCACTGTGCACTAGCTTGTCCCCCCAAAGACACCTTATATCAGTAGTTTACTGACTTCTATTTAACGATCACAGCCCTAAACACAATACAGTTGTCAGGATCTGGGAAAGGGAACTCAATTTAGATCTGCCTAGAGAAGACTGGGAAATTATCTACGAAAATATTCACAAAGGCTCCGTAAACATCTCGGCCCAAGAAAACTGTTACAAAATTTATGCTAGATGATATCGGACGCCAGACAACATTCACAAATATTACCCCTCAGTTTCGCCTCTATGTTGGCGATGTGGTTTGGACATAGGCTCCCCACTCCATATCTGGTGGAACTGTACACTGATTAAACCCTACTGGGAAAAAATCCATAAGGCAATTTCACACATCTCAACATACACTGTGGCTTTTACGCCGACTCAATTCCTACTGCATCACGCCTCAATTCCACAATCCATTTATAAGAAATCTATTATACCACATTTACTTAATGCCGCCAAACAGTGTATACCGCTCTACTGGAGGAAAGCGAACCTGCCTACATTAGCGGATTGGCTCAAGCGCGTAGAAAAAATTTCAGAGATTGAAAACTTAATCCATCAAGCCAAAGACACCCCAACCAAATACAGTAATATCTGGGCCCGTTGGTTAGACTTTAATGATTCACCAAAGTTTCAGGAGCTTCTCCGCTCGCCTTAACTCCACTCCACTGTAGATGAGAAATACCGCTACACTAATACGAATACCTGCAAGTTTAAAATCTGAACCGTATCCGCCATGTATATCTATGTATGAAATTAAATGTATCCCCGTATCATCACGTAATGGTGTTGTGGATACGGTACAGAGTAAAAAAAAATAATTGCCACGTCCCAAAATTTTAAGTCTTAATGCTAGAGTTTTTTCAACAGGTTAATGTTGGAGAATGATGGACTTTTTAGGCATAAAATATATATAGAAGTTTTTTTATTAAAAACATAAATGAAAGATGTAAATCATAAATCTAAAAAAGATTGTTTAGAAGGACAATCTAGCATAATATAGAAATATTTGACAAGCTGATGTACAGATATGCTCAGGTAATAACAATGTGGTTCCAATAAGGTCACTATATTTAAATGCAATCATTCAAATTTCCTTGGAGAGTTGTGACATCAAAGTAAACAAACAAAAAGAAACCATGAGTGAGCAGTTCAGTCATACAGAAAAACAGCTTGTTTGCAGTTGCTCTACATGTTACGCGTCCTAAGACGCTTCTTCAGGAGCTTTCTATATTAAAAGTAAAAAGAGAAGACAGATATACAATAAGTTAAAAATAATATGATATAACATCATCATATGCGACATTGAATCAAAGGTAGCTAAAGGCGCAGGAGCGTCAGCTGTCACCATTCAGGAAAGGGAAAGGAAAGGAGAGGGGAAACAGAAAGGAAAGGGGGGGAGAGAAAAGAGGGAAGGGGGGGAAAGGGGGAAGGGTTTTTATTGTTTAGGTGTGTGTGAGGGTGGGTAAGAAATGGAAGAACCATTAAGAATAGGATGAAAGAAAAAAGGAAAAGGAGAGAAACAACGGAAAAGCATGTGAGATGGAGTGAGACGGTGTGCGTCATGGGAACGGGTGCAATATAATTCTTGCATAGTGAGTGTAGTCTGCCATTTTTACTTACAATCCCTATAAAGGGGAAGGGTTTAATGGAGCGGGGAACCACGATTCGTTTCTCTACAGCGGTGCTCTTGACGTATACGTGTATCTCTGATTAGGGTTACTCTGTATTTAATATTTTAGTAATAGGTTGTTTTTATTTCTTATATAGGTTAATACCGTCTATATAGATATGTCATTATTTTCTGCTTTACCATCAATGTATATAGGTGCACAGAGCGGGCATTGGGTAATACATATATACATGTACAATACATATATATGAGTGTGCAATAAGTAAAATTGTGTATCCTCCTGTATGTAGGTATATAAATCATACATGGGTGTGGGTGCAGATGCATTCCCACATCTGTCAATTCATGTAGTGGAGAGGAATAATTTATAGTGCAGCAGTGTACACATTGATGGCAGCATAAGAAAAAGCTTAATATAAGAAGGATGCTTAATATTTGTACTTACCCTGTTGTGAGAGATTAGCCAATTTCTCAAATCATTGATCCCATACAATGGGGTCGTTTTTGAAATAGTAGGTACAATGAGATAGATTATACGGAGAGAGCCAGCCTATGGATCGTCTAGTTAGACGGCATTTGTATGGGGAGGTGGAAGAGGGCTCCCCGGTTGGTCCAAATACGTCCTAGTGGAGGAGTATAGTGAGATAGGGGATAGTTATATTGGCTAGTCTTACGTTGGCATAGAGATTGCATAAAGTAAATAAAGTGAATATTGCCTTATTTCCTACCTGATGGTGATAGATTTCTGTTGAGGTTCCCCGCTCTGGCATCTGGTTAGGGAGGGCTGCTGTATCTGACGGCAGCCCGGGCCGTCTTTTAAATGCAGCCGTCCCGGTAGTGACGTCACCGCGTAAACGCGGAACGTCAGATTACCCGGCCAGGTCCTTATGCGCATGCGCTATAGATAGGGGAAGTGCGACGTCGGCTGATAAAGCCGACGTCGCAGTCCCAGCCTATGCGCATGCGTTGGACACGGCACTCAAAGGAAGAACGATGATATTGCTCCCCCTTGAGGCCGAAAGCGTCACTATGGCTGGAACAAGTGCAGCCAGCGACGCTTTGTGGCCGCATGATGCACTACAACAGAACGCTCCAAATAACAATGAGGAAAGGGGGAGAAAGATTGGGTAATATAGAACTAAAATTGTAGGTGGGAAATGAAAAGGAGGCATAGGGAATGTGAGGAATAAGGATATGTGACGGGTGACAGCCCATGTAGCCAGAAAGCATCTTCCACACAATGTCGCATATATTATTAGAACAATGTCAATTGACAAGTATCTGGAGTGTCTTGAATATTAATCCAATGCCGAAGGCATTGAAATGTGCAATTGAAGTAACGATAATATTTATAGAAAGAGAATAACATAGATTAGATATAGTAACCATAAGCATAAAAGAAAGAAAGGTATATAGCATTATATAATTCTTCAGAGATGGTTATCTTTTTGATAGTAGTATTCAATCAAAGATTGACATCAGTTTAACTCATATGTCTTTCAATGACCGGGGCCGCACATATTATATGCAGCCTCTATCATATTAAAGACCCATTTGATACAGGAATTAGTTATATACTTAGTTGGTCTGGAGATTGTATATACCTTGGATGTTACCTACTTATCCATATGGATAATCCAGTGTGGATAATCCAGTGTGGTGGGGGTACCAGTCCAGATCAGGAAGATGTCATCTATGTACCTCAACCAGGACATAATCTGGTCGGTGTACACAGATAATTCCTCCGTTGAAAAGATGTGACATTCCCACCCCCCCAGGTACAGGTTTGCATATGCTGGCGCACAGCATGTGCCCATAGCAACCCCCTGTACCTGGAGGAAGTGGGACTCCTTGAAGCTAAAATAGTTATGTGTTAACACAAATTTCAAGAGAGTTAAAATGAATTCATTGTAATTCCATTGGGTATGAGGTTCTTCGTAAAGGAAGGTGCGAGCCATCTCGATGCCCTGCTCGTGAGGGATGCTGGAGTATAGCGACTCCACATCTAAAGTCACGAGAAGGGCATCGGGAGGGAACACCATTGACCTATATCACAGGTTTGACACTTCTTGTGTCTCCTTTAGTGTACTAGCAGTTGTGCCCAAAGATCCACGAGGTGGGAATTGGGATAGATTAATCCTACAAAAGGAGACATTATGGATAGAGCGGTTGGATGCGATGTATGCCCCCGGCCTTAATGAGTCCCACTCATACAAATCCTTTTTGTAGCTATGAATCAAATAATCCAAACATGAGTTCTTCTCAGTCCCCAACTACACTACAGCACATATATCATACAAATATCTTTCCCCTCAAAAACAACACATCAAACTTTTTAGTTTATAATTTCCCATCATCCTCCATGCTCTTTCCCTCTTCCCCTTTCCCCTCCCCCCGATTTTCCCATTCCTGTCATTCCCGCCCCCCCAGGCCCTTCCCTCCCCCTTTCTTCCCCCCCCCCCCTTCATTGACTTTTCCATATGGATAAGTAGGTAACATCCAAGGTATATACAATCTCCAGACCAACTAAGTATATAACTAATTCCTGTATCAAATGGGTCTTTAATATGATAGAGGCTGCATATAATATGTGCGGCCCCGGTCATTGAAAGACATATGAGTTAAAATGATGTCAATCTTTGATTGAATACTACTATCAAAAAGATAACCATCTCTGAAGAATTATATAATGCTATATACCTTTCTTTCTTTTAGGCTTATGGTTACTATATCTAATCTATGTTATTCTCTTTCTATAAATATTATCGTTACTTCAATTGCACATTTCAATGCCTTCGGCATTGGATTAATATTCAAGACACTCCAGATACTTGTCAATTGACATTGTTCTAATAATATATGCGACATTGTGTGGAAGATGCTTTCTGGCTACATGGGCTGTCACCCGTCACATATCCTTATTCCTCACATTCCCTATGCCTCCTTTTCATTCCCCACCTACAATTTTAGTTCTATATTACCCAATCTTTCTCCCCCTTTCCTCATTGTTATTTGGAGCGTTCTGTTGTAGTGCATCATGCGGCCACAAAGCGTCGCTGGCTGCACTTGTTCCAGCCATAGTGACGCTTTCGGCCTCAAGGGGGAGCAATATCATCGTTCTTCCTTTGAGTGCCGTGTCCAACGCATGCGCATAGGCTGGGACTGCGACGTCGGCTTTATCAGCCGACGTCGCACTTCCCCTATCTATAGCGCATGCGCATAAGGACCTGGCCGGGTAATCTGACGTTCCGCGTTTACGCGGTGACGTCACTACCGGGACGGCTGCATTTAAAAGACGGCCCGGGCTGCCGTCAGATACAGCAGCCCTCCCTAACCAGATGCCAGAGCGGGGAACCTCAACAGAAATCTATCACCATCAGGTAGGAAATAAGGCAATATTCACTTTATTTACTTTATGCAATCTCTATGCCAACGTAAGACTAGCCAATATAACTATCCCCTATCTCACTATACTCCTCCACTAGGACGTATTTGGACCAACCGGGGAGCCCTCTTCCACCTCCCCATACAAATGCCGTCTAACTAGACGATCCATAGGCTGGCTCTCTCCGTATAATCTATCTCATTGTACCTACTATTTCAAAAACGACCCCATTGTATGGGATCAATGATTTGAGAAATTGGCTAATCTCTCACAACAGGGTAAGTACAAATATTAAGCATCCTTCTTATATTAAGCTTTTTCTTATGCTGCCATCAATGTGTACACTGCTGCACTATAAATTATTCCTCTCCACTACATGAATTGACAGATGTGGGAATGCATCTGCACCCACACCCATGTATGATTTATATACCTACATACAGGAGGATACACAATTTTACTTATTGCACACTCATATATATGTATTGTACATGTATATATGTATTACCCAATGCCCGCTCTGTGCACCTATATACATTGATGGTAAAGCAGAAAATAATGACATATCTATATAGACGGTATTAACCTATATAAGGAATAAAAAAAACCTATTACTAAAATATTAAATACAGAGTAACCCTAATCAGAGATACACGTATACGTCAAGAGCACCGCTGTAGAGAAACGAATCGTGGTTCCCCGCTCCATTAAACCCTTCCCCTTTATAGGGATTGTAAGTAAAAATGGCAGACTACACTCACTATGCAAGAATTATATTGCACCCGTTCCCATGACGCACACCGTCTCACTCCATCTCACATGCTTTTCCGTTGTTTCTCTCCTTTTCCTTTTTTCTTTCATCCTATTCTTAATGGTTCTTCCATTTCTTACCCACCCTCACACACACCTAAACAATAAAAACCCTTCCCCCTTTCCCCCCCTTCCCTCTTTTCTCTCCCCCCCTTTCCTTTCTGTTTCCCCTCTCCTTTCCTTTCCCTTTCCTGAATGGTGACGGCTGACGCTCCTGCGCCTTTAGCTACCTTTGATTCAATGTCGCATATGATGATGTTATATCATATTATTTTTAACTTATTGTATATCTGTCTTCTCTTTTTACTTTTAATATAGAAAGCTCCTGAAGAAGCGTCTTAGGACGCGTAACATGTAGAGCAACTGCAAACAAGCTGTTTTTCTGTATGACTGAACTGCTCACTCATGGTTTCTTTTTGTTTGTTTACTTTGATGTCACAACTCTCCAAGGAAATTTGAATGATTGCATTTAAATATAGTGACCTTATTGGAACCACATTGTTATTACCTGAGCATATCTGTACATCAGCTTGTCAAATATTTCTATATTATGCTAGATTGTTCTTCTAAACAATCTTTTTTAGATTTATGATTTACATCTTTCATTTATGTTTTTAATAAAAAAACTTCTATATATATTTTATGCCTAAAAAGTCCATCATTCTCCAACATTAACCTGTTGAAAAAACTCTAGCATTAACACCTCTTCCTGTACACATTGAACGTTCATATTCCCCTTTCCTTCACGTAAAGGCAGAACTGTCTAAACATGCTCTTTAGGCGACGGAATGTACGACCCCAGAAGGTTGCCTACTTTGGCAAATAGGGCTAATTTTAAGTCCTTTTTAAATAGCTTCTTCGTATAAGAATGTATTAACATTTCCTTACTTACTACATTATACTCATAAATGACTCAGACTTGGGATTATGCTCATTAGCACTCTCGGTATAGAGGCACATTACATCCCAAGTCGTAGAGCAATACTTTTGTCACATTGTAAGAAAGTACATTTCCCAGCTCCCTCTGCACAGCAAGGTCCCATTAGGGGTGCGAAGGTTGAGAAGGAATTGTCCAGATCTACTTGAAGATTTATATACCACCTGTGCCCCGAACTGTCGTTCAAAATGACCATCTTATGTAAGTCACCTCACCACCATATAGATGGCTATATTCTGTTAACAGGTATAGTTAGACTCATAAATATACTTACTGTTACTTAGACCACGGTTACTGTTACTATACTATGTTGAGACATTATATTAAGAATATTATGCAGATACTTATTCTGTCTGTATAAGCTATACTGTTATATTGTGATTTGCTGTAACTGTTTTACCTTTTAATAATAAAAATTATATTGGAAAAAAAATAAAAATAAATAGGTCTATAGTGCAGCAGCCCCCCAGAGCCCCCCTTAAGGTTAGTAGGGAACAGGGACAAGGCATTTGTTGGGGATCCCTTTGCTGGGGTCGCCAAGAAATATACTGTATAAGAAGCCAGTTGGTCACTCAGATGCCCGATTATACTTGTGAATACAATTTACTTTTTGGTTTGGCTAATAATTTGACTTTGTTTTTCTGTAAATCTGTTAGGAAAGGATAACAAAATGCATGTTTTAATGTTGATTGTGATTTGGTTGTTTATAGAATATCATAATTTTTATACCTATACTTTGCAACAAGAAAATATGGCCCCTTTCACACGGACGGACCGTTCAGATCCACCTGTCAGTTTTGAAGGCGGATCTGAACGACCGCTCCATGTTAGTCTATGGAGCGTCGGATGTCAGCGGAGACATGTCCGCTGACATCCGACCCGGTCCGATCCGCCAAAAGCAGACGTATGGCTCTACGTCCAGATCCGTCGCTGGCGGATCGGATCGGGTGAGATCTGATGAAAACGGACACACTGTCCGTTTTCATCCGATCTCTCCATAGAGACCAGCGGCGCTCGCAAGCCCCTCCCCGCTCAGTGAGCAGAGAGGGACTTGTCATCTGCCGGTTCAGCGGAGATCAACGGAGAGATCTCCCGCTGAGCCAGCAGACAGAGGCGGACTCCGTGCAAGTGGAGTCCGCCTCGTGTGAAAGGGGCCTAAAACACAAAAATGTATACAATAATAATAAAATAGTAATGATAAAAAAGTGACTTGATTTGCCAAAACAAAATTGTTGAAGTGTTTATTATACTATCTGTATTAATTGACACAATTATAGTAGTATATAATCTATAGCAGAATGACTATAAAAAAAATAATTCACCAGCAATGTAAATTTTTTCCAACTGTTGCTGTTTTTATTGTTTCTGTTTGTTGCTGGAGAGGGGGCTGCCATTAGATGAAACTACATTTTGTGCAATGGCTAGTTTGTTTGAAACCTACAGAAAAAGGACATGAAATTATCTTAATTTGCTCTGTCCATTGACACCTTTGAAGGAACCTATCAGCTGTTTTACAGAGTTAAATCTTAACTAAACCCTCCACAGAATATTTCTCCAGTTAATACTTTTTTGCTATACATGCACATGTTTTATGTAGCACTACCCTGGCAAGGGCTGCTGGCATCTGGACACAAGAAATCAGTCTCTGGACTTGTTTTTGTTTTTATTAGTGATAGTAACTTGGATGGGGTAAAGGGGTTACGGGTTGCCCAACTTGACAAAAAACAATGAATGGGGGAAACTTCCTTCCTCTGTACAAAGTCAGGATCTTGGACTGTTCTCCTTCCTAGACACCCTCAGTCCTTAAAGTGATTGTGTTCTGGGTGTTAAAAAAACAAACAAACATGTTACACTTACCTCTTCTGTGCAACGGTTTTGCCAGAGTGGCCCTGATTCTCCTCTTCTGGGGCTCCCCAGTGGCGCTCCTGGTTCCTCCTCTTCCCGAGTGCCCCCTTGGAGAAGCACTTTCCCTGGGGGCACTCATGCGGGTGCACTCCTGAGTCCATTGACACAGACAGCAGGACTCTGCCCCACCCCCGGCTCCCGCATCACTGGATTTGATTGACAGCAGCAGGAGCCAATGGCTATGGCTGCTATCAATCTATTTAATGAGGACCCGAGACAGCGGCTGAAGCTGCTGGGCGCGCCCCTGTCACTGGAACGATCGGGTTAGGTAAGTAAAAGGGGGGCTCTGGGGGGCTGTTGCACTACAGAAGGTTTTTCACCTTAATGCATAGAACACATTAAGGTGAAAAACCTTAAGGGTTTACCCCTTTAAGGATCAGTGGAAAAAGTCCCTTGAGGATCAGGAGCTCTTAGTCCCCTTTAGAAAAATAGCACAACATGTTGCAAACTGCATGTAATAATATCTCCAGCTCCCCTGTCTGCAGGCACTACCAGCCCTTCTGGCTGCTTGTTTACTAGCCCAATTGGCTGCTCCAAAAATCTCCCAGGGCAGGGGATAAAAGGGCAAAGAACAACATTGTCCTTCTAAAACCTTGCTACATGTAACAGTCTCTCCCCTTGTGACTCCCTGGGTGTGCTGATGTACTCACTCTGTCCTCTTTGCTCCCTGCTGCTCCTTAGGCAAGATTACTTCTCAATCTTTTCTGCTGATAGGATCTTCTCAAGCCTGTCAGAGCCCAACCTGGAGGCAGAGCCCCCCTAGATCCAGGGGTTCTCTCCTAGGCCACCGATAGCATCCTCATCACTACATATTCCACGACTCCCCTGCTGGCATGGCTCCACCATATTTAAGGGCTGATCCAGCCACCCTGCCAGGACATTCTGTCTGGGGATTGCCCAAGTTCCCTCAAATATGCAGATCAGAATCTTTTGGCCTCCGCCCACTAACTTCCAGAAGTTTCTACAAGCTTCTAGATCCAGGGGGAGGTACTAGAGACCAGCATCTGTAGAGCTATCCAGCCCGACCTGCCGTAACCGACCCAATTTCTAACTCACTTAACTTACAATGAGTCATACGCTTAAAATTGCCTGTACTGGCACTAGTAGCACACGTTCTACATTTAGTTGATACATGCTTTTCTTCTCTGGGTGATTCCATTGTGTGTCTAAGCATGAGAGATGAGGGTGGGCAGCTCCTGGGCATTACATGGTCTGGTAATCCCTACAATGAATACATGAGAAAATGGTGCAGGTAGAGGTGTAGTTAAAAGAACATATCATAATGTACAAAAAAGGTTGAGACATACGATTAACTAAATATAAAACAACTCAATTGTTCATACAAATTCCATAAAAAAGTCTGTTTATGCCAAGAGGGAATAGTGGCAGCTCCTCGAAAAGAGTGAAGCAATCTCTGTGTAAAATATAAAAAAACAGCAGAGGCTGCCAGCTAAATGCAGTATATCCATAAAGTTTATTAAGACCTATAAGTAGCAACTCCTTGGTAAAAGACATTATTGGCATATCTCATTCCTCAAAGTGGTTTTCTTCCTGGTAAGGCGCATGGTGTGTTTATGTGACAGAATGTTGGTGCAGCTGCTAGCCAGAGGGATGAATGAGACTCTGGGAGTGGAACTCCGGAAACATATCCAGTTTATATATTTATCAAAGGTACTTATATAGCGCCATCAATTTACGCATTTTTTACACATTCACATCAGTCCCCGCCCTCAAGGAGCTTACAATCTAAGGTCCTTAAAGTGGATGTAAACCTAAAATTATTTTATTTTTATTTTTTTTGATGTCATAATGTAGATAATGTATGAGCCCAGATTTACTTGAGGCCTGAGCAATCATCTTTTATTGTTCAGTTAGAGAAATCTTGACAAAGTCTTGAAAACTTTGTCAAAAATGCCCCCGTGCTGTGAGTGACAGGTGATTTACATATCATGCACTAGCCTGAGACAGGTTATCATCAGATCACTGGATGTTCTTCTCTGCCCAGCTCTGACTACATACATGTCCCCTAAATCACCAGTCAAAACACAGTAAAGGCAGCCAATCCTGGGAGAGCTGAAGGGGAGGGGTATTGTGAACTTTTTACACAGGATATGCCTGTCTCAGGCTAGTGCATGATATGTAAATCACCTGTCACTCACAGCAGGGGGCATTTTTGGCAAAGTTTTCAAGACTTTTCAAGACTTTGTCAAGATTTCTCTAACTGAACAATAAAAGAGGATTGCTCAGGCCTCAAGTAAATCTGTGTGGCAAGACTGGGCTCAAATGAAAGGAAATCTTATTCTCTACATTATGACATCAAAATTTGTTTACATCCACTTTAACTCACATTCAAACAGACATGTACTAGGGCTAATTTAGGATCCATTTAACCTACCAGCATGTCTTCGGAGTGTGGTAGGAAACCTAAGCAGACACAGAGGAACATGCAAACTCCAGGCAGGTAGTGTCGTGGTTGGGATTCGAACCAACGACCCTAGTGCTGCTAGGTGGAAGTGCTAAGCCACTGTGCTGCCCAATGTGCAGGACTGGATGTGAAATCATGCCTAGCAGGGTCGCAGTAAGAGGGGGGCGTGATTTTGGATTTCAGAGCGTATCTGCTCCTTTCTTAAGCTTTCCTTAAGGTTTATCACTATTCTCAAGGCTTGAGAAAGGAACAGATATGCTCCTTGTAGCCTCAACCCCCTCTTACTGCAGCCCTATTAGGTTTGACGTCACATCCAGTCCTGTGCATTTCATGGTGGTTACGGTGCACAAAGTTCCACAACTACTGTAGTGTCTCAATCATCCATCTGGTGGCTGCATCATGGTTCTGTCACATAAGGTTAAATGCTACCTACACTGGATAGTTGGAAAATCTGCTTGTGATGACAAATTGCATCTGACACAGGATCTCTATTATACATAACAGAAAAGGATAGCAGGAGGCAAGTGTTGGGATTCATTATACTTCCCTCCATATTGTCCCCTTCTAGTTATGGATCTTCCTTAAAGGTAATAATCTACAGTAGTATTGAAGACCTTGGCAAAGTTTAGCCCTCCGGCAGGCAAATATTTGATTGGCTTGACATATTTGTGAACAGATATAAAAGTAATCCAAAGGGATGGCTTACCAATTCACTACTGGTAGAGAATGTAACAGCTACCACCCAACCCCATAGTGGAAACCAAATGGAGATTCTGCTTTTAATGCTGTAGAAGGTTATGGGACGAGGACCACCATTCCTGGTAATGCGTATGTCCTAATAAGGAAGTATTGTGTTTCAATAATAGAACAGTGATAAGGGATGATTGAGTGATGTCGCCCCTCCCCCCCATTAAAAGTTTTGCCAAAAGTTATCAGATTTCTGCTAAAAAACATCATGTTGGCAAAATGCATTTCCATAGGGGGAGGTGGTTTAAAAGGTTTGTAAGGGCTGTAAATGAAGATTACTGTCACAGATTGTCAAATATGCATAACCACACTAGGACACTGAGACCAGACTATATATATTTAAAGTAAGATCTATCTACAGTGGAAGCAAAATCCATCCAAACACCAGCAAACAACAAACATAAAGATATAAGCGAACCAAAAACCCGTGAGAACATACCTAACTAAACAATTAAACAGAGTAACAGAAAAACAGAAAGCCTAACTAGTGAATGAACTGTATATAATATATACAAATGGGGAACACAGAAAAGTAGGATAAAACTGGAGGTGCAGGGAACATATAGGAAAGGGGAATCAAAACTGGTATCAGGAACAAGGAGGAGTAGGAACAAGACAAGGTTGTAGGTACAAGGCAAAGAGCAGGATTAACGGGATAAATAGCTAGCAGTATCTGGCATCAAATCAAAACACTGGGACAAGGGAGAAATGTAGAAATGTAGAAGAGGAACTAAATACCCTCCCAGCAGCCAGTATCAGATGGAAACTGATTACTGGGATCTGCGATACTCAGAGCAGAAGTATCTGTGACCTGGATCAGGTCCAGGTCCTGACAATACTACTGAAGAAGGTAAGGGCCCCTTCCCCCAAAAACCTGGCCTAGTGGTTATGGAGGTCTGCAAGTGGAGTACTTATCAGGGGAGGGCGTGGCTAGCCGTGAGGAGAGATGGCTGCTTAATCCACTAGCTCTGTCGGACTGGGACCGGGACCTTTTCTGTGCCTGAACGGGGATTTTAAGCGATAATTTTGCCCCACCGAGTATGGGGACAGCCTCCCGCAGTTCATCGACATCTCGATCGAGAACCCCAAGACGAAACAGGGTGCTGAACAGCCAGAGTATCCCTGAGGTAACCGGAGCTCATAGGCCCAATATGGAGTAATTAACCTCAGCCACCTCACAGCAGCAAGAGGGCATTCTTCTGACACCAGCATTACAGACGCCTGCTATGATGGCACAAACTGTGCGTACTTCTCCTCATCTTACTCTACAAGATTTGAGAGCTGTAGCAACTGATATTAAAGACACTTTCACCACAGCCATTATTGAATTAAAACGAGAACTGCAGGCTATGGCAGGCAGGGTGCAAGAGGTAGAACAGAAAACTGCCATTCACAACTCTGCTCTGAGGAAAATTGGCGCCTCAGTCAGCACACACTCCATGCAGCTGAGGGAAGTACAGAGACATGTGGAAGAACTCGATAACAGAGGAAGAAGGCATAACTTGAGGGCGAGAGGCCTGCCTGAAAGTGTAGATAATGTGCAGCTTCAACCCACAGTGTCAGCCATATTCAATCAGCTACTTGAAAGACCTAGCCCTGACACCATTGCAATGGACCGGATTCACAGAGCTCTTAGACCCAAAGGGAGGGACACAGATCCCCCAAGAGATGTAATCTGCTATATAAATGACTATAAACTAAAAGAAGATGTGCTGAGGCAGGTGAGAGTAAAACGATCGTTGGTTTATGAAGGCCATTCCATTTCTATATACCAGGATCTTTCCGCCATAACCCTTAAGAATAGGAGAGATCTACGCCCATTACTGGAGGTACTACAAGCAAAGAACATCCCCTATCGATGGAAATTTCCTTTTGCCCTCTCAGCTACTAACCACGGGCGTACAGCAATACTCAGGGCACCGGAAGAATTGGATTCCTTCTGCCACATCTTCGACATTCCCTTTACTCCAGTACCGAACTGGTATGCGGAATTTCAGATTTCTAGCCCGCAGCCCCGGCCTTGTAGCATGGATACGATGGAAACACAAACCTGTCACTTCCGAAGACGTCGATCACCTTCAACTGGGAGACTGCATACCAATCTTGCTCCATCATCGCAATCTTCCAGTCCTCCGGAGGCTCCACTGACTAGAAGAGCCCGCAGAGATCGTTAGAAGTATACTCCAACACCCTTCTACCCCCCTTCTGTTTTACTGGATCAGTTTAGCTTAACTATGTCTGATGCACATATACTATGTATTACCTTTCATTAACTTTCAGGTATTCTGTCATATAATCCGCTGAATTATAATTGGAAGGGAAGATGTTGTTTTTTTTGAGATATTAAAACCCCCTTTTGTAATTTAAAAATTCAGTTATATATGGGTTTTAGACCCTGCAGACGTTTTACTGAAATAGTTCTGTGATGGTTTATTTCCATAGAAGAGTCTCTTTTATTTCTTTGGTCACAGTGCCATCTTGTGGAGAATTAAGTTATTACCTCAATAAGGTGAATGTCTTATATATATTCACACTATTACACAGTTTCTATTCGAGGGATCCTTTACAAAAGCCTTCAAACGTAAGAATTGCCTGCCTAATATTTAGCTAATATAAAGGTCACTATTCTTAGGTTGATTGTTACCTATTCATTATAACATTTTTCAGAGGGTTTCCGTTCTTATATTACACCCCAGGTGTTTACTCTCTGCGTCTGAATATCGAATGTAAGATCCTAGATGCAGAACTCTATTCTTAACACCTTACTTTTCTTCTAAGTGCACTATTACCAATGTTATTTTTGGTTATAAGTATTAAAGTACACTCATAGTTCCTCATTGATGGATCATTGAACATTACTTAGTTTCCATTCAAGGCAATAACCCCAGTTCCAGATCTATTATATACCCCCCCGTACTTCTAACACATTAAATGTTATTTATATAAAGGTTCATGGTCCGACGTGATAATACAAATAGATTTTCACACATTTCTTCTTATACTGGTCACCTCTCACACAGTGGTTTCTTGACTGTTTACAGTTTCTCTTAACATTAGTCTGTCCTATACCATTGACTTTGACCGGCAGTCTGTCCCTTCCAAGTCAGTAGGTGAGCAGGATCTCACCTACCGCCGGTTCCCCTTACATCCTTTTAATACTCGGTTTCTTATACGTGCCTAAGTCATATTAACCCTTGATTTTCTTTCCCCGAGGCCGTCCCATAGGACTGAACATATTCATACAGTGTTCGTACTTTAGTTCTTTATTTTTTATTTTATTTCCCTGTATTTCATTTTACGATCTCTAGTGGTTTGCCTTTATTCCTCAGGTATAACTTACCCTTGTACGCGTTATGTCTTCCACACAGCCAATCATGCCTACAACGCCACTGAAAATAGTTTCACTAAACACTAAGGGTTTGAATTTACCTGAAAAAAGATCTCAATTATTATTGACGATGAAATGAAAACGAGCTGATATCATTTTTGTATAGGAGACCCACTTCCGTGGGGATTCTATACCAAAATTATATAATATGAACTACCCTACTGCTTATCACGCAACGGATGCCACAACTAAAACGAAAGGTGTATCTATTCTTTTGGCTAAACATATCCCTTTACAAATCACTGACACATTGATAGACAAATGTGGTAGAAATCTATTCTTGAAGGGTACCTTTAAAGGCAATAAAATGACATTAGCTAACATTTATGCTCCAAATTGTGGTCAGGTTTCCTTCTTCCGTAATATCGTTAAATCTTTAACGGACTTCCAAGAAGGTACCCTGATTTTAGGAGGTGACTTTAATCTTCCAATGAATCCCCTGTTAGACACCTCAACCGGCACATCCTCTATGACGTATTCAGCCCTTAAAGCAATCAAATGTGAATTACAATCGTTGCTCTTGCACGATTCTTGGCGCACCATGTATCCAGACTGTAAAGACTATACTTTTTTCTCTATTCTTCACGGTAAATATTCCAGAATCGACGACTTTTTTCTGTCTCAACCTGACCTTCCCTTTCTAGAAAACACGTCCATTGACCCCATGTATCTGTCTGACCACCACCCGATCTCTATTTGTTTATCCTTTCCTGAGCACAAGCCCCGTTCACATACGTGGAAACTAGACCCATCACTACTTACAGACCTATCTATCTCTGCAGAAATAGAAGACTGCCTGAAACAATATTTCGCAATTAACCACGTCACCGAGACATCTCCTTCTATACACTGGGAAGCACATAAGTGTGTTGTCAGAGGTGTCTTTATTGCCGCAGTGGCTAAGAGGCGTAAACTCACACAAAAAAAAATTCAACGACTTAACCCGTGACATCCTCCACCTAGAAAAAACACATAAAAGAACGTTGGCTCTCAACACTTTATCTTCCCTGATAACTCTAAGAAAGCAACTGCTTGACTTATTAGGTAAACAAACTAGGCGTAAATTCATGTTACGTCAAAAATCCTTTTATGAATATGGCAACAAAGCGGGAAAACTACTAGCCAGAGCCCTACAATCTAAGAAAAAGGCTAACACAATTCACTCTATCATTGATGCTAAGGGTCACAAAATATCATCCACACCAGACATTGCTGCGAATTTTGTCCAATATTATTCAAAACTTTATAATCTAACCTCCCCTAAACCTCCAGCACATGACCTAGACAGACACACTCTGATGAAGGAGTTTCTCCGTAAATATAGCCCATCACCCATCACAACCGAAACATATCAAACTTTGGACAAACCCTTTACTATAGAGGAAACGGGGGCAGCATTGAAAATGTTGAAAACAGGCAAAAGCCCAGGCCCAGACGGCCTCACGGTAGGGTACTACAAATCTTATGCCCATATTTTGACTCCCTACTTTACTTCTACATTTAATTCTTATGCTATTCCTACTTTGCCCCCACGTGATTTATTGACTGCTCACATCACGGTTATCCCCAAACCAGGAAAGGATCCACTTTTAATTACTAATTATAGACCCATTTCATTATTAAATGTTGACCTTAAGTGGTATGCAAAAATTTTGGCCATTAGACTTCAACCTCTTCTCCCTGACCTAATTCATTTGGATCAAGTGGGATTTGTTCCAGGCAGGGAGGCGAGGGATAATATCCTCAAGGCCTTAAATATTAACCATTGGCTAACTACATCCAAAATGAAAGGTTTTTTTTTTATCTTTGGACGTGGAGAAGACATTTGACAGAGTGGCCTGGGACTTTATGATAGCAACCTTACAATCCATTGGTTTACCTGAACGTATGCTTAACTATATCCTCATGTTATACTCTAAACCAACTGCACAGGTCCGAATTAATGGCCACCTGTCCAGTGCCTTCTCTGTGTCCAATGGTACCCGTCAGGGCTGCCCACTATCCCCGTTGATTTTTATCCTGACGTTGGAGCCCTTATTAAGAAACATTAGAGAAAACCCGGACATAAAAGGGATTAAAATAAAAGATCGCACCTATAAAACGGCAGCTTTTGCTGACGATATTTTGCTATTTTTATCTGAACCGCTTATTACGCTCCCAAATCTTCATAAGACCCTTGAACACTTTCAGTTCTTATCAAATCTTAAGATAAATTTTGCGAAGTCTACAGCCTTGAATATTACCCTACCCACATCACAACGCACACAATGTCAACAAAACTTCCCGTTTAAATGGGATGATAGCTCCCTTACTTACTTAGGCATCAAAATACCTACCTCATTATCAAATCTATACTCTGCTAATTACCAACCAATATTACGAACTATTACTGAGGATTTAAAAACATGGTCTGTAGGGCTCTTTTCCTGGTTTGGTAGAACGGCCATCATTAAACTGAACATTCTGCCGAGGTTATTATACATTTTACAAACAGTCCCCATACACATTCCTCCAATTTTCTTTCCAACATATCATAAAATATGCACAAAATTTATTTGGGGTATGACTCGCCCCAGAATAAACTTTGTCAGACTCACTTCCCCAAAATTGAGAGGAGGTTTAGGTGTACCAGACATACGCAAATACCAGTTTGCCAGTCACTTAAATAGAATTGTAGATTGGAATGTTCACTATTCTACCAAAGATTGGGTCCATCTGGAACATTCTTTCTCCCCGATTCCGTTAGCCCAGGCCCCTTGGATACTTATTAATAAAGTCTCAAAGCTATTTATGGCCCACCCATTGATTCTCCCAACGTTACGAGCCCACACACATGCATGTGATAAATACAAAATATCTTCAGTTAACGGCCCTTTAACTCCACTCAGACTAAACCCTACGTTTCCTCCAGGTATGAAAACTTCCTTTCTAAGAGATGTTTGGCCACAGGAAAATGTTAGAGCTATGCAATTTTACAAACAGGACAAACAATTATCATTCTCTGAGATATCTTCCACACTTCAACATAAGAGGATGTCATACTGGATATTTTTACATATCAAATGTTTCTTGGACGCACAAGATCACCATACAACTTGGTCTCGCCCTACAACCCCCTTTGAAGACTTGTGTCTGCAAAAGGAACCCCAACGACACCTTATCTCCTCTTCCTATACATTATTGTTTCCACAGCAACCATACACTGATCATTGGAGTATCGATAAATGGCACAAAGATCTTTCAATACATATTCCTGATAACCACTGGGACTCCATATACACAATCACCCATAAAGGTTCCCTGAATGTTTGTGTACAGGAAAACGCCTTTAAAATTCTCTCAAGATGGTATAATACACCTTCTAAGCTACACCAATTTTACCCTTCCCTTTCACCCATGTGCTGGAGATGTGGTACAGATCTAGGGACATTGTTGCACATTTGGTGGTCCTGCACCAAAATACAACCCTTCTGGAAAAAGGTGCATAGACTCATACATGATATCACATCTTATAAGCTGGAATACTCCCCAGCTCAATTTATGTTACACTATCCAGCTCACTCCATGCGCACATATTTCCGTTCCTTGCCCATGCACATGATCATGGCGTCAAATATGTGTATCCCCCGAAACTGGCGCTCTACTCTTCCACCAACGGTTAAAGATTGGTTTATTCGTATTCAAAAAACAGCTGAAATGGAAGAGATTATACATCAAGCCAAAGAAACGCAATTTAAATTCAACCAAACTTGGTCTTGCTGGCTACAATTCACCACTACCCAAGAATTTCAAGCTTTACAGGATGATACTCTTCTATCCCACAGCTCCCTTCCCGATACTTAATGTGTAACTGGTCTACACATTTCCCTCCTGGTCCTTTGGCTCGGCCTCACATGTTACCTGTCCTCCCCTCCCTTATCATCCCTCACCTTAGGTTCCCCTTTCCTATTATTAACATTTAGGATAGGATATATCTATTAGATTAACTTGTCTTATGTATTGGGTCATTCTTGTTGATAGCTATACAAGCAATTGTTTAAATGCCAAGTGTGTCCATACCAGTCTCCATTATCTCTTACCTTTTCAGCCTTTTCGATTCTCTCTCTTATGTTAAGACTTCATATCAATTCACATCCATACCTTAAAGCTCCATCTCTGTCATAAGTTTAATCCCATTTTGGGTATCTAGATATTGAAATCTTTACCATAATAGCAGTTTTGTACTCTTGAGCTTTAGAGATAATAATATTTGTCTACATTTTATCATTTATAGACACAGATCTATTTTGTTCTTTTTGGTGAGCATCCCATACATCACCAGATGTTACAAGTAGTGTTTTATGCTCATGCTTTATTATTTTACGTTATGATGTGTTTCCTTTCTGTACACACTAATATTAGAAATGTATGTACAGCCATGTATATGCCTGAGTTCATTACGTTCTGTAACACATAAGTTCCATATATTGATTCATATTGGATGTTACTCCATGTTTGTAATATCTGTATACTTGTTTTATGTTCAATAAAAACTTTTGAAAAGGAGTACTTATCAGAATCGTGGGAATAGGATAAATGGCTAGCAGTATCTTTCAGCAAAGCAAGACACTGGAGCAAGAGGGAGATGTAGAGTTGGGACTAAATATACTTCCAGCAGCCAGCATCAGGTGGAAACTGATTACTGGGGATCTGCTGGCTGTTGGGAGACACCCACTGGTGGACACAGGAACTTCAACCTTCCGCTCTGAGAACCACGTTGCCCCAGCAGGTGATCCAGGTCCTGACACTTACAGAAGCCCCTTTCAACTATCTTGAACCTATTCTTGTGTCAATAGTCTCACTATTTTATGCTTGTTTCATAAGAAGAAAAATATAACAGTGCAAACCCAAGCAAAATAACAAAAAAGAAAATAGAACAGCGGCTCTTTTACCATGTGATCGGCTGTGTCCAATCATTTCACCTCCCTTTTGTCCCTAGTGCTTTGTCCAGTGCCCTGCCTGCACTTTTATATTATATTATATGTATTGTTCTTTCTGCCTGGAAACTTGAGAATGTCCATGGCATCCAAAAAGCATCCCTTTACGTCAAAAGCAGTTTAGACCAGCTAGCACTTGCAGAATTGAGTGATAGTGAATCGTGGGGAAATTTGTCATCAGATACTGAAAGTGACAACCGCAACAATTCTGCAACTGAGCAAATTTCTGTATTTTTGATTTGATTACATTATTGAATACATTTTATTATTATTATTATATTATTATTTTTTATAATTATTTATAGATATTTATTATATTATAATTTATGATTTAGTTTTTCAAACTTTATCATAACCGTGATGTCTACTAGACTCTTGCTTGGACAGATTTAAGTGAGTTATTCCTAAGAGAATTACAGGCCTTTAATATAAAACTATTTTTTTTTTATTCTATTTTAACACTGTTGCTTTCCTTTTTTGTTTTTATCACTTTTATTGCTGTCACAAGGAATATAAACATCTCTGTGACAGCAAAAGGCATGTAACAGATACTCTTTATGGAGAGATATGGGGTCTATAAATACCTTAAAAGCATTTAAAACACTATTCTCAAATGCTTTTGATTTTTTTTAAATGGCGCCGTTGACATCTAGGTAACCTGGAAGTGATGTCAGGTCATCGCTTCTGTGTTACCATAGGCGAGAGCCAATCCAAGCCAATCTAGCCTTTGTTCAGCTCTCCGACCAGCCAGCGGATGCGCCAGCTGGTTGCTCGGGTCTCCCAGTGGGACAGCGGCTGGAGGCCGGACGTCCCCTCACGCTGCATGTAAAAGAAATCAAGCGGCTAGTTATCCACTAGGATTGCTTTTACAAGAGAGCTGACCGCCAGCTCTAAAAAATTGTATCGGGGTGATGTCTGCAGCTGCAGGCATCATCCCGATATACTATTTGAAGTCCAGCAACGTACCGATATGTTGCTGTTCCTAAAGTGGTACCATGGGCATTTGGTCTGTTGAAGTGTATTAACTCTAAATACCGTACCTTTAAAGCACATCCTACAAATACAGAAAAAAATTGATTGTTTCCCCTTTTTTTTGCAATTTTCATCTAAGCAGCTAAAAGGGCAAAAGTGAGAGTTATGATTTCATTTGTAAAATCTTTGTCCCTACTTATCCCTAAAATTTATACTACACAGTTGGTATCCTGTGAGTATCCTATGAAAATTATGGAGCTGGGGCTTCCTCGTATCTTGTTCCTTTGGACCACTTTCCAATGTCACAAAGGTCCCGAAGGCTGTATTGGCTGTATTCACTGCCAGTTCTGACCTGAGCAAATCTTCTACATTCTGGGTTTGTTGATATGAGTATAGACCAGGGAGTTCCTCCCGTAGCGATTCTACATAAGCTCTCTTGGATGGTGATAAACACCGTAAATCAATCTAGTCTAAGAATAACCTTGTTTGTGCTATCTAGCTTGAGTTCATTTTAACTCGTTCATACTACATTCCAGTCTAGATTTAATTTTCCTCCAGTTGGAACCTTCTCCCTTGCCCAATAAGACATAAAGGACAGGGTTAAGACAGCTGTTGATGGAGACCAAGCAAAGGCACAAAGAACTTATCATAAAATCAGTGAGCACTTGGTACACAGTTTCGTTTTTTGCTATCAGCAGCCACACATTGTATGGAAACCAGCACCCGAAAAAGCAAACCACAAAACAGCTATCATAATCCGGAAAGTTCTCTGAAATTTCCTGGGCCTTTTAATCGTGTTCGATTGGAGTCTGAAGATAATCAGACTGTAACAGACAAGGATTATAGAAAACGATAGCCCAAACATGATGATGCATCGAGAGAACATTAAATATTTTCCAGCTAATGAATATTTGATCTGACAAAAATATGAAAGATCGTCATACATAGGAACAAGGATACAGAAAATGTGGATATCTGTATCGTAAATGAGCATGCATGGTATTACAATAGTTAAGGGTACAGTCCATATAAACACTGAACAAATGTTGACTAATTTCCTTGTACGGTGTACTTTGGACCAGAATGGCCAAACGATGGCCACACAACGGTCAATGCTAATGGCTGTTAGGAACAAAACACTGATGAAGGAGTTTATGTGCAACAATGCAAAATTAAATGCTTGTAAAGAAGTTCTATCATTGTATGATAAAAACCACACTGTTACCCGGAAAGGGAGGGAAATACAAAACATGAAGTCAACAATGGCCAAGTTGACAAACCACACCGCACTGACAGTCTTCATCTTGAATCCGGCGATCCAGATCACCAGACCATTCCCCATAATTCCGACTATAAAAGTCATACAGAAGCAAGCAATAATCAGAACTTTTGAAATGGTGAATGCAAACTGAAATGATGGCAAACCAAGTATCTTCACAATGTCAGCTGCATCCAGGGTGAAATTCTGTACTTTGGATTTTGGCCTGTTGATAAAAGGAAAAACAAATCTCAAAAAGTCATCATTACTAATTAGTTAATAACTTTATATGGTTTAAAGGTTTTAGATACCTGACTATAATCCCAATATTAGTTTGTTTGACAACCCATTCCAAAATGCAGCTCTAACAGCCTCCACTCTTCTGGGAAGGCTTTCCACAAGATTTTGGAGTGTGTCTGTGGGAATCTGTGCCAATTCATTCAAAAGATGAATGAATAGGTCAGGTTCTTATGTTGGATGAGAAGACCTGGCTTACTATTGGTGCTCTAATTCAGTAGGGTGTTTCCAAAAGTGTTTAGTAAGGTCAGTTGAGGTCAGGGCTCTGTTTAGGCCACTTGGGTTTCTCCACCTCAAACTGGAGAATCAATATTTTTTGGCAGGTAAGACAGTTTTTATATATACATTTGAAGTGTGGTCTTTGGATCAGTTTGGATAGATATTAACTTTAAATGTCAACAGATTAAAAAGAGAAAAGCAAAGAGAGGTTCAAGAAGTGAATGCTTTCTCTTTTATGAAGACGCTTTTATTGTGGACAGTGAATGGCAATTGGAGACTGGCCTAGTACATAACTAGTATTACTATTACATTTCCAGTTTTACTGCCTTATTGTCTTATGTTCTTCACTATATCCAATTAATAATGATGTGGCTCTTTTTCAAATAGCTGCATTAAAAATAAAACTTAAAGTGTAGACAAAAACTTGTTTTACCAATAATAATCATAATCGTAACTTGGGTTGATCGTGGAAAAATCCATTTGGTCATAAGCGCTCATGACTGATAGGGTTCTACAAAACAAGATGTAAATATGTTTATTTGAGAGTGCAACTGACATCAATGAAACATTGACATCATGGCTGGATCTAGGGGGTTGCTGAGATTTCAGTTACACCCCCCCAAAAGACAACAGGGCTCTGCTGAATGCCCTGCCAGCAGTGACCCTGTCCTCTGATCTGCCACAATGACCCATGTCCTCCTTCCTGCTGACCTCTATGCTCAGCTCTGCTGACCCCTGCACATTGCCCTGCTTACCCCTGTCTGTCCTCTGCCCCGAGGAGCCCTGTACACGGCCCTGTTGACCCCTGTGTTCCATCCCGTGGACCCTGTATATTGCCTTCCTGACCCCTGTGCTCCATTCTGTGAACCCCGTACCCTGCTCTTCTGACCCCTGTCCTCTGCCCTGCTGACCCTGTACACTGCCATTCTGAGCCTTGTCCTTTGCCCTGCTGAGCCCGTACACTGCCCTACAAACTGCTGACATTTTTTGACTGCACCCCCACATCAGACAGGCTTTATTTGGCCCTGATTGACATAGAGTGTACCATTGTTGTTCATTCTCATGTCATGAATGCTTATAACAGTGATGGCGAACCTTGGTACCCGAGATATTTTGGAACTACATTTCCCTTGATGCTCATGCACACTGCAGTGTAGTTGAGCATCATGGGAAATCCATTTTCAAAACATGTGGGGTGCCAAGGTTCGCCATCACTGGCTTATAACATTAATATCAATTTAAGCCCTTCCCTGTCCCTCCCTGCTTACTTCTGCAATAAACGGGACCAAAAGAACTGTGTGGGACTGAGAATGAAAGGGCGTTCATCCAGGCCCCAAGGGTGGTTTAATACCAAACTTTAAAATTATTATATTTAATGGTTCTTCATGATTTTATCACTCTTTGTAAACATAATATCAATATCATGCTGTGTTATAAATAACGTATATATGCATTTTATTTGTATAACATAGTATCTATATTATGTATAAGGATATCCTAAAATACACCTTTTTAATTAGATCACTTTTTTATGTTATGTGACCTGATATTGGAGGGGGGGGGGGGGGGGGTAGGTGTATTGAATTCTAAAAAGCAAGTTTCACTTTTCCTTTTGATCTCCTGTCATGTGCAGTAAACATTTACTGGACTTTTATTAGATCTTTGGCATCCTTATTTTTTTCACATTTTGTTGACTACTCCAAACACCCCCAGGGATACTTGAGCTGACTGAGAGGTGCCTGTAAAATATGGATTGAAAGCCCTATCCCTCCTACTTTGGGCCAACCTTCAAAGAGTTAGGACCACTGTCAGGTTTTTATTGCTGTATTTGCTGGGGAGATTTTTCCTCCCTTCCTATTCCAGTGACCACGGAGTAACTTAGGGGAATCTCTATCTAAACACAGAAAGCAATAGAACAGAAACAAACATGGTTTTATTCTCTTTCCTATTTGGAAATATTGTTCTTATTTTCGGTTCTGGAAACCACAGTTGAAGTAAAGTAAAAAATTCTCTGTAGATTTGGGGAACTGAGGTTTAATTGAAACCCATCAAATTTGTTTCTTTATTCTATTGTGGCCATTTTTCTTCTCTTCTTGTCCACGAGACTTAATGAGAAGTGAAAATGAGAAGAGATCCCATCTTGAAAGATGTCCCCAGATTGAAAAGATGCCCCAATTTTAAGATTTCCTTTCCCCTCCTCTTTCAGTGATAACTTTAAAAAATTGGGTTTCTCATTACAATATGATATAACATACATGGATACTGGTCACCAGGACAAAGAGGGGGAGACATTTCCCAGTGGGGGCCCAGGAAATAGTAAAAGCTTCACTGATGTTCCATTCCATAACCATCCTATGTATGATATTTTGTTTAGATTTGGGTAATTGAGGAACAGTTGAAACCCATCCGATTCTTTTTTTCTGTATTCTATTGTGGCAATCTTTGTTCACCTCTTGTCCAAGAGACACAACAGGAAGAGAAAGGGGACTCTTGCAAAATTAGAAGAAGTCCCATCTTGAAAGATGTCCCCAGATGGAAATGATGCCCCCATTTGAGGATATCCTTTCCCCTCCTGTTTCAGTAACAACTTTAAAAAATTGTATTTCTCATTACCTTACTATATGATTCAACGTACATGGATACTAGAGATAGAGGAGTTGGAAGCCTGGTCCCCAACCAGGCTGCCACAACATACATGGATACTAGTCACCAGGACAAATAGAAGGGGTGACATTCCCCAGTTGGTGCACAGAAAGTAATACAAACTAGACTGATGTTCCATCCCTTAACCATCCTATGTATGATATTTTTTAAGATTTGGGAAACTGAGGAATAGTTGAAACCCATCAAATTTGTTTATTCTATTGTGGCCATTTTTCTTCTCTTCTTGTCCAAGAGACATAACAAGAAGTGACATAAAGATAAAGGTGCAGCGCTAAAAACACATCTCAAAATTAACTAAGACAATCTTGTGAATCTCACACTAATAATAAGGACTGAGTGAACGCTTGATTAAATATGTTCACAGTGATAATACATTAATAATGAAAAACAAATAAAACAGATAAACAATCATAACATCCATTTGACATTAAGGGTGAAAATAACTTGTAAAGAAAGTTTTACAAGTAGATAATCCACCACCAGCTAGGTGAAGGCTTACCAGAATGTTTGAACACAAAAGGGAGTATGCCCAGTGAGTCAAACAGACTTGGTGGCATGCACCAAAGATGGAGGCTTCAGATCTGGCGACCCTTGACAAATGAATCAGGTAATCCCACAAGTCCTCAAATGGCTCTCAAGGGTAGTAACCTCCAAGGTAGGTATTCAAGATGATGGATAGATTCTCCCATGCATCCATATATATAGTTGGAGAGGAGAACAAAATGCTACATAGCGTGATTCCGTAAAAAATATTTGATATTTATTTAATTAAAAAAAACTCACATTTAAGAAGATAAACAGCGCTTTTGGTACATGTACAATGGCTGCAGTGGAGGCCGTCCCGATACTATAACGAGAAGTGAAAAATGTGAAGAAATCCCATCTTGAAAGTTATCATTGGAACAGATGTCCATTGATCAGACAACTTAATTTTTTTTATTTATAATTACATTATAATATAATAAACATGGATACTAGTGACCAGGACAAAAAGAGGGGTTGACATTCCCCAGTGGGGGCACAGAAAATAATAAAAACTAGATGGATGTTCCATCCCATAACCATCCTATTTATGATATTTTTATAATTAGGGGAATTGAGGAACAGTTGAAACTCTTCAGATTTTTTTTTTGCATTCTATTGTGGCCATTATTGTTCTCTTCTTGTCCCAGAGACACAACAGGAAGTGAAAGGGAACATTTTCAAAATGAGAAGAAATTCCATCTTGAAAGATGTCCCAAGATGGAAAAGATGCCCCCCATTTGAAGATTTCTGTTCCTCTCCTGTTTCAGTGACAACTTAAAAAAATTGGATTACTCATTACATTATGACACAACGTACATGGATAGTAGTCACCAGGACAAATAGAGGAGGTGACATTCCCCAGTGGGGGCACAGAAAGTAATAAAAACTAGACTGATGTTCCATCCCATAAATCATAATATATATGATTTAATTTTTTTTAAAGAGAAACAGTTAAAAGCCATCAGATCAGTATTCTATTGTGGCGATTTTTCTTTACTTCTTGTCCAAGAGACACAGCAGGAAGTGAAAAGGAACATTAGCAAAATGAGAAGAAATTTCATCTTGAAAGTTATCACTGAAACAGATGTTCCCTTTGGATGATTCCATACTACCTCCCATGTCAGTGACATAGGTTTTCTCATTATATTCAAATACAATGGTACTAGTCACCAGGACAAATAGAGGGGGTGACATTTCCTAGTGAGGGTACAGATGGCAATAAAAACGTGACAGGCATTCAACACCCGCCCCCCCATCTAAAAGTAAAATAAAACCTTTTGGCTTTAGGTATAGTACAGTAATTTGTAGTGATGTAGCAGGTGGAATATCGGTAAATGACTTTTGCTGGACTCAGGACTCGTTTAAGGGAGTTTTATTCCATTCTGGCCAGAATGGACAGTCCCAACTGACCGCCTCTTGTCTGCAAATTCAAGTGTACTCAATTACAGCTTACACAGTGTACATATAATTTTCAATATAATTGTGTCACAAGTAGAGTTGAACGGACACCTGGATGTTCGGGTTCAGAGGAACTTTGGAAAAAAGTCTGGGTTCGGGACCGAACTTGACCTGAACTTGACCCTGAACTCCGAACCCAATTGAAGTCAATGGGGACCCGAACTTTTGAAGACTAAAATGGCTGTAAAAAAGTAATGGAAAGGGCTAGAGGGCTGCAAATTGCAACAAAATGTTGCTAAGAGCATGGAAAGTGCTCTGCAAACAAATGTGGATAGGGAAATAACTTAAAATAACATTAAAAAAATTAAAAATAAAAATAATATGCTGGAGCAGAAGAGGTACAGGAAGTCATTAAGAACCTCAGAAACTCAACGGCATGATGCCACACATATGGTGGGAATGCCCCAGAATACGCCCTTTCTGGAAAAAAATATTAAATTTAATGGATAATATAGTGGGAAAATAAAATACTTGGAAATAAAAAAAATAAAAAAATTATAATCTTGACCTAGGAGGACGAGGTCCATATGGAGTAGGAGGTTGAGGTGGCGGTGGATGTGGCGGTGTAGGTGGAAGCGGCGGTGGAGGAGGGCGAGGTAGCCAACACTGGTTCAAAAATACAACAATGGCTGGGTAAGGCTGGTAATGTGTCGAATTCTGTCCCCCGTCGCATAGTGTCCGCCCTGTACTGCGCTTGCTCAGTACGTAGGACAAGGGGATTTTGAAACTCTCCGAAGACGATGCGCGGTGAGTCCAGGTTCAAGCCATATCATCCGAGGTTAAAGCTGAGCCAAGCGAGGCCATGCCCGAAGCGGGGCGAGCAAAGCGAGCCCGTGAGGGGCCCTGTTACTATGTGCTACCGTATGTCCACTTGGATGGTAGGGCTTGAACCTTCACTCACTGCGCAGGCGCCGTTCATCTTCTGAGATTTTGCAGCAAAACTGCAGAAAATGCTATGAAAAAATAAAATTTCACTCAAATATTTTTTTTTGGAATACCACAATAGAAGAAAAATAGATCAATTGAATATGTCCCACTCTTGCAAACATGCAGAAAACACTGCGACATTTTATTTTTTTGCAATGTTTTTGCAATAGCAGAATACACCCACAGTATGTACAGCGTGTATCTCAAAAACTGAAAAACTGCAGAAAATGCTATAAAAAAAACATGTTTCACTCAATTTTTTTTTTGGAATAGCACAATAGAAGAAAACTAGATCAATTGAATATGTCACAATCCTGCAAACATGCAGAAAACACTGCAAAATTTTATTTTTTTGCAATGTTTTTGCAATAGCAGAATACATCCAGAGTATGTACAGGGTGTATCTCACAGTAACATATGCAGTGCTGGTGCACTGAGCTTGCAGATAAAAGTTATATTTTGTCTAGCACTGGGCTCATGGCAGTGTAAAAAGACTGTGCACTGCAACCCAACCAGGTATTAGAATTGATTTCTGAATCTGGATAATTCTCTCTCCCTCAAAGCAGACACAGGAACCTTGACCTACACTCTATCTATGTAGATCGCTGACTAATTAAAAGATATTTCAGGATGTAGACTGACTCCTAGCATGTAATTCTTTCCCTCAAAGCAGCCAGGTACCTTTCCCTACACTGTGTAAAGCAGAGTGACGTGCTGTGCTGTGTGCCTCTAGCTTATATAGAGGCTGGGTCACATGCTGCACTGGCCAATCACAGCCATGCAATTAGTAGGCATTGCTGTGATGGCTTCTAAGGGCACACTAGTGAAACTAACGTGGATTGGCTGCCCTGCATCTTTTAAAAAGGCGCCAATACATCGCCGAACACCGGACACGAATCCGAACACACAGTCAATTGTTCGGGTTCGGGACCTGGACACCCAAAAGTCTGATACGGACCCGAACTTTACAGTTCGGGTTCGCTCAACCCTAGTCACAAGCGAACAGGTGGTACATTACCGTTCTACATTACATTAAGCTTTTAACAATCAATCTTTGAACTTTTTTGATACAAGACAAATTTAGCAAAGTATATACTTTAAACCTTATGCAAAATTTTCCATCTCTGCAGTTTGCTCTTTGCGGTTTCCGTATCTGTCTTACTAATCGGTAAGCAAGCTAAAGCTTCAGGAAAGTGTACGTCTATTTGGTGAGGACAGATGTCAAGGCTAGGGAGGGGGAATGGGAAATTCAGTGTCTAACCGCAGCTTGTCACTGATGATTTTTAACATGAAATTTCAGAAAATGATTCCTAGCTGAAACTCGAAATAAACCTTTCTATAACATAACTATAGCCACATAAGCTGACCCTCGTTGCCACTTCAGTAGTAGTTATTATCAGTTTATGAAGAATTATACTAAGAAGAATGCTAAAAGCAAGGGTTTGATTACATGACTATAACATCAATATTAGCTTGTAGGAATCCTTTTCCGAAGTCATAGTCATTAAAATGGAGTTGGTCCCTCTATGTGCCTATAACAGCCTCCACTCTTATGGGAAGACTTTCCAATTCCATAAGATTATGGAATGGGTCTGTCGGAACTTGTGCCCATTTAGTTTAAATACCATTTGTAGGGTCTGGTAATAATGTTGGATGTGAAGACCTGACTGACCATTGACTTTTCAATTGATCCCCAAAATTTCTAGTAGGGTTGAGTCAGTGCTCTGTGTTGACCACTTGTATAGGATACCCCTCCCTGCCCCCCTATAGGGGCCGCTTTGTGCAAAACCACAGCTTTAAAGTGGTGTAGCTTGATAACAGTGCATTAGATCAGCACATCATAAGCATGCAGGTTATAGACAAATAGGGAGGGGTGAAGGCATTAATGTACAGGTCACATACAGTGGCAGGATGGAGATGAGGGGGCTAATGTGCAGTTTAAGGGAGGTGAGGGCTTCATTTACAGATCTCGTAGAGAGACAGGATGGAGATGAGATGTACAGGAGATGCTCCTAATCCCCTTCCTTGATAAATCCTCACTCCCTCCCCTTCCTCCTTTGTAAAATGTTTAGAACCTATTTAATATAAAGTTCTCTGAATATTGTGGATATGAACATTGTTTATGGCAGTGTTATGTATTGAACAGGAATGGGGTTCGTCACCGGTTTTAGTGAAATGAGAGGCATCTGGAGAGTTAATGCAAGGTCAATATAAACAGTAGTGGAGATCAGGCTATTAATGTGGAAATTAATCTTTACAACTAAAGTAAGAGAATGTATGGGCATGTAAATCTGAATAAAAATATATAATTTTAGCGAACATTTTAACATCCAAGGTGGTTAGTCTCTTCTCTGTGCTTCCATTTGCATCCTCCCTATTTTGCGAATGCCGACACCATCAGGATCTGTACGCCATTTTGTTTCCGAATCTACTTACTGGATTTTATATGCCAACCCACCAATGGAAAACAACGACGCTCCTACAAGTCCCACACATGAGCCTGTCAAATGCATTGTGTGCTATGAAGTGATCAGCAGACCAGGCCAGAATTATTGTGAGACCTTGGTCTGATGGGACTTCTTAAATCATCATAATGAAGATTATATGTGTGTGTTTTTTTTATTTTATTTTTTTGAATGTCCATGTATTCTGAAAAAGCAAAAGAGGGTTTTCCCCAGGTTGATGGACTTTAAATTGGCACTACTGTACTTTCCCAAAATACAAAGAAAAAAGGGGTTTCAAGATGTGATAAAGTAACAAAATTTATTTAGAAAAGTATGATATATAAAAAATATATGATACAGATAAAAGACAGCATCAATCATAGGTATATTCTAATACATGACATCTAACCAGACGCGTTTCGGAGTGAGACAGTATCCTCCTTCTTCAGTGGTTGTATTGTCGAATATGGGAAATAATTCTAAGTATGGAAGAGATAACATACATTTATATACATTTTTGTTTCTGTTTGCTTTTGGCATCAGATGTATCAAAGAGTAATTAACAGTTATATCAAAGAAAGAAGAGAAAGAGAGAACATTCAATAGCAATGTATTCTGAAAAAGAGGGTTGGAAATTGAGTAAAAAAAAGAAGAAAAAGTGCAGAAAGTGTTTATATTTTTCAGTTTAGATGATATAGTGGAACTTGTTTCTTTGTTTCTCTCAATTTCCAAGACCTGAAATATTTAAAGCTTGACTAAGCCCTCCTATCCTTTATAGCAGCTATTTTCAACCAGGGGGCCCAGGAACCCTGGATGCCCTGAGGTTACTTCAGGGGTGCCTTGGCAAGAAGCATAAACATGTATGAAAAATTGCATACAGGCCAGAAGGTGGATCAGCCTGCCTTTTAGTTACATAAAGCCACAGGTTTTCATTATGCACCATTATGACTTTCTAGATACTGGCTTCCTAACAACCAATGACATCATCAGTTGGTAAGGAGGATGTCTGTTGCCTCCACAGCATCCTTGTTTGACTCTCATGTGTCTCCCTCAGCACTGGGGTGACATTAGACAATGGATGGAGAGAAATAGAGGGAGTGGAGAAACATTGGAATAGTAGTCAGTACCAGTGTGCAAAAGTGTATTTGCTTTGGAAGAATAAATCACCTCTAACGTTGGGTGTCCTTCGTGTGGATGTTCTTGCATTGTCTAAAGCTATTAGATACGTTTTTCTGCATTTTAGAATGGGGTGCCTTGAGGCTGTCTATAATTTTAAAGGGTGCCTTGAGATTGTCTATAAATTTAAAGGGTGCCTCGACTGAAAAAAAAGTGGAGAATTACTGCTTTATAGTCAGGAAGGCTACCAACTTGGCCTATGTTTGATCTACAGTTGCCATGGTGCAGCACTGGTGATCGGCTATGACACAGCTTGACAGTTTGGTGTAGAGCACAATAAACTCTAAAGCCCCATACACACGGTTGGATTTTCGCATGGATCCTGTCCGATCGGACAATGTTGTTGAAAAATCAGACCGTGTGTATGCACCAGTGCACCAGACAGTGTACATCGTATTGTCCGACGGACAAAGTCCTATCTCCTGCTGGATAGATTTTCCGACAACACGGTCCGATCACACCAAATCCGATCGTGTGTATGGTAGTCCGACCAGACAAAGTGCTACGCATGCTCAGATCACATTACAAGACCAAAGCTATTAGCTACTAGCCTCTACGTAGTCCCGTCGTAGGCAACAAACGTCACCACGTTCAGAATGATCGGATTTTCCGACAACTTTGTCCAACCGTGTGTACGCAAAACCAACATCAGACAAAGTATGACGGACATGGTCCGACGGACCTGGTCCTCGGATAATCCGCGCGTGTGTATGGGGCTTTATAGTTACAATACACATCATTCCTTGAACCCATTAAATCAATGGATTAAGTTTAGACATGTGCACAACAAAAAAATTTGTTTATTTTCGTTTCGTTTTTTTCATTCACGAAAAAAAATTGTTTTTTTTTGTTTCGTTTTTTTCGTTTCCGTTGATTCGTAACGATTCGTAACATTCGTAAGTCGTCGGTGTTCGGATTCATAACGATTCGTACATTCGTAAGTCGTCGGTGTTCGTATTCGTAACGATTCGTACATTCGTAAGAGTTATTTTTTCGTTGATTCGTTTTTTCATTAGTTTAATTTTCGGACGCATTCGTATTTATTCGTACATTCGTAACATTCGTACATTCGTAATCGGAGCATAATTCATAATTTTATGTAATGTGTATGCTATTATTACATTTTAATAATTTACGAATCGAAAAAAAAGTTACGAATCGAAAAAAAAAAGTTACGAATCGAAAAAATAAAGTTACGAATCGAAAAAAAAGTTACGAATGTACGAATTTTTTTGTTCAATCCATTCGAAGCACGTTTAGCAGCACCATTGTAAGGGACACGGAAAATTACCAATTCAACAAAAAAAAAAAAGTTACGAATGTACACATTTTTTTCGTTCGTTTTCGTTTTTCGGATTTTCTTCATTAGTACATTCGTTGTTTCTAATTAGTTTTTTTCGGATTTTCGTTGTTTTTCGGATTCGTTCGATTCGAATGATTCGTTATTCGGATTCGTACGATTTGAACGATTCGTTCATTTGTACGAAAACGAACGAACGAAAATAACGAAAAAAAACTAAAAACTAAAAAAAAACGAAACGAATTGCACATGTCTAATTAAGTTCTGCTTTAACCACAGTTTCAATTTAAGATGACCTGTTACTTTGCCCTGAATGGGCAAAATACAGGTTTGCTTGCAACAGGGCAAGTGGTGGCAACTTACCCGTTTCCACTGGGTGCTAGTCAGTTGCCTGTAACTACTTGTATCCCACATACATACATAAATACTCACACACATATTCTTGCACATTCTGCAGTCTGTAGTACCAAGAGAAAAAAAAAAAACATGAATAACAACTTTATCTAAAGACATGTGCTTTAATGAAATTCAAAATATTTATAGTAATTGGCACAGAATGTAGAGAAATATATCAGGAATAGTAATATAATTAAAAATACAGTAACATAAAGGTAATATATGTAATTTTAGTGATAGTAACATAAACATCTGCCCAGGTCTATCAACAGTGCACCTACAGGGTGATTGGTGGTACATAAAGTAGCAGGAAACAAGTACTTAACCACTTCCCGACCAGCGCACGACGATGTACATCGGCAGAATGGCACAGACAGGCAAAAGGGCGTACAGGTATTTCCTTTAAGATTGCCACCGCACCATCGCGTGTGCGCCACCCGGGACCCCCGTGATTCCGGTCGCGGGTCCCGCGGACTCGATCGCCACGGGGATACCCACGATCGTCTCACAGGAAGGCTGAATGGGGAGATGCGGAAGTAAACAGCATCTCCCCGTTCTGCCTAGCAACTAGTGACACTGATCTCTGCTCCCTGTTATTGGAGCAGAGATCAGTGTCTACTAAAACACAGCCACACCACCCACAGTTAGTACCACGCCCCTAGGAACACTTAACCCCTACACTGCCACCCCTGGTTAACCCCTTCACTGCCACTGTCATTTACACAGGAATCAGTGCATTTAAACAGCACTGATTGCTGTATAAATGACAATGGTCCCCAAAAATGTGTCAAAAATGTCCGATGTGTCCGCCATAATGTCGCAGTCACAATAAAAATCGCTGATCGGCGCCATTACTAGTAAAAAAAAAAAAATTATTAAAAAAATGCTATAAAACTATCCCCTATTTTGTAAACGCTATAACTTTTGCGCAAACCAATCAATAATCGCTTATTGCAATTTTTTTTTACCAAAAATATGTAGAAGAATACGTATCAGCCTAAACTGAGAAAATAAAATGTTTTTTTATATATTTTTGGGGGATATTTATTATAGCAAAAAGTAAAAAATAATGTGTTTTTTTTCAAAATTGTCACTATTTTTTTGTTTATAGTGCAAAAAATAAAAACCGCAGAGGCGATTAAATACCACCAAAAAAAAGAAAGCTCTATTTGTGGGAAAAAAAGGACGTCAATTTTGTTTGGGAGCCACGTCGCACGGCCACGCAATTGTCAGTTAAAGCGGCGCAGTGCCGAATCGCAAAAAGTGGCCTGGTCTTAAGCCAGCAAAATGGTCCGGTCTGAAAGTGGTTAAAGAAGGAGTGGATGAGACAAGTTTACATTGGTGGAACAAGTTTTCTGCACTTCATCTCACTTCAGGTGATTCACTCATTGCATTTTCCAGTCTGGCCTTTATGGATTTTCTATAATTGGCCCCACGTGCTTGGCCCAGTAAGACATAAAGAATGGGATTGATGCAACTGCTGATTGAGATCAGGCAAAGGCAAACATTACTTATTATGAAATCGGGAAGTGTATCGCTGATCTCCATAACCCACGCTAGGACTTGCCATGTGCTGAATGGAAACCAGCAGATGAAAAAGCAAACCACCACTGCAATGATGATCCTGAAAGTTCTTTGAAATTCTTTTGGTCTTTTAAATTTATTGTAATGTAGTTTGTAGACAATAAGGCCATAACAAATAAGGATGATGGTCAAAGGTATCCCAAACGTGAAAATAATTTTGGTCATTGTAATATAGGTAGGATTAAGTAAATATTTATAAAAACTGTAATTATGAGTAAAGTATTGTAAGCGTGGGACATCTACAAAAAAATGGTTATGTGTAAATGTAAACAAATTAATAAATGACACAGCGATCATAGGAACAAGCCAAAGAAAGACTGATACAATCCTGACTAATCTCCGTGTTCGGTGCACTTTAGCCCAAAGCGGCCACATGATGGACACACAGCGGTCAACACTAATGGCTGTTAAGAAAGTCACACTAACAGCGGAGTTCAAGTTCATCATGATAAAGTTAAGGATAATTGAAAATAGATATAAATTATATATATAAGGTCTGTAGTTCTCAGAAGCAGTCAGCCATACTATTACACGAAAAGGAAGACAAAGGCAGAATATGAAGTCAGCGATGGCCAAATTCAGGAACCACACCGCACCAACGTTCTTCATCTTGAAGCCGGAGATCCATATTACCAATCCATTTCCTATGATTCCCACAATGCAGGAGATACAGTAACAGGAGATGGTCAAAATTTTGGTGGCTTGGTATGCCTCTGCCACATATGTTTTATTCATGGTGCCAGCAGTGAATGGATTATAAACATGTGAACTCCTGTTAAAACAGAAAAGATGTATCACTAATTTTAAACTCCAAATTTGGGACACTTAGCTCCAGACCATAAGAACTTGGTTGCTGCAGGTTCTCTAGCCTCTGGATAAAAGCCAAAAGTCAGTAATGTTTAGGGTTTATGCACACAAGATGTTTTTACAGATGCTGTTAGAGGCGTTTGATGTTTTTTCCCCATGTTAGCCTATGTGTCCATGCACATATAAACTGTCAGAGGCGTTTGGAGGCATAAGTGTTTAGGGGCAGTAAAAAAAAAACATCAGCCTGTGCTTCCAGGAGCATTAAAAACGAGCTGTAAAAAGGAAAAGCGCCAAAAAATGCGGGTAAACGCGGCAAAATGTGTCAAGCCATGTTTGAAGTTTTTAGGCATTTTTACACTATAGGGAGTGTTTTTAATGAAAAAACGCCCAAAACCTATAACGTCCAAAAACGCTGGAAAGCGCATATAAACGTGGGAAAATGCGCAATAACGCTAATGTAAAAATGTGGCTAAGTGCGAAAAAACATTTTTAGCGCTGCTGTAGCACTGACGTTTTTTAAAACATCCTGTGTGCATGAGCCCTTAAAGAAAAAAATTCAGATAACTGAAGGTGTGGTTGCCATCACCCCTGTTATATATACCACCAATATAGATAATAATGGGCACTAGCGATATAACCCAAAAATCCCAGTATGCATTTAACGGCTTATTATTTCATCCAAATATTTATCTGGGTTTGGGGGTTCCCCATTGTCCCCATTTTGAGGGTCTGCAATAATGCTCTGATATAAGTATAATAAAGATTTTTTTTTTAGCTTTTTCTTATACAATATAGTCTCCATAAGAGCATATATACAGTAGGCCCTGCTATACTGGGAGGTACAGCCTTAATAAAATGTACATAAATATTTTTTTCTTCCTTTTTTTCATGTGGTGGCAGTTGGGGTCTTGGAGGCAATGGTCTTGTCTTTGGAGGCATGGTGGACACCTAGAGCTAGCAAAGGAGCATACTATGTAAGTGTTGTTTTTATTTGCAGATATAAGTTTTTTTAATTTCAAAAAGTTTTTATTTTTTAATTAAACATATATAAACATGTGTAGCAATTGGTTGACAGTGTACGAGAATTAAGAATCAACATGGATTGTTAGCCTTCAAGAAATAGCTTAACATAACTGAAATACCTCTGGAGTGAGACTGGTTTGATCATGGTAATATTCCATCCTAGCCTAGGGCGTGAAGGAAGCCCCACGCTGTTGCAACTTGCAAACTGGAGGGAGGGATGTGCAACCAAAATAAATGCTCTTATGGCAATCCGATGGTGGAGGTAGGAGGGGCCAGGGAAGTCCCTTTTATACACCCAGCACTCCCAAGGGGATCAGACTGTGCTGGGTGGGGGTCTCGACATCGGAACCCTCCTACCCCCACCATGTGCCCTATGTTTGTCATAAATCGGTCCTAGAGTTCTTGCAAGTATCTGAGATTCCGGGTTGGGGTTTGGTTGAGTTCCACTGTCAACCCGTTTAAACTGGGATAAAAGAAGAGGAAGAGTAGGATAGAGATAGAAAAGTAGAGGAAAGGGAGGAGGAGGAGGAGATGCTGCTCGGTGTTGTCTATCATTAAGAATTTATAGACTGAGATCGTAAAGTCTCAGTCTGGCCTACTAACAGGAAGGAGGGGGTTGCCCATATACTGAGCCCAAGGTTCCCATATGCTTTCAAATTTGGTGCGGGTGTCTGATAGTATACTGGATAATTTCTCTTGGTACATTATCCATAAAATCTTCCTCTGAGCGGCTCTAATGGAGATGTTAGGTTGTTTCCACGCTTTTGCTATTGTAAGTTTAGCTCCTACTAGTATAAAGTGGATCAGTTTCCTGGTATGTGCAGGGGATTTTGGAATCTGTTCATTAACCGCTTAAGGACCGCCTCACGCCGATGTACATCGGCAGAATGGCACGGCTGGGCACAATCACGTACCTGTTCTTGTCTCTTTAAGAGCCCAGCCATGGGTCGCGTGCGTGCCACCGGCGGCGCGCTCGCGACCCGGTCCTGAGCCGTGACCGCGGCTGTGGGACCAGCGGACCCGATCGCCGCTGATGTCCCGCGATCGGGACCTCTCCCCGTGCTTCCTAGCGCAACTGACACTGATTGTCTGTTCCCTGTCATTGGGACAGACGAACAGTGACGTCAGATGCCAAGCCACTTCCCCTACAGTTAGAAAAAAAACACACACACACACACTTAACCCCTCCCTGCCCCCTAGTGGTTAACTCCTTCACTGCCACTGTCATTTACACAGGAATCGGTGCATTTAAATAGCACTGATTGCTGTATAAATGACAATGGTCCCAAAAATGTGTCAAAAATGTCCGATGTGTCCGCCATAATGTCGCAGTCATAATAAAAATCGTCGATCGCCGCCATTATTAGTAAAAAAAAAAAATGTATAAAAATGCTATAAAACTATCCCCTATTTTGTAAACGCTATAACTTTTGCGCAAACCAATCAATAATCGCTAATTGCAATTTTTTTTACCAAAAATATGTAGAAGAATACGTATCGGCCAAAACTGAGGAAAAAAATGTTTTTTTTATATATTTTTGGGGGATATTTATTATAGCAAAAAGTAAAAAATATTGCATTTTTTTCAAAATTGTCGCTCTATTTTTGTTTATAGCGCAAAAAATAAAAACCGCAGGGGCGATCAAATACCACCAAAAGAAAGCTCTATTTGTGGGAAAAAAAGGACGCCAATTTTGTTTGGGAGCCATGTCGCACGACCGCGCAATTGTCAGTTAAAGCAACGCAGTGCCGAATCGCAAAAAGGGGCCTGGTCCTTTGTCTGCAAATTGGTCCGGGGCTTAAGTGGTTAAGCAGAGCTATTGTTGGAGATCTGGGAACCCAGCGACCGGCAAACTAGTCTATAATGTTAAAGATTTTTCTCCAGGAGGGGCGTATCCTGGGAAATTCCCACCAGATGTGAGCCATTGTGCCTGTGAGTTGACATCCTCTTAAAGTGGTTGTAAACCCACTTTTTGGACTTTAACCTATAGGTAAGCCTAGAATAAGGCTTACCTATAGGTAGTGGAAATATCTCCTAAACGTGCGCCGTTTAGGAGATATTTCACTTATAGTCCGCCGGAGATTGCTACAGCGCATGCGCAGGGAAGAAACAAAACTAAAGGCCGTTTCTTCCCTAGCATGTGCCGCAGGTCGTGGCTCCCGTGCGCATGTTCGGGAGTGACGTCACACGGCTCCGGCAAATCACAGAGCCGGAGTCCACGCCCCCGAAGGAAGAGGGCAAGAAGATGGACGCTGCCCACATAGGGGTAAGTGGTACATGATGGGCTAGTATGCAATGCATACTAGCCTATTATGCTTTTCATTTGCAGGATATACAGGGAGCAAAAGAGGAAGTAAACCCCATCAGGGTTTACTTCCTCTTTAAGCACAGAGGGTCAGCAGAGGCATACATGGAGGCTAGTCTGAAGGTATAATACCACCTTGAGATAACTTTTATACTCGCCTCTGTAAGGCCCCTTTCACACTGGGGCGGTTTTCAGGCGGTACAGCGCTAAAAATAGCGCCTGTACACCGCCTGAAAAAACCGGCCCCATTCACTCCAGTGTGAAAGCCGGCAGGCTTTTCACACTGGAGCGGTGCGCTAGCAGGACCGCAACAAAAGTCCTGCTAGCTGCATCTTTGGAGCGGTGAAGGAGCGGTGTATTTACCGCTCCTATACCGCTCCTTCCCATTGAAATCAATGGGAAACCGCGGGGATACCGCCCGCAAACCGCCGCTGCAGCGGCGCTTTGCAGAGGTTTTTAACCCTTTTGCGGCCGCTAGTGGGGGTTAAAACCACCCCGCTAGTGGCCACATACCGCGGGTAAAACGATGGTAAAGCAGCTCTAAATATAGCGCTGCTTTACCGTCGCCGCCCCGCACCGCCCCAGTGTGAAACCAGCCTAAGTGATGTGTTCAAGAACCCCTTAAAGGATTTAAAGCAGGCCGAATGCCAGGCTTCCAGGCTCCAACTGAATTGTAGCTCCCCTTACCACCTCTCCATAAAAGGGGCTTTAGAATCTGGGAGTACCAGTGATGAGTAAATGATCGATATATTGTGTTGTTTCAGGAGGCAAGAAAACTGACAAACATTAAGGCAAATGGATGAGACCAGGATTAGTTTTGATGACCTTCATGTAGGGCCTTTGTCCCCTGATCTTCTTGACTTCAACTTTGACCATAGGGGGATCAAAGGGCTGATGGGTGGAGGTCTTTTAGTTCAACATGTGGTGGCGGCGGACGTGTCCATTTCTGCGTCTTGTGAGATGATCTTCAGGCGTAGTAGAAGCTTTTCTCCTGCGGCAAAGTTGGAAAAAGCGTGATTTTGGCTTTTGTATGTAAATTTTACCGCAAACGGGAAGAGGCTTCAGGGTGCGTCTTCGTTGGATGGTTGAGGGCGCGTGCCTGTTTCATAACATCTTCTTTTACGGCATAGTGATGTGGTTTGACGATTATGTCTGTAGGTAGGCTGTCTTTCCTGGGGGGGCCCAGGGCTCTGTGAGCCCTGTCCAGTTCCAGACGCTGTGGGTTTATGTTGGGCAGTAGATTTTTAAATTAGGTCTTGGGTCGCTGCAGCTACATCCGTCACTGTCTCTGGTAGTCCCCTGATCCTGAAATTGTATCGCCTGGACCTGTTCTCGAGGTCATCAATGCGTGATAAGGCGGTTTCTAGTTGATCCTGTAGAGTTTGGATCATGTCAGTATTTTGGTTAGATACTGCAGTAGTAAGTTCAAGTTTGTTTTCTATTGCATCCATTCTGGAGCCTATGTTTTGTAGGTCAGATTTGATGTCTCCTGTTATTTTAGCTGCTGTTGTGGCTAATCCTCTTTCCAGGAGTATAGACAGTTTGTCAAATAGGTCTGCTGTGGATAAGCCATGCTCTTGTGGTTGCAGGCCTGATGTGGGAAAGCCAGTGTATAATGGCCTGTTAGGCCCTGTGGGGGAGAGGGCCTGTTCTGCCATTATATGGCCTATGAGTGATTCTGTGGAGTCAGGTGAGGGGGTATTAACTTGTAGAAAGTTCCCAGGCATGAGAGGGGTGTATGTCAGGGTAGCTGGAGTGAGGACTTGCCTGTGTTCCAGGGCTCCGTCTATGCTGGGAGCATGAGGCTGCTTGTTTGCCTCAGCCACGGCGGCCATCTTGGTACACCCGGCACAGGAGGACGCCTCAAATTGTGGGCGCAGGTCGTGGCATGCGGTCTTATTGATCATCCGCGGAGGGTCACCGTAGCTTCAGGCAGTGGGTGCCCTCTTTGTCCACCCTCCTGGGGTATGCAGAGCCGTGCTGGGAGCTCTGTGTTTTGCAGTGTTTTCTGCATAACATTGACATATTCAATTGATCTATTTTTCTTCTATTGTGCTATTCAAATAATTTTTTTAGGGCAAAAACATTTTATTTGAATAGCATTTTCTGCATTTCTGTAGGTGTGAGATACACTGTTTACATACTCTGGGTGTATTCTGCTATTGCAAAAACACCCATTTAGGGCAAGATCATAAATTTTGAAAATATGAGGAGAACGTCAAAAAAGGGATGTGGCCCCGGTCGTGGTGCTGCTGGTGGAGCTCCTGTTGCAGGGAGAGGACGTGGTTGATCTGTGCCAGCTACACGCACAAGTGAAACACCTTCCTCAGGTGCGAGTAGGCAACAGAGCCTGCAGCGGTATTTCGGCGTGCCTAATGAGGCTGTACGAATATTGAGGCCAGGACAAGTACAGGCGATAGTAGATTGGGTTGCTGACAGCGCCTCTGGTTTCTTCACATTGTCTCCCACCCAGTCTCCTGATGAAAGTTCAGAGTTGGCACCTGCAGCCGATATCCATCAGTCTTTCACCTCACCCCCTTGCAAATCAGCCAATCAGTCTGAGCCGCAAATCATGCAGCAGTCTCTTCTGATTTTTGATGACTCTGTTAGCAGGGTTTCCCAGGGCCATCCACCTAGCCCTGCCCCAGAAGTGGAAGAGATTGTGTGCACCAGTGCCCAACTACTTATGTTTCATGATGAGTACATGGGAGGACCATCGCAGCGCGTCTCGGATGATGACGAAACACAGGTGCCAACTGCTGCTGCTTTCGCAATTGTGCAGACCGACAAGGAGGGCAGGGGTGAAGACTAGGTGGAAGATGATGTGGAGGACAATGAGGTCCTTGACCCCACATGGAATCAACGTCATGCAGGTGGCCAGTGTAGTTCAGAGGAAGAGGCGGTGGTCGCACAGAGCCACCAGCACAGCAGAAGAGGGAGCAGGGTGCAAAAGCAGAGCGTCCGTCCCCTAGACAGTACGTCTGCTACTGCCCAACGCAGCAAGGGACCGAGCACACCAAAGCCAGGTCCAAGGAGTTCCCTAGTGTGGCAGTTCTTCAGACAATGTACTGATGACAAGACACGAGTGGTTTGCACGCTGTGCAATCAGAGCCTGAAGCGAGGCATAAACGTTCTCAACCTGAGCACAACCTGCATGACCAGGCATCTAAGGGCAAAGCACGAGATACAGTGGAGTAGACACCTCAAAAACCAAGAAAGGTCTCTGGCTCCTCCTGCTTCCTCTTCTGCTGCAGTCTCGGCCTCTTCATCCACCTCTGTAGGGACAGTGGCACCTGCCAACCCGCAAACAGAGGATCTGACAGCAACACTACCACCTGGGTCACCAACCATCTCCACAATGTCCCATGGAAACGTTCAACTCTTCATCTCCCAAACACTGGAGCGGAAGAGGAAGTACCCCCCTAGCCACCCGCGATCCCTGGCCCTGAATGCCAGCATTTCAAAATTCCTCGCCTTTAAAATGCTGTCATTCTGTCTGGTGGAGACGCAGAGTTTTAAAAGGCTGATGGCATTGGCTGTCCCACAGTACGTCGTGCCCAGCGGCCACTACTTTTCCAGGCAAGCTATCCCTTCCCTGCACAACCAAGTGGGGGACAAAATCAGGTGTGCACTGCGCACCGCCATCTGTGGCAAGGTCCACCTAACTACGGATGCGTGGACCAGGAAGCACGGTCAGGGACGTTATATCTCCCTAACAGCACACTGGGTAAATGTAGTGGCGGCTGGGCCTGAGGCGAATAGCAGTTTGGCGCATGTCCTTCCACCACCGAGGATTGCAGGGCGCTTCAGTTTGCCTCCTGTTGCTAACTCCTCCTACTCCACCTCCTCATCCTCTACCGCCTCCTCATCCGGTCAGCGTAACACCTTCACCACCAACTTCAGCACAGCCAGGGGTAAATGACAGCAGGCAGTTTTAAAACTTTCCTGTTTGGGGGGAAAAACCCCACACCGCGCAGGAGTTGTGGAGGGACATGGAACAACAGACCGATGAGTGGTTGGTGGCAGTGAGCCTCAAGCCCGGCCTGGTGGTGTGCGATAATGGGCAAAATCTTGTAGCAGCTCTGGGCCTAGCCGGTTTGACACACATCCCTTGCCTGGCGCATGTGCTGAACTTGGTGGTCCAGAGGTTCCTTAAAAATTACCCCGATATGCCAGAGCTGCTGCAGAAAGTGCGGGCCGTCTGTGCGCACTTTCGGTGTTCTCACCCTGCTGCTGCTTGCCTGTCAGCGCTGCAGCGTAACTTCGGCCTTCCCGCTCACCGTCTCATATGTGACGTGCCCACAAGTTGGAACTCCACCTTGCACATGCTGGCCAGACTGTGCGAGCAGCAGCAGGCGATAGAGGAGTTCCAGCTGCAGCATTAAGCGTGAGTCGCTCTGCGGAACAGCACCACTTCACCACCAATAACTGGGCCTCCATGCGAGACCTGTGTGCCTTGTTGCGCTGTTTCGAGTACTCCACCAACATGGCCAGTGCCGATGACGCCGTTCTCAGCATTACTATGCCAGTTCTATGCCTCCTTGAAAAAATGCTTCAGGCGATGATGGAAGAGGATGTGGCACAGGAGGAGGAGGAGGAGGAACCAGTATCATTTCCAAGGCTTTCAGGGCAGTCATTCACAAGTGGCTATGAGGTTTGATTCCTGCACCAACAAGCGCCGGGTACACAATTGTCCAGCAGCAAGGGCACAGTTCTGGAGGATGACGAGGTGGAGGATGAGGAGGAGATGGAGGAGGAGAAACCATGTTCACAGCAGGGTGGCACCCAGACCAGCTCATGTCCATCCCTGGTGCGTGGCTGGGGGGGATACAGAGGACACAGACGATACACCTCCCACAGAGGACAGCTTTTCCTTGCCTCTAGGCAGCCTGGCACACATGAGCGATTACATGCTGTAGTGACTCCGCAACGACCGCCGAGTTGCCCACATTTTAACTGTTGCTGATTACTGGGTGGCCACCCTGCTGGATCCCCTTTACAAGGACAACGTGCCGTCCTTAATTACCTCACTGGAGCGTGATCGTAAGATGCGCGAGTACAAGAGCACACTGGTAGACGCGTTGCTGGTGGCATTCCCACCTGATGGCGGGGGTACGGTGGAAGCACAAGGCGAAGGCAGAGGAGGAGGAAGAGGTCGCCAATGCAGCCCGGGCATTTCCTACCCCCCTTTAGAAGGCAGGGTTAGCATGGCCGAAATGTGGAAAAGCTTTGTCAGCACGCCACAACAACCAGCACCACCAGCTGAGATGGAACGTCTTAGCAGGATGCAGCATTTCACCAACATGGTGGAGCAGTATGTGTGCATACGCCTACACGTACTGAATGACGGGTCTGCCCCCTTCAGCTTCTGGGTCTCCAAATTGGGCACATGGCCTGAGCTTGCCCTTTACGCCTTGGAGGTGCTGGCCTGCCCTGCAGCCAGTGTATTATCTGAACGTGTATTTAGCACGGCAGGGGGCATTATCACAGACAAGCGCAGCCGCCTGTCCAGAGCCAATGTGGACAAGCTCACGTTCATTAAAATGAACCAGGCATGGATCCCACAGGAGTTGTCCGTACCGTGTGCAGAATAGACATGTATACCGGTGTTCTGACAAAAACTGTCCGGCCATTGGATAGTGTCCGGCCACTTACTGCGCAGGCACAGCGCTTGTGCAGTACGGATGACAAAGAGAGTCACAAAATCTCCGAAGATGAACGGCGCCTGCGCCGTGAGTGCAGGTTTAAGCCCCACCATCCAAGTGGACATACAGTAGCACATAATAACAGGGCCCCTTACAGGCTCGCTTCGCTCGCCACGCTTCGCTCGCCACGCTTCGGGCACGGCCTCGCTTGGCTCGGCTTCAACCTCGGATGATGTGGCTTGAACCTGGACTCAACGTGCACCGTCTTCGGAGGGTTTCGAAATCTCCTTGTCCTACATACTGAGCAAGCGGAGTACAGGGCGGACACTATCCGACGGGGGACAGAATTCGACACATCACCAGCCTTACCCAGCCATTGTTGTATTTTTGAACCAGTGTTGGCTACCTCGTCCTCAACCACCGCCGCTTCCACCTACACCGCCACATCCACCACCACCTCAACCTCCTACTCCATATGGACCTCGTCCTCCTAGGTCAAGATTATAATTTTTTTATTTTTTTAATTTCCAAGTATTTTATTTTCCCACTAGCTTATCCATTAAATTGAATATTTTTTCTCTTACGTTCACCGACTGACACAGCTCATCTCTTAGACCATTGGGTTGTTATGCCACCTTCAGGAGAAGACTAGGCATTACATGTTAACATGTGATAATAAAACTAGAACTTTCTAGTTCTGCCCAAGGGGCGGTCCCTTAGGTAACAACCCCACAGCATGCTACTGCAGCCTCAGTTTTATTTTGCCTAGTGAAGGAGAAAGACCTAGGAACCCTGATGGGCCCATCGGTCTGTCTGTTTCTGCAGAAGCTTGGTTTTTGCGCAAGATGATAGATCCTGTGATCTGCTATCAACAGCCGGCTGGGTGACAGGCTGGATACCCTTATCCTTGTAGTCTCCCCAGTCCGGCCATCGAGCGTGTGCAGGTCGCAGCTACGGCTCGGCAGGCCACGACGAAACCTCAGCTCCAGAGGTGGTCGTGAGCTTTTATGCTCCGGGGCATACATATGACCGGGCTACTGATGTCTGCATCACAGTATGCCGGGCCAGCAGCTACCCTGTACTGATCAGTGAGTAGTTCTGCAATGGAATGTCTCCCAGCTCTTCAGGACTGGTAAGCACAGCTCTCCCTGTCTCGGTGGGGCTGAGCAGCTGGGCATTCCCTGGGAGGTCGATTCAGGGGTCCCTCACCTCCCTCTCTTCTCTCCCTGTCCCTATCCTTCCTCTCCCCCCTTCCCTGTGGGGGATGCTGCATGGGCTGCTGAGCGGTGTGTGTGCCATAGACAGGGGCTCCCCAGGGGGCTCTCACCTGGGGTGGGGACTGCGCTGGGTAGCTGTGCCCTGGTTGTCTGTAGGTCTCTCCCCTGGGTGTCTGGAGGCTGTGTCTGCTGATCGCTGTAGCGCTGTTTACCGCCATTTCTCTGCCTGTTGTTTCACTGTCCTTCATTGCATACAGTGTTCGGCGGCCATTTTTGGTGTGACCAGGGAGCAGCATGCTCTGTCTGGTGGCCATTTTCCCTGTGATTGTGTCCTTTATACTGGATGCTCGGCGGCCATTTTATTGAAGCCTGAACACGTTTTTGGTCAGTGTCAGTGCCATTCAGAGCAGCTCTGCACAGTGCGGTGTGGTCTCCTATGCATCTGGGAGCTGACACAGGATACAGGCACTTTTATCTGGACGGCGCAGAACCAGTCAGGGTGGTGAGTCCTGCGGTAAAGAGCCCCTCAGCCAGCAGCAGTTAGGAGGGTGGGACCATCACTGTCCTAAGTCCCCAACAGGTGGCAGACAGGGTAGGGTCAGCTTGGCTTCAGAAACTGGTGTTTCTTCCCCCGAAATCCAGGCAATTGCAACCGGTTCACCTGCAGACAGTGCAGTGCCTCTGGACGCCTTGTCCTCAATTCGTTCGTTGCCAAGATGGAGGCGGTGCGTGGGCGCAAAGGTGGTAAACAGCCCCTGCCCCCCCCGTCCTCTGGGGAGAGCTCTGACGCAGACTCTGGCCATGCTGAGGCTGGCGACCCCTGTTCTGTCATTTCAGATGACGCTGACCAGGACCGATCGGACAGTGAGGATGAGTCCCTGTCCGTGTCCGTGCGCGACAAAGCGATTGTTGGAGCACTTATCACAGCTGTGCATGATACCCTGAAGAGTCCCATAAGCCAGCCCATTCACCTAGGGTGTTCCCGTATCTGACTTATTTTGATGAGTTAATTTACAAGGAATGGGGGCGACCGCAGCGGACCTTTTCGGTCCCCAAATACATGGCGGTGTGTTACCCCTTTTGAGGAGAGCCTTCTCAAATAATGGTCGGCTCCTCCGGTCGTGGACCCCCCAGTTTCTGGGTTAAACAAAGTAACCACAAGTAGAGGGGACTCCTGCCTTTTTAAGGATCCCACGGACAGGAAGGCCGAGGCAGTGGCTCGTTCCTTGTTAACGGCTGTGGGGTCAGCAATGCGACCAGTACGGGCATCCGCACTTGTGTCTCAGACACTCACTGAGTGGGCAAAACTTTTGCACCGCGAATTGGGAGGCAACAGGCTTCTCCTGTCTGCGTGGAACTAGCAGACCAATTAGTGCAAGGCCTTAAGTACATTTGTGACGCGGCCCTGGATACTCTCCCTCTGTTATCCAGGGCTTTAGTGTCAGCAGTGGTGCTGAGGTGCCTGATTTGGCTAAAATGCTGGTCTGCTGACCAGGCATCTATAAAAGCCGTGACGGATCTTCCCTTCCTTGGCGACCAGCTCTTTGGAGCCTCATTAGATGACATTATTGAAAATGCCACAGGTGGTAAGAGTACACTACTCCCACTGGCCAGGAAGGCTAAGGAGACACGCCATAGGCAAGGGCCCTAATTTTCCGCTCACAACTGTCTTTTTCGTCCGCCCGGGGCTTCGGCTAAGCATCCCCAGCCCGACAGGATGACCTCTGAAGGACAAAAGCGTCCCTGGAACCGCAAGCCTAACAAGCCTGCGAGCAAAAGCGCTACCGCATGAAGGTTTGCCCCTGCCTGCAACGTGGGTGGGAGGTCGCCTTTGGGAGTTGCAGCCCGGTGGGTCTCTCGGCTGTCTGACCAATGGGTCTGCAATCTGATTTCCTCAGGCTTCAAGATAGAGTTCCTCTCTTGGCTGCAAAACAGATTCTTCCCTCCAGCATACCCGTACTCCCGGCTCTCCGGGAGGCCCTATTGGGGGCGGCAAGGGACCTGCTGAGTCGCGGGGTGATAGTACCTGTCCTAGAATCAGTACGTTTCCAAGGGTTCTACTCAAACCTGTTTGTAGTCCCCAAAAAGGAAGGGGTACGTCCAATCTTGGACCTAAAAGCCCTCAATTACTTTGTAAAAGTACAGAGGTTCAGAATGAAATCAGTTCGCTCAGTAGTCGCTGCACTCCATCAAGGGGACCCCCTGGCATCTTTGGACATCAAGGATGTGTACCTGCACATACCTATATGCCTTCGGCATCAGAGGTTTCTGCGGTCTGCAGTTGGGGAAACACACTACCAGTTTGGCTTTCCCCTTTGGTTTGGCATCAGCCCCCCGAGTCTTTACCAAGGTATTGGCTCCTGTTTTGGCGTTGCTGCGACAATGTTGGATCGCGATCGTGGGTTACCTAGACGATCTCCTCCTGAAAGCATCTTCCGCCTCAGAGTTAGAGGAGGATGTGGCGATCACCATGCAGATCCTGCAGGACTTTGGGTGGCTGTTGAACCTAAAAAGTCGTTGAAGTCGTTTGGAGTACCTAGGCTTACTGCTGGACTCCATGGAAGCAAGAGTGTTTCTCCCTTCAGACAAGCTGCAGACTCTCAGAGCCGCGGTAAAACTGCTAATGAACCACAAGTGGTCATCGCTACGCTTCTGCATGCGAGTCCTGGGCAGTATCGTATGCCCAGTTTCACACCAGAGTCTTGCAGAAGGAAATCTTGACAAAGTGGGACAAATCTCCGTTGTCTCTGGATCGGCAGATTCAGGTGAGCCAGTTAGTCAGGGATTCCCTGCTCTGGTGGCTGAGGTCCCCGGCACTTTGGTCCGGAGAAGTCGTTCCTACCTCTGAGATGGACGGTGATCACAACGGACGCCAGCCGGGCGGATTCCAGTAATACTGATTGCCCCAGATTGGCCCCAGCATCCGTGGTACACAGACCTAGTGCGCCTGGTGGCGGTCGCCCCATGGCGACTGCCGTTACGAGAGGACCTTTTTGTCTCAAGGTCTAAACCTCCATTCTGCTTTACCATCGCTGGTTTTAACGGCATGGCTATTGAGAACCAGGTGTTGAGGAACCGGGGTCTTTCGGACTCAGTGATTCCAACTATGTTGAGAGCACGGAAATCTTCTTCTCGGTAGATATATCATCCTACCTGGAAGGCCTATATCTCCATGTGTGAGGAGAAAGGTTGGCGTCCGTGTGCCTTTTCTATATCCAGGATCATGTTGTTTCTACAGCAAGGAGTAGACCAGAAACTGGCTTTAAGCACCATTTAAGGGACACATATCAGCTTTGGCTTTTGAACCTGGTGTTATCGGCACTTTAAAAACCGTCATTTGAAGAGATGGGGGAGATCCCTCTGTTGACTCTTTCCCAGAAAGTGGTCTTTTTAGTGGCCATTACTCCGGCTAGGAGGGTTTTGGAGCTGGCGGCCTTGTCTTGCAAGTGGCCCTATCTGGTTATCCACAAGGATAAGGTGGTGTTGCGTCCGCAACCTGCTTTTCTGCCAAAGGTGGTTTTGGCGTTCCACATCAATGAAGACATTGTGTTACCATCTTTGTGTCCTAAACCGACACATCCTAAAGAGGTGGCCCTCCATTCCCTGGACGTGGTTTGGGCTCTGATGGTGTATTTGTCTGCTACTAGTCCCTTTCGGAAGTCAGACTCCTTGTTTGTTTTGGTGGCTGGTCCGAAAAAAGGCATGGTGGTCTCGTCGGCCACCATTTCCAGGTGGATCAGACAGATTGTAGTACAGGCCTACGCCTTGAAGGTGCCCCCCTTTCCGGCCACGGCCCACTCCACAAGGGCAATCGGAAAGTTTTGGGCCTTCCGACATCAAGCGTCTGTCGCTCAAGTGTGTAAAGCGGCGACTTGGTCCTCTGTTCACACCTTTACAAAATTCTACAAGGTAGATGTCAGTGCATCGGCTGATGCCTGTTTGGCAGCAAAGTTTTGCAGGCGGCCGTATAATTGCAATTACACTTACATTTTTTCTTGTTTTTTTCTTAAAAACACAGTACCTTAATTCCGCAGACCTATCTTTTTTTTTTTTTGTCATTGTTTTCTTCTAAGACACTAACTGTAGCACTCACCTGTTGCTGCTTCTTCATCCCCGGATCGCCGATTTAGTCCTTTACTGTAACTTATAAAAACTTGTCCCGGGCGTTTCCATTTTGTTTGTGGGCATTTGAAAACCCACAAGCAATTACTTCCGGGATTCGGCGAATGCTGTGCTCCCAGCATTCACTGTTCCATCCCGCGCATGCTCAGTTATCTGAGCGAGCAGCGCCGTCCCTCGTCACGTGACCGGCGTCATTCAAAATCTCTCGAGATTCATGGATGACGGCGTCCCCCACTGCTTCATGGGACTACTGTCACGCAGCTCCCAGGGGTCATTGCGCAGAGAAAACCACGCCTACTCTCACGGGAGGAAAGACCGGAAGTCATTCTTAAGCCCCATACACACGCTCGAATTATCCGAGGACCAGGTCTGTCGTTTTGCGTACACACGGTCGGACAAAGTTGTCGGAAAATCCGATCATTCTAAACGTGGTGACGTTTGTTGCCTACGACGGGACTACGTAGAGGCTAGTAGCCAATAGCTTTGGTCTTGTAATGTTATCTGAGCATGCGTAGCACTTTGTCCGTCGGAATTCGCTACACACGATCGGAATTGGTGTGATCGGACTTTGTTGTCGAAAAATCTATCCAGCAGGAGATAGAACTTTGTCCGTCGGACAATCCGATGGAAACTGTCCGATGGTGCCTACACACGGTCGGAATTTCCGACAACATTGTCCGATAGGACAGAATCCAACGGAAAATCCGACCGTGTGTATGGGGCTTAAGAATGACTAATAAAAATGTAAGGAATGCTTCATTTTTTTTTTTTAATGCTCCTTTGTGCATCTAGTATAAAATGTCTGTTTAATAAGATATAGATTGAATTTTGAGTACCAAACCGCTTTAAGTAAATGCACTGTTGCATTTGTTACCACAGTTCTGAGGCGGTTTGAAGGTAGTGACTCCCAGTTGAGGAGCACTCTGTTTGTTTGTTTTTGTTTTTTTGTGGGTAACAAAGTGTTTTGGTTCCCACACGCTGTTGTTTTTTGTGGGTAAAGTTATACTAGTTCCCACATGCCATGGTGGGTGAAGTTTTTATGCTGTTTTCCCACCCCTCGTTTTGGCACTGCTTGGGGACGTCCCAATGGTCTAAGAGAGGAGCTGTGTCAGTCGGTGAACGTAAGAGAAAATAGGATTTTTTGTACACACCGTAAAATCCTTTTCTGTGTAGTTCACCGACTGACACAGCACCCCCTCGTCCTATTTTTGTCTACGTTATACTGCTTGTTGACGTACTGAGGCTGCAGTAGCATGCTGTGGGGTTGTTACCCCTTGGGCGGAACTAGAAAGTTCTAGTTTTATTATCACATGTTAACATGTAATGCCTAGTCTTCTCCTGAAGGTGGCATAACAACCCAATGGTCTAAGAGAGGAGCTGTGTCAATCGGTGAACTACAGAGAAAAGGATTTTACGGTGAGTACAAAAAATCCTATTTTTCCAGAAAGGGCGTATTCTGGGGCATTCCCACCATATGTGCGGCATCGTGCCGTTGAGTTTCTGAGGTTCTTAATGACTTCCTGTACCTCTTCTGCTGAGAAGGGGGCCTCCAGCATATTATTTTAATTTTTTTATTTTTTTTATGTTATTTTAAGTTATTTCCCTATCCACATTTGTTTGCAGAGCACTTTCCATGCTCTTAACAACATTTTGTTGCCATTTGCAGCCCTCTAGCCCTTTCCATTACTTTTTTACAGCCATTTTAGTCTTCAAAAGTTCGGGTCCCCATTGACTTCAATGGGGTTCGGCGGCAAGATCGGGTCAAGTTCAGTCCCGTACCCAAACTATTTTCCAAAGTTCTGCCGAACCCGCCGAACCCGAACATCCAGGTGCCCGCTCAACTTTACTCATAACCTTGGTAGTATGGTGTGTGAGGGGCGCTAATTAATTACGTTTATTTGTAAATATTCGCGTACGTGGATATCAATTGTTATCCTCTGCTGAGATATTTGTAGTAAAATCTACCTATGGACGAGTGTATATATGTGATTTGGAATGCTAGGAGAGCTAAATAACCTTTTTACATGTGTTGCATATACTTATTAACATATATATAATAAATCAACATAAAGTGGTTTGACCCCAATAACGACAATATTATTAAATCCAATATATGACATAAATTATTCAATTACTAACACACCCGTGTTAACACTGAAGGTGTCCCTGGCTGGTGTTTTAACACCAACACCTTGGTCACCTATATGTATTTAATGTATACTAGTGCAACCAACCCTATATACAATAATATCATACAAAGTAAATATTGCCCTATATAGTGGTGACTCACTCAGTCAAATATAGCCAGAAAAAATATGTGAATTCTCAAAACAACCCACAGTACAGCACAATCTAATATATACGGTGCCCCTATAATCAAATAATTAAATAATAATGAAAAAATAGACACATCTATAGTGAATATTAATCCAAACAATATATTATATATTACAAGTGATGAAACTTGTGATAAAAAAGTGAAAAAGAAAGTTCATTTAGCAGTCCTTGCTGTAAGAAGACGTATTCACTCGCTTGTCAACCATCACCAGGAAAAACAGTTCTTGTTACACCCAAAGTGAGAACCAGGAGAATTGAATGGCCGCTTACCAAATGAAGTTGATTACTTTAATTAAAAAGCAATCAAAAGCGCTTATACAGGATTGTGCCTGTTCACAAAGATACACCCACACTCTAGGCAGTCTTCCTCCTCTTAAATCAGCTCGGGTAGAATGAATGACATAAGTGGGAATAGAAAGAGGCACACCTCATAGCGTAATCTTGTTTTATTAAAATAATAATTAAAAATTCAGTAGCCAAAAGCCTACTTACATTGCCAGGTGCCTACCCGGCACTGAGGCTGCTTGCAAATAAATCGACTGGATACACGGATCCTTCCCTCGTGGCTTCCTTGGTGAGCTCCGGCGTGCGTTCCACTCGCCAGTATCTCTGGGCCAGTTAACAGGAAATCCGGGGACTGGTACGTGCAATGCAATGCAGATAGTGATCAGGTACCGCCTACCGACGTACGTTTCGTGGTGTCACGTCTTCACTCACGTCTTTACTCATAACCTGTTTTTTTTTTCTAAAGGACTACACAATAAGGTTCTACCATCCAATGTTGTCATATGGTTCCCTAGTATACTATTTCCGCCCTAAATACCATTTAAATACGTGACAAGATGCCCTGAGATGGCTACCCCAGCTATACTATCTGTCCTTTTTTTATTCCTCTAGGTCCTATTGTTTTTGTTGACTCTTGTTCTTGTTGGAAGTTGTGTATACCCTTAGTACTGCGCTTGTATGATGCATTGTCATTTACAACATGTACGATTGTATGTTACCGTTTTCTCTTTCTTTATTAAATAATGTGTAAAAAAAGAAGCGTATTACTTATAAACAAAAAGCCATTTTATCAATGGTGTATTTTGGTTGAATAAGCCATCTTCATGGCTAACAGAGGACAGAATTAGAATTAGACTTGGAAAACGTAACTATAAGGCCTCATGCACACGGACGTTTTAAAAAACGGGCTGTAAAGCTAGGTCGGATGCCTGGAAAAAGCAGCCTAAAAAAACTTGACTTTTACCGCATTTGCATTGGCGTTTTTGTGCGTTTTTTAGCGTCAGCATTAATTAGTGTTTTACACATCTCTAATTTCCTATACAGGGATTACAGTGTCCAATCAACTTTTTGCAGCAAAAAAACGCTGCAGCTCAAAAACGCTGGTGCGCGGTTTTGCGCGTTTATGCGCGTTTTTGCGAGATTCGCGTTTTTACAGCTCTAGCGCTGCACCACGGAACGCACTGGTCCTGGGTTTTTTTTACAGCTTAAAAACGCCTATGCCATTTGCAGCTCAAAAACGCCTAGGTGGGCATGAAGCCATAGACTAACATGGACAGGCGTTTTTAAGCTGCAAAAAACGCTCAAAAACGCAGCTGCAAAAACGTCCGTGTGCATGAGGCCTAATAAATCACCGGGAGTGAATGACTCCCATCAGGGTTTACTTCCTCTTTAAAGATTTACTACAACAAAAAACATGATTAAAAAAATTGTGTCTATCTATGCGTGTAAAAAATATAAATATATTTGTGTATAAATACCTAGAATAATAGTCAGCAGGCTCATTGTCCGAGGTTTCATTTGTAAACAAAGGCGTGGTCATGCTGACGTTTCCAAAGTAGAGGACACTGAAACTACAAGGAAGAAAAATGATATGGTGTTTTAATATATGCGATCTTATAACTGTACAATCACACACCAAATTTCTTTATCATTACTTGTGTGACGGAAATGACATGATACTAAATCGTGACCACCAGGGCCATCTTAAAGTGGAGGGCCGGGCACAAAAAAAAATTAAAAGTCAGCAGCTACAAATACTGCAGCTGCTGACTTTTAATAATCGGACACTTACCTGTCCCAGGGTCCAGCGATGCGGGGGAACGAGACCCCCCCCCTCGTTCCCCGCTCCGCTCACGACGCCGGCATTCTTAATGTGGGAACCCGGCTGGGCTTCACAGCCGGGCACCCACTGCGCATGCGCGAGCGGCGCCGTGCGCCGTGATTCGACGCTCACTCATCTGGGACACATGACATGTCCCAGATGACTGTGCGTTGCCTACAGGAAGTGACTTTTAGCCCGGGCAATGAAGGTGGCAGACTTCGAGGGACCCCCTAGCAACAGGCATTTAGAGGTGAGTAAAAAAAATTTTTTTTTCCAATTATTTTTTTTTTATTTTTTTAATGATTTTTAAGCCCCTTTTTGTTTTTTGGTTGCAACCCCACTTTAAGAGCATTATAGGCCCCCGGGCAATACAGTGCACTGGGGCCCGTTCTACACAATCATGCATGAGAATAAAAATGCAAATTATCAATAAGGCTATATTTATTGGTACTTCCAACAAAATCAGTGTTTAAACATTAACACAACGTTTGGACAATATAACACGAGTTTGATGGGCACAGTGGCAGCTTTGATGGGCACAGTGGCAGCTTTTGAGGGGCACAGTGGCAGCTTTTGAAGGTCACAGATAGTGGCTGTGTTTGGGCGATTCTATCAAGTAAGCAACCAGTGCAGTCAGTCAACTTAAGCAGCAGATTGCAGCCCTGAGGATCGGCCCTAGATGGGGCCCTCCAGGCAAGTGGGGCCCCCGGGCAACTGCCCAGCATGCCCAGTGGAAAAAACGGCCCTGGTGACCACACAAAACACGCTGAGATTGCCCACCATCCAGCTCCAGAGAAAATCCATGTGATGAACCATATTGATTGGAGATAATATGTGGAAACCCAGACCAGAGGGAATTTGATAAGCAGGTGGTTTAGGATTGCACTTAGCTCAAGTACTGACAAATGGCAGTTATTTTAAGTTTTTTTTTACTTTTATGAAGGGAGTGAGAAGAAAAAAAGCATTGTCATCGAGGATTGCCTATAATGGAGGGAAAGGGCAACAAACTACTAAATCGTATTGCAGTGTTTTTTTTGCAAAAATATTAATAAAAATGAAAGGTCTGGTTTTTTATTGAGCCCCCCCTCCCCATGCCAACATGTTGCAAGTAGGGTGACCACATTTCCAAACTGCCATTCAGGGACACCAATCAATCCCAAAAAAAGAAAGATGCTTTTTGATTTTTTATTTTTTTTTGCCAATTTCTAGAAAAACAAAAGCAAACAGTGGTCAGTTTAGACAGGTGGTATACATTCTCTACATATATATATTTTATTGCCCCCACTTGTCAGCCTCATTTTTATTGCCCCCACTCGTCAGCTTCATTTTTTATTGCCCCCCACTTGTCAGCCTCATTTTTTTTTTTGCCCCCCACTTGTCAACCTCTTTTTTTTATTGCCCCCCACTTGTCAGCCTCATTTTATTGCCTCCCCCCCCCCCCCCCCCCCCCTATGGCAGGGCTCCACTTTGTCAGCCTCATTTATTACTGTACTGTCCCCAGCACCAGCGCCCCGACTTGTCACCTGACATGCTCCAATCAGGTTGCATTTGCACACCTTTTAATCTGGACTGGTCTGGTGTGGTGAATGGTTGAGTGCCTGTCTTTGTTCCCAGGCTGGGGGGCCCCCCTCAAGCAGTCGGGCAGCTCAGCCCGCGGGCGGGAGAAGGAGAAGTTGGGCAATGCACTGCGGGAGTCAGGATGGGCAGCCGAGCCATGGATCTATGCCAGCCAGCACTACAGAATGCTGCCGCCCGCCGGGAGGTCACTGAAGACTAGAGGAGTCAGGAGGAGACACAGTGAAGAAGCTTTGGCTGCTCTCTCTGGGTGCTGCTGCCGCAGCCAGAGAGGGAGAGGAGGTGGGTGGACTCAGAGCATAGGACAGCACTGGGTAAAGGTCTTGCTCCTCTCGGCCTCACTCTGAGACTTTGCGATTGTGACGTCACTGGTTGCTAGACACCAGGCGGGATGGCCCTAGCAACCAGTTTGGCAATCTTCTATTAGGGTGGCTATGTGTCCTCATTTAATTCCGGGACACTGTATTGTCCCGGAATGAAGGTGCCCGGGACATGGGACACAAATGCGAATTGCGGGACAATCCCAGGCAATCCGGGACACGTGGGCACCCTAGTTGCAAGGGGTGGTACTGGGAGGTGGATAGGGGGTGAAAACAAGGGAAGGTGCTCAGACGTGGGTAGGAGGCAGAGACAAGGGGTGGCTTGGGGGGGACCTGCACCTATTCTCTGAAGGAAAAAAAAAAATGCTCTCTCCCTCCTGTGCCACCAATCAGCAGACAGCCAGGCGATTACAGTAGGGTGACCAGACATCCCCGGTTTCCGGGGACAGTCCCCGGATTGAGGACACTGTCCCCAAACCAAGTCTGTCCCCGGTTTTGTCCCCGGATTGGATTTGAACAGGGGCTGGGGCAATTTCAAAGACAGTCAGTGCAGAATAAAAAAAAAAATCTGATTTAAAAATTAAAAATCTTCCGCTCCTACTAGCTTAGGGGGTCGGGGTGTATTTTTTCATTATATGTGCCCCTTTCTGATGATCATGTGCTGGTTGGAGTGGAGAGAATATTTCTTACGTTTCGAGTGCATGCCCGTTCCTGCTCGCATGTTCTTCTGCCTTGGCGCAAGTCCCGGCCAGCCACCTGCCAATCTTCTTGCGTTCCCTGCCGGAGTGATCTTCCTCCGCTTCCCCAGGGGCACGGAGAGTAAAGCCCCATACACACGGTCGGATTTTCCGATGGATTCTGTCCTATCAGACAATGTTGTCGGAAATTCCGACCGTGTGTAGGCACCATCGGACAGTTTCCATCGGATTGTCCGACGGACAAAGTCCTATCTCCTGCTGGATAGATTTTTTGACAACAAAGTCCGATCACACCAAATCCGATCGTGTGTAGCGAATTCCGACGGACAAAGTGCTACGCATGCTCATATCACATTACAAGACCAAAGCTATTGGCTACTAGCCTCTACGTAGTCCCGTCGTAGGCAACAAACGTCACCACGTTCAGATTGATCGGATTTTCCGACAACTTTGTCCGACCGTGTGTACGCAAAACCAACATCGGACAAAGTACGACGGACATGATCCGACGGACCTGGTCCTCGGATAATCCGAGCGTGTGTATGGGGGCTAAGACTTGACAGGCTGTGAGGCGGGCGGCGACGGGCAGGGAGTCGCTAATTGCCACCATTACTAGTAAAAAAAAATATGTCCACAGATTTCATTTAAAAAATCTGGTCACCTTAGATTACAGCCACTTTGAACACTCTCTCCCTGGCCCAGTAGTGTATTTAGGTTTTGTGCTGCCCTAGGCCTGACTAAACTCGTGCACCCCCTAATTTAAATATGACCCACCCCTTCCTGTCAAGGCCACACCCCTTGCTGTTTACGGCCCGTCCTGACATTTTCGAGTGGGGACACTAGTTCTGAGGGTCTGGGGGGGGGGGGGGCAATGGATTTCCTCTTACTTCCTGTTTGGCTATGGGGCAGGAAGTGAAGGGAAATCTCTGCAATGGGACAGGGATGGTAAAAAATAAACTGACAGGGGTTATAACCCTCCCTTATTCTACCCAAAATGAAAAAAAAAAAATATGTTGCCTATGGTTCTACTTTAAGCACAAATTTCTGATAATTTTATGGAGAGGACTAAGAAGATATAACCATGCCAATGGTGCAGCAGAAAACATATAGCACATTGAGGAAGGTTTGTGGTCCAGGATGATAGGACAGTCAAATTTAGAAGCGGCGCCCCCCCCCCACAGTTGCGGAATGCTGGCCGCCCGCATACCGGAAGCAGTGTGGCCACTTTATGGGGGCGCTAGACTAATTTGCCTCTCAACCTAGTCCGCCCCATAAGACTGGCGGGGACTCTTTCCATCCTGCCCCCCTGCACAGTGCTGCCCTAGGCCTGGGCCTTGCCAGGATACAGCATTGCCCTGGCCCCATACTCTGCTCAACAGCCTCTCCCTCTGTGCAGTGTCAGACAACTGTCAAACAGTCACTCAGCACCTTCATCTCTGCTCTACAACTCTCCCTGTACAGCTCCAATAATCAGCGGCCTCCCAGGACCACTGATCTCTGCTCAGTGGGAAATAAAGGCTGAATCTGTACTTGTAAGTGCCCCCCCCCCCGTGTATTATATTGATCAGGACTTTTTATCAGCCGAAATGTGGCAGAATGACATTCCGCCACTTAAAGTGATTGTAAAATCTTGTTTAAAAAAATAAATAAATAACAAACATGTCATACTTACCTCCTCTGTGCAGTTGGTTTTGCACAGGGCAGCCAGGATCCTCCTCTTCTCGGGTCCCTCTTCACTGCTACTGCCACCTCCCGCCTGTCGAGTGCTTCCACAGCAAGCAGCCATTCGGCCCCGCTCTCTTTCTCTCCTGATTCGTTAACTGACTTTGATTGACAGCCACAGGAGCCAATGGTGCCTCTGCTGTGTCTCCACCAATCAGGAGGGAGAGTCAGGGAAGGCTGAGGGATATGTGCACATCGCTGGACAGAGAGGGGCTCAGGTAAGTATTAGAGGGGCTGAGGGGGGAGGGCAGCTGCACACAGAAGGCTTTTTATCTTAATGCATACAATGCATTAAGATAAAAAAAAAATCTGCTTTTACAACCACTTTAACACAGAAGCTGCTAGAGGAAGTTCTACTCACTTCCTCCACTGGCTTTTCTGTGCTAGCACTGGGACCCAGGGCACCTCCCCAAATTTGTTGATGAGTGCCCGGAGTCCAAACAAAGCAACTGTTGGCATTTTTTTAAGGAAAAGCTTAACCGCTTGCCGACCACCTCCTGTATATATACGTCGGCAGAATGGCACGGCTGGGCAAAGTAACGTACCTATACATTACTTAGAATTTTGCACCGTGCCCGCCGCACGCCCGCCGCACGCCCGCCGCAAGCTCCAGTACGGCCGCTCTCTGATCATCAGTGCCCTGATTACAATGAATAAATACAGTGTTACAAAACAGTTCCCACCATTGCCACCATTGCCCACCAATGCCAGCATATAGTGCCCACCAGTGGCAGAAATCAGTGCCCACCACTGCCCACAAGTGCCACCAATCAGTGCCCATTAGCGATACCAGTCCGTGCTGGCAATCAGTGCTGCCTATCAGTGCTGCCCATCAATGCCCATCACTGCTGTCGATCAATGCCCATCAGTGTCACCCATCAGTGCCACCCTTTAATGCCTATCAGTTTCCATATGTACCGCCTATCCGTGCTGCCTATCCGTACCACCAGTGCTGCCTATCAGTGCCCACCAGTGCCGCCTATCATTGCCCACCAGTGCCGCCTATTAAGGCCCATCAGTGCCACCCAACAGTGCCCATCAGTGCTGCCTATCAGTGCTCATCAGTGTCACCTATCAGTGCCCATAAGCACGGCATATTAGTGCCTCCTCATCAGTGCCACCTCATCAGTGCCCATACGTGCCGCCTCATCAGTGCCCATAAGTGCCACCTCATCAATGCCCACCAGTTCAGCCTATCAGTGCCCATCAGTGCCGTCTCATCAGCGCACATCAGTGAAGGCGAAAAATTGCTTAGTTACAAAGTTGACTGACCGAAGAAAAGTAAAACACATTTTTATTTTTGTAAAAAATGTAAAACCCAGCAGTGATTAAATGCCACCAAAAAGAAAGCTCTATTTGTGTGAAGAAAACGATAAAAATTTAGTTTGGGTACAGTGCAGCCAACCGCGCAATGGTCATTCAAAGTGCGACAGCGCTGAAAGCTGAAAAATGGCCTGGGCAGGAAGGGGGTGTAAGTGCCCGGTAGGCAAGTGGTTAAGGAATGGATGCAAAGGATTTCCAACATTTCCAGTTTGAGAGAAATCTTATAAAAAAAAAAAAAAAAAAAAACAGTTGCAACCTTTAGCAAAAACTGAAATATTTTGGATAACTTTATTCAACAAATCAAATTTTTATTTAAAATGTTTTTGTTCTCTTTCATGGTTTTGTGTAGTATAGAAATTCATTTTCCTTTTCTTTTGGACAAGACCGCTAAGAAATAGTATTGCATGCAACTGCAAAACAGCAGCCAAGTATAATACCCAAAATTGTCAATAGACAACGCTTACATTTTTTTTAGCGCCTATCAGTTCAGAGTTAACCAATAACACTGGCCCTAGAATTATTTCTTCCTGCTTAGATTATGCTGCAAAACCTTATATTTGTTGTAAAGTTCTTGATTTATTTTTTACACTTTAAATTATTTTTACTGAACTTTAAGGCCCCATGCACACGAGATGCAGATGCAAACTCTGCTGAACACATGTTTTAAAAAGCAGAAACCTGCGTTTAACCACTTCAATACAGGGCTTTTAAACACCCTTCCTTACCAGAGCACTTTTTGCGATTCGGCACTGCGTCGCTTTAACTAACAATTGCGCGGTCGTGCGACGTTACACCCAAACAAAATTGACGTCCTTTTTTTCCCACAAATAGAGCTTTCTTTTGGTGGTATTTGATCACCTCTGCGGTTTTTATTTTTTGCGCTATAAACAAAAGAAGAGCAACAATTTTGAAAAAAAACACAATATTTTTTACTTTTTGCTATAATAAATATCCCATTTTTTAAAAAAAAAAAAAACTATTTTTTTCCTCAGTTTAGGCCGATACGTATTCTTCTACATATTTTTGGTAAAAAAAATCGCAATAAGCGTATATTGATCGGTTTGCGCAAAAGTTATAGCGTCTACAAAATAGGGGATAGATTTATTGAATTTTTTTTTTTTTTTTGTTTTACTAGTAATGGCGGCGATCTGCGATTTTTTTTTCGTGACTGCGACATTGCGGCGGACACTTCGGACACTTTTGACACATTTTTGGAACCATTCACATTTACACAGCGATCGTTGCTATAAAATTGCAATGATTACTGTGTAAATGTGACTGGCAGGGAAGGGGTTAACTCTAGGGGGCGCTGCAGGGGTTAATATGTTCCCTAATAGGAGTGATTCTAACTGTGGGGGGAGGGGACTCAAGGGGAGGAGACCGATCATGTGTTCCTCCGTACTGGGATCACATGATCGGTCTCCTCTGCACTGACAGGACGTGGAGCTGTGTGTTTAAACACACAGCTCCACTGTCCCGCACGGTCCCGTTGTTTTAACGGCAATCGCGGGTGCCCGGCGGACATCGCGGCCGCCGGGCACTCGCACCGTGTCCCAACCGATGCCGCGGGCGCGCGCGCGCGCCCCCCAGGCGACCGGGAATGCGAGGACGTCATATGACGCCCACCCAGGATGGTAGATCCACCTTGTGGGCGTCATATGACTATAGGCCGGTAATGAAGTGGTTAAAAACACGCGTTTTGCTGTGTTTTCATGCCGCGTTTTGCCGCGTTTGCGTCTATAAGCATTTGTAAAGATAACATCATATAGACCCTCCCCAAGCTCAGAAAGCATGTATTATTAACTATTTCTGCCATTTTGATCAGAGTGAGCAGCAGCAGAGAGAGCCGTTGTACACTTGCATTTGCCTCTCTTTCTGTGTTTTTTTTTTTGGAAATGGATCCCATATTGAATATATGTCAGGAAATGCTCCTGATGTCGCTCTTGCTGAGGCAGCCACGTCGTCGCAAATTTGCATGAGAGGTCCAGAGTCAGAGCTCGTCGATATTGGACCCATCCGTTGATGGCACAGCGAATGTCCGTTGGATATTTCACAAACATGTATGCATTTCACAAACATGTACGCATCAGTGAGTATATATGCTCTATGAACTATCTAAACTAATTACGCCATTTTAAACCAATTTTCCTAGTATTTTTTATGGTTTACCATCATATTTCTGAGTTTTCTGGTCAAAAAAATTGGGTTCCTTTAAAAAGGCTTATAAACGCAAACGCGGCTAAACGCAGGCGCCTGCGTTTAGCCGCGTTTAGCTGCGTTTTGCGTCTGAAACGTGGAAAAGCAAAGTGTCTGAAAGCATTTTTTTGCTTCTGGAAAAACGAGGTTAAACGCAACTGCATAAAAACGGGAAAAAACGAGACTGTGTACATGGACACATAGGATAACATTGCATGCGTTCAGGGGCAGTTGAAAAAAGTGTCCAACTGCCTCTGAACGCGCGTTTAACAGCGTCTCGTGTGCATGATATCACAGAGGATGCTGACAAGAATCCTAGGTGACAGTAAGTATCTTGAGTGCTTCTATTTTTCTGTTCTTGTGCTTAGGGAGGTTCTTCTCATTGTTCTTGTTTACATTACCACAACACTTAAGCCCCATACACACGGTAGGATTTTCCGATGGATTCTGTCCTATCCTACAATGTTGTCGGAAAATCAGACCGTGTGTAGGCACCATCGGACAGTTTCCATCAGATTGTCTGACGGACAAAGTCCTATCTCCTGCTGGATAGATTTTTGGACAACAAGGTCCGATCACACCAAATCCGATCGTGTGTATGGTAGTCCGACCGGACAAAGTGCTACGCATGCTCAGATCACATTACAAGACCAAAGCTATTGGCTACTAGCCTCTACGTAGTCCCGTCGTACGCAACAAACGTCACCACGTTCAGAATGATCGGATTTTCCGACAACTTTGTCCGACCGTGTGTACGCAAAACCAACATCAGACAAAGTATGACGGACATGGTCTGACGGACCTGGTCCTCGGATAATCCGCGCGTGTGTATGGGGCTTAAGGCCCCTTTCACACTTATACGACTTGTCCCACGATTTGGGACTACAAATTAGCATGACAAGTCGTTCCCCATGATTTCCAATGACAGCCATTCATATTAGTACGACATCAAAGGAGTCCCTGCACTACTTTGGTCCGATTTTGATGCCACTTACACAGGCATTCCTTGAAATCGCGGCAAAATCACGGTAAAAACTACTTTGAAGTAGCACAAGTGTGAAAAGGGCCTTAGGGTTTGAAGATACAACCTTTTTTCTTTTCTGTAGTGGAAGCAAATGCTGATTGAAATATTGAATTTACTAATAATTATAATAACAATAATGGTAACAATAAAATAATAATAGCAATAATAATAATAACACTTATTTTTTATTTTATTTTTACTGACATACTATATTTTCCCTGCCGGATCAATTTTTTTTTTCATGCTGCTACTGCCATAATACATACAATCAGCTTTTAATGTAATATTTCTTGGAAATACCGTAAATAATGATAATAATTGTTATTACTGTTGTTATTATTATTGTCATTTTTGCTAGTATTAGTTCTAAAAATTAGGACAGTGGCTATAAACCAAAACCTAAAGCACGCTATCATACAACTTCACCTGTTATAATACATTTAAGTATACTTATTTTACTTTTGTATGGGTCAATTACTTACTTGTTTTATTTTATTCTGATTTCTGTTCCTCTTTTCTCTCTTGCTTCTGAAGGAACTGTGTCTGCAGAGACATATATAGACTAGGGTCATAAAACAAAGTTGCCCAAATATTTTGACCACATCCTGATAGGTTTTTGGTTAGCAAGAAATAAAGAACCAGGAACAGATATCATCAACTAGCAAAATTCATAAGAAAACCAGCTAAAATGTATTAACCGCTTCAACACCGGGCCATTTTACACCCTTCCTTACCAGAGCACTTTTTGCGATTCGGCACTGCGTCGCTTTAACTGACAATTGCGCGGTCGTGCGACGTTACACCCAAACAAAATTGACGTACTTTTTTTACCACAAATAGAGCTTTCTTTTGGTGGTATTTGATCGCCCCTTCGGTTTTTATTTTTTGCGCTATAAACAAAAATAGAGCGACAATTTTGAAAAAAATGCAATATTTTTTGCTTTTTGCTATAATAAATTTCCCCAAAAAATATATAAAAAAACAATTTTTTTCCTCAGTTTAGACCGATACGTATTCTTCTACATATTTTTGGTAAAAAAAAATTGCAATAAGCGTATATTGATCGGTTTGCGCAAAAGTTATAGCGTCTACAAAATAGGGAATATATTTATTTCATTTTTTTTTTTTTTTTTTACTAGTAATGGCGGCGATCTGCGATTTTTTTTTTTCGTGACTGCGACATTGCGGCGGACACTTCGGACACTTTTGACACATTTTTGGAACCATTCACATTTACACAGCGATCGTTGCTATAAAATTGCAATGATTACTGTGTAAATGTGACTGGCAGGGAAGGGGTTAACTCTAGGGGGCGCTGCAGGGGTTAATATGTTCCCTAATAGGAGTGATTCTAACTGTGGGGGGAGGGGACTCAAGGGGAGGAGACCGATCATGTGTTCCTCCGTACTGGGATCACATGATCGGTCTCCTCTGCACTGACAGGACGTGGAGCTGTGTGTTTACACACACAGCTCCACTGTCCCGCACGGTCCCGTTGTTTTAACGGCAATCGCGGGTGCCCGGCGGACATCGCGGCCGCCGGGCACTCGCACCGTGTCCCAACCGATGCCGCGGGCGCGCGCGCGCGCCCCCCAGGCGACCGGGAATGCGAGGACGTCATATGACGCCCACCCAGGATGGTAGATCCACCTTGTGGGCGTCATATGACTATAGGCCGGTAATGAAGTGGTTAAAAACACGCGTTTTGCTGTGTTTTCATGCCGCGTTTTGCCGCGTTTGCGTCTATAAGCATTTGTAAAGATAACATCATATAGACCCTCCCCAAGCTCAGAAATCATGTATTATTAACTATTTCTGCCATTTTGATCAGAGTGAGCAGCAGCAGAGAGAGCCGTTGTACACTTGCATTTGCCTCTCTTTCTGTGTTTTTTTTTTTGGAAATGGATCCCATATTGAATATATGTCAGGAAATGCTCCTGATGTCGCTCTTGCTGAGGCAGCCACGTCGTCGCAAATTTGCATGAGAGGTCCAGAGTCAGAGCTCGTCGATATTGGACCCATCCGTTGATGGCACAGCGAATGTCCGTTGGATATTTCACAAACATGTATGCATTTCACAAACATGTACGCATCAGTGAGTATATATGCTCTATGAACTATCTAAACTAATTACGCCATTTTAAACCAATTTTCCTAGTATTTTTTATGGTTTACCATCATATTTCTGAGTTTTCTGGTCAAAAAAATTGGGTTCCTTTAAAAAGGCTTATAAACGCAAACGCGGCTAAACGCAGGCGCCTGCGTTTAGCCGCGTTTAGCTGCGTTTTGCGTCTGAAACGTGGAAAAGCAAAGTGTCTGAAAGCATTTTTTTGCTTCTGGAAAAACGAGGTTAAACGCAACTGCATAAAAACGGGAAAAAACGAGACTGTGTACATGGACACATAGGATAACATTGCATGCGTTCAGGGGCAGTTGAAAAAAGTGTCCAACTGCCTCTGAACGCGCGTTTAACAGCGTCTCGTGTGCATGATATCACAGAGGATGCTGACAAGAATCCTAGGTGACAGTAAGTATCTTGAGTGCTTCTATTTTTCTGTTCTTGTGCTTAGGGAGGTTCTTCTCATTGTTCTTGTTTACATTACCACAACACTTAAGCCCCATACACACGGTAGGATTTTCCGATGGATTCTGTCCTATCCTACAATGTTGTCGGAAAATCAGACCGTGTGTAGGCACCATCGGACAGTTTCCATCAGATTGTCTGACGGACAAAGTCCTATCTCCTGCTGGATAGATTTTTGGACAACAAGGTCCGATCACACCAAATCCGATCGTGTGTATGGTAGTCCGACCGGACAAAGTGCCACGCATGCTCAGATCACATTACAAGACCAAAGCTATTGGCTACTAGCCTCTACGTAGTCCCGTCGTAGGCAACAAACGTCACCACGTTCAGAATGATCGGATTTTCCGACAACTTTGTCCGACCGTGTGTACGCAACACCAACATCAGACAAAGTATGACGGACATGGTCTGACGGACCTGGTCCTCGGATAATCCGCGCGTGTGTATGGGGCTTAAGGCCCCTTTCACACTTATACGACTTGTCCCACGATTTGGGACTACAAATTAGCATGACAAGTCGTTCCCCATGATTTCCAATGACAGCCATTCATATTAGTACGACTTCAAAGGAGTCCCTGCACTACTTTGGTCCGAATTTGATGCCACTTACACAGGCATTCCTTGAAATCGCGGCAAAATCGCGGTAAAAACGACTTTGAAGTAGCACAAGTGTGAAAAGGGCCTTAGGGTTTGAAGATACAACCTTTTTTCTTTTCTGTAGTGGAAGCAAATGCTGATTGGAATATTGAATTTACTAATAATTATAATAACAATAATGGTAACAATAAAATAATAATAGCAATAATAATAATAACACTTATTTTTTATTTTATTTTTACTGACATACTATATTTTCCCTGACGGATCAATTTTTTTTTTCATGCTGCTACTGCCATAATACATACAATCAGCTTTTAATGTAATATTTCTTGGAAATACCGTAAATAATGATAATAATTATTATTACTGTTGTTATTATTATTGTCATTTTTGCTAGTATTAGTTCTAAAAATTAGGACAGTGGCTATAAACCAAAACCTAAAGCACTCTATCATACAACTTCACCTGTTATAATACATTTAAGTATACTTATTTTACTTTTGTATGGGTCAATTACTTACTTGTCTTATTTTATTCTGATTTATGTTCCTCTTTTCTCTCTTGCTTCTGAAGGAACTGTGTCTGCAGAGACATATATAGACTAGGGTCATAAAACAAAGTTGCCCAAATATTTTGACCACATCCTGATAGGCTTTTGGTTAGCAAGAAATAAAGAACCAGGAACAGATATCATCAACTAGCAAAATTCATAAGAAAACCAGCTAAAATGTATTAACCGCTTCAACACCGGGCCATTTTACACCCTTCCTTACCAGAGCACTTTTTGCGATTTCGGCACTGCGTCGCTTTAACTGACAATTGCGCGGTCGTGCGACGTTACACCCAAACAAAATTGACGTACTTTTTTTACCACAAATAGAGCTTTCTTTTGGTGGTATTTGATCGCCCCTTCGGTTTTTATTTTTTGCGCTATAAACAAAAATAGAGCGATAATTTTGAAAAAAAATGCAATATTTTTTGCTTTTTGCTATAATAAATTTCCCCAAAAAATATATAAAAAAACAATTTTTTTCCTCAGTTTAGACCGATACGTATTCTTCTACATATTTTTGGTAAAAAAAAATTGCAATAAGCGTATATTGATCGGTTTGCGCAAAAGTTATAGCGTCTACAAAATAGGGAATAGATTTATTGCATTTTTTTTTTTTTTTTTTTACTAGTAATGGCGGCGATCTGCGATTTTTTTTTCGTGACTGCGACATTGCGGCGGACACTTCGGACACTTTTGACACATTTTTGGGACCATTCACATTTACACAGCGATCGTTGCTATGAAATTGCATTGATTACTGTGTAAATGTGACTGGCAGGGAAGGGGTTAACACTAGGGGGCGCTGCAGGGGTTAATGTATTCCCTATATGAGTGATTCTAACTGTGGGGGGAGGGGACTCAAGGGGAGGAGACTGATCATGTGTTCCTCCGTACTGGGATCACATGATCGGTCTCCACTCCACTGACAGGACGTGGAGCTGTGTGTTTACACACACAGCTCCACGGTCCCGCACGGTCCCGTTGTTTTAACGGGCAATCGCGGGTGCCCGGCGGACATCGCGGCCGCCGGGCACTCGCACCGGGTCCCGAGCGACGCGCGCCCCCCAGGCGGCCGGGAATGGGAGGACGTCATATGACGCCCACCCAGGATGGTAGATCCACCTTGTGGGCGTCATATGACTATGGGCGGGTATTGAAGGGGTTAAAGGGATAGTCAAACATTCATATATCAGTACTGGCTGGACACTTTAAAATAGAATATTATCCTGGTTACCTATGTCTCCTGGGGGTTTTGGCTTCAAAAACTTTGCACCCAAGTTAAAAATTGTACTCACTTGCTATGCACAGCTGTGTTCCCCCGATGGATCTTACAGTGCCTTGAAAAAGTATTCATACCCCTTGATATTTTTCACATTTTGTCATGTTACAGCCGTAAATGTATTTTATTGGGATTCTATGCAATAGACCAACAAAAAGTAACACATAATTGTGAAGTGGAAGGAAAATGATAAATGGTCTTCAATTTTTTTTACAAATAAATATGTGAAAAGTGTGGAGTACATTTGTATTCAGCCCCCCGGAGTCAATACTTTGCAGAACCCCCTTTCACTGCAATTACAGCTGCAAGTATTTTTGGGGATGTCTCTACCAGCTTTGCACATCTAGACAGTGACATTTCTGTCCATTCTTCTTTGCAAAATAGCTCAATCTCTGTCAGATTGGATAGAGAATGTCTGTGAACAGCAATTTTCAAGTCTTGCCACAGATTCTCAATTGGATTTAGGTCTGGACTTTGACTGGGCCATTCTAACACCTGAATATGCTTTGATCTAAACCATTCCATTGTAGCTCTGGCTGTATTTTTAGGGTCGTTGTCCTGCTGGAAGGTGAACCTCCACCCCAGTCTCAAGTCTTTTGCACACTCTAATGCCGCGTACACACGGTCGGAATTCTCGTCGGAAAAAGCTCTGATGGTTTTCCCGTCGGAATTCCGACGAAATTTCGCTAAAACTGTCTTGCCTACACATGGTCACACCAAATTCCAACGGTCAGTAACACAGCGGCATACAACATGTTCGACGTCACTATAAAAAGGAAGACTAATGCTTCCGAGCATGCGTCAAATTGTTTCCGAGCATGCGTCGGAATTTTGCGTGTCGGAATTGCATACACACGATCGGAAAATCCGATAGAAAGGTTTTCCGTCTGAAAAATTAAGAACAGGCTCTCAATCCAAAGTCCATCGGAAATTCCGACAGAAAAATACCGATGGGCATACACACGGTCGGAAAATCCGATGAACAGCTCCCATCGGACTGTTTCCATCGGAAATTACTACCGTGTGTACGCGGCATTGGACTCAAGTGTGCTATGAAGATGCAGTGTGCCTGGCTGTGCAGGGTGGGGGATCCCTTTACACTTGTGGCTCCTTAGGGGGTGCACTACATATAATATTATTGTAGTTTAGCTGTTGTACTTTTGCAGTTCTTTAGTTTCCCATATACCAAGCTTTACCAAGAAAATAACGTTTCAACTCATTGGCTTCAAATCAACAATAGCTGACAACAGTTTATCTCGATTAGACAGCCACAATGTTGTAACTGTTACAGATCCCCAAAAGAGAAAACCTAGACATAATTATCTACAGTATAAATCTACTTACAGTACTTGTGACTGTTGCAGTCACAACCTGGAAGAAGATATAAGATATATATCATATCATTTAAGATAATATAATACATTATTTTCATATCCAAAGTAATAGTAGCAGAGCTCCCAACTGTCCCTGATTTCGAGGGACTGTCCCTGATTTGGAGCAATGTCCCTCTGTCCCTCATTCCTCCTCATTTGTCCCTCATTTTGGTCTGATAAAGTTGTATATAAAATTCACTTTTTATCTATCAAAAAGTGTTTCCCAGCGCTAAACCTTTCATCTGATTTCTAAATTGCTGCATTTGTAAATTCCAAAAGCCAATATAAAGGAATAGTAGTGGTAAAAAAAAAGCATTTGTGGGTTTAACCAATTTTTTTTGTACAATTCTCCTTTAAGGGGGCGTGGCAAGGGGTGTGTCCTATGCCTGCATAGTTTTGCTGATAGGTGTCCCTCATTCCCATCTCAAAAAGTTGGGAGGTATGTAGTAGGCATGTAGTCAATTATTAACCACTTCCCATCCCGCCCATAGTCATATGACGCCCACAAGGTGGATCTCCCATCCTTGGTGGGCGTCATATGACGTCCTCCCATTCCCATTCCCGGCCGCCTAGGGGGGCACCCGCGATTGCCCGTGAAAACAGCGGGACCGTAAACACACAGCTCCACGTCCTGTCAGTGGAGAGGAGACCGATCATGTGATCCCAGTACGGAGGAACACCGATCGGTCTCCTCCCCTTGTGAGTCCCCTCCCCCCACAGTTAGAATCACTACCTTAGGGAACACATTAACCCCTGCAGCGCCCCCTAGTGTTAACCCCTTCTCTGCCAGTCACATTTACACAGTAATCACTGCAATTTTATAGCAACGATCGCTGTGTAAATGGTCCCAAAAATGTGTCAAAAGTGTCCGAAGTGTCCGCCGCAATGTCGCAGTCACGAAAAAAAATCGCAGATCGCCGCCATTGCCCAAAAAAAAATGCAATAAATCTATCCTCTATTTTGTAGACGCTATAACTTTTGCTCAAACCAATCTATATACGCTTATTGCGATTTTTTTTTACCAAAAATATGTAGAAGAATACGTATCGGCCTAAACTGAGTAAAAAAATATTTTTTTTTTTTTAAAATGGGATATTTATTATAGCAAAAAGTAAAAATTATTGTGTTTTTTTTCAAAATTGTCGCTCTTCTTTTGTTTATAGCGCAAAAAATAAAAACCGCAGAGGTGATCAAATACCACCAAAAGAAAGCTCTATTTGTGGGAAAAAAAGGACGCCAATTTTGTTTGGGTGTAACGTCGCACGTCCGCGCAATTGTTAGTTAAATCGACGCAGTGCCAAATCGCAAAAAGTGATCTGGTAAGGAAGGGGGTAAAATCGTCCGGTGCTGAAGCGGTTAAACCTGTCTAGAACACTGTGGCATTCTTGTATACTATGGACGAGGATTACTTAATGCTAAAGGACATGTTGGCTGGTATCAGCATAGCAGGGGTACTGCATAATTGTCATTACCTATGCTATGAGGATAATAGCCCGTAAACCTGGTGTGTGCAGGGCTAGTTAAAGTTGGAAAGTAGGGGTGCATGCTGTTTTTTTTCTTTTTTTTTTTTTATATCTTAAAAAAATGACAGTTAACCCTCCTAGTGGTGAAACTGTGTATAATCAACAGCAGGCTCAGTGATTTGAAGAACTATTGCTGACAGATTTTCCTGCAGGGTAAAAACTATTCTTTACTTCTACTGTAAATGTGTTATTTGATGGCTGGTCACTGGCTGCTGCATGGTAAAGAAAGGTACATGCCCACACTACAACGAGTCGAGAAAAAGTCCAATACTTCCGAGCATGCGTCAAATTGTTTCTGAGCATGCGTAGGAATTTTGCGCATCAGAATTACTACAGACGATCGGAATTTCCGATAGAAACCTTTTCCGTCGGAAAAATTGAGAACATGCTCTCAATTTTTGGCTGGCGGAAATTCGGCCAGCAAAATTCCAAAGGAGCCTACACACGGTCGCATTTTCCGATGAAAAGCTCTCATCGGTCTTTTTCTGGCCGGAGTTCCGATCGTGTGTACGCTCCAAAAATTTAAATCCCAGAATCTGTTGGACAGCAGAAAATGATAACACAATGATAAATGATTCCCTAGGAGCAAATTGAAGTACAGTATCCTACTAAAATATAACTCCATCTATTTTTTTTCTAGTTTTGGAAAAGTCTGGGAGGAGTGTAAAGTCTCTGTCACTTTTAATGTTGTTTGCGTCTCTATTATGGAGATTTTCTTTCCCTTTCTCAGTGATTTTGACTTAAAGTATGTGTAAACCCTCACTTTGCAAAACAGCCCATTCAGTTTAAAATAGAAATGTAAGGCAAAACATTTATCTATGGATATAAAAACATTACAGAAGTAGCACCCTGGAGTTTAGGCAGGATTGCTCCTCACACATTTACTTGCCAGGAGTAGTTAACCTGGTTGATTGTTAGAGATCTATTGATTTCTCCCTAAGTTGGCCTTGTTGCACTTTTCTTATCTACCACTAGGTGGCCGGGTACTTGGTGGTGCTAGATATGAGAAGGGCAACACAAGGTCAGGTTATGGGTGTGTGGGTTGTCTCAGCCAATGGGGAATAACGTGAGCTTCCCCTGTCGCAGGGCGGTGAGGAGGTTGGTTGCGCCATTGTCAGAAACGAACAATTTCTGGCTTAAGCTGACGTGGCAGTCAACCAACCTCTAGGCCTGCCCCTGCAGAGCTGCCAGAACCTCTGGCCCATTGTGGCTCCTGTCCCAAACACACTCAGCGCAGCCCGGCATGGCATCTTTTTGCCTGCGTACTTGCGTAGCCTTGTACGCCTACGGACAGACACCGCTTGGTTTCCAGGACAGAGCATGGAGGAGGAAGAAGAAGGGGGGTGGTGGGGCAGGAGGTGGGGTGGAGGAGAGAGGTGTGTCACAACCAGTAGCAGTAGTCGCGTTTTGGGAGTGCGTGATGGGACGGAACAACTCCAACACTACTGCACCTTAGTCCTGCATCCCTCCCAGCTGGCATATAGAGTGAACCCAATGGGCCGTGATGAAGAAAGGGTACCGTCCCTGACCATGCCTGCTGGGACATGAGTCAGCCGGTTTAATTTGCACCTTACCGCTGACCGCCCTGTCCAGCGAGGCATGGACATTGCCCTCCACATGCCCGGTAGAGAGACGGAATCGCCTTCCGCGAGAAAAAGTGGCGTTTGGGAACCTCCACTGAGGAACCGCACATTGAACAAACTCACGGAAGGGGGCCGAGTCTACCAAATGAAAAGGCAGCAGTTGAAGTGCTAGCAATTTAGCAAGGCTAGCATTCATCCGCTGGGCATGTGGATGGCTGGGAGTGTACTTCTTTCTACGGTCAGCAGCTGGGGCAGGGAAATTTGCCTGCTGCATTCGGTCGTCGGTGTACTGCAAGTACTTGGTTGTGACACACCGAATTCTACTCCTTCAGTCCTCTCAGAGCAGCTTTCAGAGAGGACTGGAGGTGTAGTGGGGATGGAGATCCCAGCTGAGGAGGAGCAAGGAGAGGTCCGCTTAGTTTCTTTGGTGTGGGTCTTTTATGTGTGCCTGCCAACGAGCTGCATGGCAGGTCGCCATATGTCTGGTCATGCTTGTCGTGCCCAAGCGGCAGATGTTTTGGCCACGCGAGATACGCTTGAGACAAATATTGCAAATAGCAGAGGTGCGATCTGCTGCACTCGTCTCAAAAAAGGCCCACTCCAAAGAACTTTTCTGATATCGTGCAGAGGCAGCGCCATGCACAGGCGGAGCTCTGCGGTGTTGTACAGTTGCTGTGCTGGCCTCTACCTGGCCTCCAGGGGGCATCCTGCCTCGTTGGACATGTGACGCCGCATCCTCCTCATCCTCGTCCTCCTCCTCATCCTCTCTCCCTTGAGGCACCCACGTGGAGTCAGTGCCCTCATCATCCCCTCCCTCTTAACCACTAGAGCAAACCTGGCAGTAAGCTGCAGCTGGTGGAACTGTACTGCCAGATTCCTCAAGCTGGGTATCATCATCCGAGCCTTCGAATCGTTGGGCATCCTCATGGAGCTTGTACCCAACACTGTGCTCAAAGAGTTCGGGGGACTCCTCAGGAGGACATGGTGGGTCTAGGGAATGGGTGGCTGATGATGCTATGTCAGTACCCTGAGCCTGGGTGAGAGAGGATGAGGAGGATGAGGAGGGCTTGGTCATCCATTCTACAAGCCTTCAGCATGATGCGGCTCCACTTGTCCAGCTGCCGAAAACAAAGACGAGCGTGTCCCATGGCAACGTGATGATGACGATGCACGACCACGTCCACGTCGACGGCCACGTCCACTAGAAACAGAGCCGGTCTGCCCTGTGTTCTTGGCTCTGCACGCTCTGCCTCCCCTTGGCGGTCTTCCAGCCATTGTAGTCGGTAGTCCTGTGGGTGCTGCTGAGAAGAAAATATAGGAGCTCTGTGTGAAGCCACTAACACACTAGAAGTCCTATAGGTGCTTCTGCAAAGAAAATATAGGAGCTCTGTGTGATGCCACTAACACACTAGAAGTCCTGTGGGTGCTGCTGCAGAAGAAAATATAGGAGCTCTGTGTGATGCCACTAACACACTTGAAGTCCTATGGGTGCTTCTGCAAAGAAAAATATAGGAGCTCTGTGTGATGCCACTAACACACTAGAAGTCCTTGGGTGCTGCTGAGAAGAATATATAGGAGCTCCGTGTGATGCCACTAACACACTAGAAGTCCTGTGGGTGCTGCTGCAAAGAAAATAGAGGAGCTCTGTGTGATGCCACTTAACACACTAGAAGTCCTGTGTGTGCTTCTGCAAAGAAAATATAGGAGCTCTGTGGTGATGCCACTAACACACTAGAAGTCCTGAGGGGTGCTGCTGAGAAGAAAATATAGGAGCTCTGTGTGATGCCACTAACACACTTTAGAAGTCCTATGGGTGCTTCTGCAAAGAAAATATAGGAGCTCTGTGTGATGCCACTAACACACTAGAAAGTCCTATGGGTGCTTCTGCGAAGGGAAAGTATAGGAGCTCTGTGTGATGCCACTAAAACACACTAGAAGTCCTATGGGTGCTTCTGCAAAGAAAATAGAGGAGCTCTGTGTGATGCCAATAACACACTAGAAGTCCTGTGGGTGCTTCTGCAAAGAGAAACTAGAGGAGCTCTGTGTGATGCCACTAACACACTAGAAGTCCTGTGGGTGCTTCTGAGAAGAATATTTAGGTGCTCTGTGTGATGCCACTAACACACTAGAAGTCCTGTGGGTGCTTCTGCAAAGAAAATATAGGAGCACTGTGTGATGCCACTAACACACTAGAAGTTCTGTGGGTGCTTCTGCAAAGAAAATAGAGAGGAGCTCTGTGTGATGCCACATAACACACTAGAAGTCCTGTGGGTGCTGCTGAGAAGAATATATAGGTGCTCTGTGTGATGCCACTAACAACACTAGAAGTCCTATGGGTGCTTCTGCAAAGAATATAGAGGAGCTCTGTGTGATGCCACTAACACACTAGAAGTCCTGTGGGTGCTTCTGCAAAGAAAATATAGGAGCTCTGTGTGATGCCACTAACACACTAGAAGTCCTATGGGTGCTTCTGCAATGAAATCATAGAGGAGCTCTGTGTGATGCCACTAACACACTAGAAGTCCTGTGGGTGCTTCTGCAAAGAAAATAGAGGAGCTCTGTGTGATGCCACTAACACACTAGAAGTCCTGTGGGTGCTTCTGCAAAGAAAATATAGGAGCTCTGTGTGATGCAACTAACACACTAGAAGTCCTGTGGGTGCTTCTCAGAAGAAAATATAGGAGCTCTGTGTGATGCCACTAACACACTAGAAGTCCCTGGGTGCTTCTGCAAAGAAAATACGGGAGCTCTGTGTGATGCCACTAACACACTAGAAGTCCCTGTGGGTGCTGCTGAGAAGAATATATAGGAGCTCTGTGTGATGCACTAACACACTAGAAGTCCTTATGGGTGCTTCTGCAAAGAAAATAGAGGAGCTCTGTGTGATGCCACTAAACACTAGAAGTCCTGTGGGTGCTTCTGCAAAGAAAATAGAGGGAGCTCTGTGTGATGCCACTAACCACACTAGAAGTCCTGTGGGTGCTGCTGAGAAGAATATATAGGAGCTCTGTGTGATGCCACTAACACACTTGATGTCCTATGGGTGCTTCTGCAAAAGAAAATAGAGGAGCTCTGTGTGATGCCACTAACACACTAGAAGTCCTGTGGGTGCTGCTGAGAAGAATATATAGGAGCTCTGTGTGATGCCACTAACACACTAGATGTCCTATGGTTGCTTCTGCAAAGAAAAATAGAGGAGCTCTGTGTGATGCCACTAACACACTAGAAGTCTGTGGGTGCTTATGCAAAGAAAATAGAGGATCTCTGGGTGATGCCACTAACACACTAGAAGTCCTGTGGGTGCTGCTGAGAAGAAAATATAGGAGCTCTGTGTGATGCCACTAACACACTAGAAGTCCTATGGGTGCGTCTGCAAAGAAAATATAGGGGCTCTGTGTGATGCCACTAAAACACACTAGAAGTCCTGTGGGTGCTTCTGCAAAGAAAATATAGGAGCTCTGTGTGATGCCACATAACACACTAGAAGTCCTGTGGGTGCTTCTGCCAAGAAAATATAGGAGCTCTGTGTGATGCACTAACACACTAGAAGTCCTGTGGGTGCTGCTGCAGAGAAAATAGAGGAGCGCTGTGTGATGCCACTAACACACTAGAAGTCTATGGGTGCTTCTGCAAAGAAAATAGAGGAGCTCTGTGTGATGCCACTAACACACTAGAAGTCCTGTGGGTGCTTCTGAGAAGAATATATAGGAGCTCTGTGTGATGCCACTAACACACTAGAAGTCCTATGGGTGCTTCTGCAAAGAAAATTGAGGAGCTCTGTGTGATGCCACTAAACACTAGAAGTCCTGTGGGTGCTTCTGCAAAGAAAATAGAGGAGCTCTGTGTGAAGCCACTAACACACTAGAAGTCCTGTGGGTGCTTCTGAGATGAATATATAGGAGCTCTGTGTGATGCCACTATCACACTAGAAGTCCTATGGGTGCTTCTGCAAAGAAAATAGAGGCGCTCTGTGTGATGCCACTAACACACTAGAAGTCCTGTGGGTGCTTCTGCGAAGAAAATAGAGGAGCTCTGTGTGATGACACTAACACACTAGAAGTCCTGTGGGTGCTTCTGCAAAGAATATAGAGGAGCTCTGTGTGATGCCACTAACACACTAGAAGTCCTATGGGTGCTTCTGCAAAGAAAATAGAGGAGCTCTGTGTGATGCCACTAACACACTAGAAGTCCTGTGGGTGCTTCTGCAAAGAAAATAGAGGAGCTCTGTGTGATGCCACTAACACACTAGAAGTCCTGTGGGTGCTGCTGAGAAGAATATATAGGAGCTCTGTGTGATGCCACTAACACACTAGAAGTCCCGTGGGTGCTTATGCAAAGAAAATAGAGGAGCTCTGTGTGATGGGACTAACACACTTAAAGTCCTATAGGTGCTTCTGGGAAGAAAATATTGCTCTGTGTGTGTAATGGGACTAACACACTTCCAAGTCCTATAGGTGCTTCTGGGAAGAAAATATAGCTCTGTGTGTGTAATGGGACTAACACACTTCAAGTCCTAGAGGTGCCTCTGGGAACAAAATATAGGAGATCTGCCTGCCTGCCACGAACACACTACAGTCCTATAGGTGCTTCTGGTAACAAAATATAGGAGCTCTGCCGGCCTGCCACTAACACACTACAAGTCCTATAGGTGCTTCTGGGAAGAAATATAGCTCTGTGTGTGTAATGGGACTAACACACTTCAAGTCTATAGGTGCTTCTGGGAACAAAATATAGTAGCTCTGCCTGCATGCCACGAACACACTACAAGTCCTATAGGTGCTTCTGGGAAGGAAATATAGCTCTGTGTGTGTAATGGGACTAACACACTTCAGTCCTATAGGTGCTTCTGGAACAAAGTATAGCTCTGTGTGTGTAATGGGACTAACACACTTCATGTCCTATAGGTGCTTCTGGGAAGAAAATATAGCTCTGTGTGTGTAATGGTACTAACACACTTCAAGTCCTATAGGTGCTTTGGGGAAGAAAATATAGCTCTGTGTGTGTAATGGGACTACACACTTCAAGTCCTATAGGTGCTTCTGGAAGAAAATATAGCTCTGTGTGTGTGATGGGACTAACACACTTCAAGTCCTTTAGGTGCTTCTGGGAAGAATATATAGCTCTGTGTGTGTTATGGGACTAACACACTTCAAGTCCTATTTGTGCTTCTGGGAAGATAATATAGCTCGGTGTGTGTAATGGGACTAACACACTTCAAGTCCTATAGGTGCTTCTGGGAAGAAAATATAGCTAAGTGTGTGTGATGGGACTAACACACTTCAAGTCCTATAGGAGCTTCTGGGAAGAAAATATAGCTCTGTGTGTGTGATGGTACTAACACACTTCAAGTCCTATAGGTGCTTCTGGGAAGAATATATAGCTCTGTGTGTGTAATGGGACTAACACACTTCATGTCCTATAGGTGCTTCTGGGAAGAAAAAATAGCTCTGTGTGTGTGTTGGGACTAACACACTTCATGTACTATAGGTGCTTCTGGGAAGAAAATATAGCTCTGTGTGTGTGATGGGACTAACACACTTCAAGTCCTATAGGTGCTTCTGGGAAGAAATTATAGCTCTGTGTGTGTAATTGGACTAACACACTTCAAGTCCTATAGGTGCTTCTGGGAAGATAGTATTGCTCTGTGTGTGTAATGGGACTAACACACTTCAAGTCCTATAGGTGCTTCTGGAGAAAATATAGCTCTGTGTGTGTAATGAGACTAACACACTTCAAGTCCTATAGGTGCTTCTGGGAAGAAAATATAGCTCTGTGGGTGTAATGGGACTAACACACTTCAAGTCCTATAGGTGGCTTCTGGGAAGAAAATATAGCTCTGTGTGTGTAATGGGACTAACACACTTCAAGTCCTATAGGTGCTTCTGGGAAGTAAATATAGCTCTGTGTGTGTAATGGGACTAACACACTTCAAGTCCTATAGGTGCTTATGGGAAGAAAATATAGCTCTGTGTGTGTGATGGGACTAACACCACTTCAAGTCCTATAGGTGCTTCTGGGAAGAAATAATAGCTCTGTGTGTGTAATGGGACTCACACACTTCAAGTCCTATAGGTGATTCTGGGAACAAAATATAGCTCTGTGTGTGTAATGGGATAACACACTTCAAGTCCTATAGGTGCTTCTGGAAGAAAATATAGCTCTGTGTGTGTAATGGGACTTACACACTTCAAGTCCTATAGGTGCTTCTGGGAACAAAATATAGCTCTGTGTGTGTAATGGGACTAACACTTCAAGTCCTATAGGTGCTTCTGGGAAGAAAATATAAGCTCTGTGTGTGTAATGGGACTAACACACTTCAAGTCCTATAGGTTCTTCTGGGAAGAAAATATAGCGCTCTGTGTGTGTAATGGGACTAACAACACTTCAAGTCCTATAGGTGCTTATGGGAAGAAAATATAGCTCTGTGTGTGAATGGGACTAACACACTTCAAGTCCATAGGTGCTTCTGGGAAGAAAATATAGCTCTGTGTGTGTAATGGGACTAACACACTTCAAGTCCTATTAGGTGCTTCTGGGAAGAAAATATTGCTTGTGTGTGAGATGGGACTAACAACGTCAAGTCCTATAAGTGTTTTGGGTATGAACAAGAAAATACTAGCTCTGTGAGTGTGCTGTGATGGGACCTAACACGCACTTCAAGTCCTATAAGGTGCTTCTGGGAAGAAAATATAGCTCTGTGTGTGTTGTTAATGGGACTAAAACACACTTCAAGTCTATAGGTGCTTCTGGGAAGAAAGAAAATATTGCTCTGTGTGTTGTAATGGGAATCACACATTCAAGTCTATAGGTTGATCTCTGGGACGAACTACCCCTCTCACTCTCCCTATGTGTGTGTTTCACCTGTTGTGTGTGTGTGTGTGTGTGTGTGTGTGTCTCCCTACACCCTTCTCGCACTCTACATTGGGCATTCAGAGCAAATCTTACTCTACCACGCACTCCCCTCGCCCCCCCTCGCCCCTATTGCTGTCGGATCTGCGCGCCACGCTCTCTAACACACTTCAAGTCCTATAGGTGCTTCTGGGAAGAAAATATAAGCTCTGTGTGTGTGATTCGGGTGAGGTCAGGTGATCTGTATTGTGTGCCACCTGGACAGCTGTCTGGATTTTTTATATATTTTCCGTTGGAATAGTGGTAATATGTAATAAAAAAAAACACCGGGTCATTCGGGATTTGAAGATTAGTAAACTTCTGGGCAATCGTTTGAACCATTGCCCAGAAAGAAGTCAACTTAGGACACGTTCAAAATATATGCAAAATCATCTCTTTATCTGTACCACATCTCCAGCAATGCTCTGATGCATCTGTAAAGATAGCATGAAGTCGACTAGGTGTCATATACCATCTTGTAAATATCTTAATTTCCTGTATTTTGGTACAGATTGAAGATTTATAAGAAAGCTCAATCATATTTTGAATTTGTAAATCAGTAAATGTGCGATGCAAATCTGTACTCCATTTTAACACACAGGCCAGTTCTGGTTGCTCCCGAGGGGATTTAAGTAACTTATACATCTCTGAGAGGACAATGGTTCTGTTCCTGAGCAATGCTCCTCAAATTTAGTCAATTGTCTAGTATATGCCTGTGGGTCTGGTATAGTCTGAAGAAAATAATATAATTGAGCTGCATTCCAGAACCCAAGTTGGTAGGGGCCCCCGGGATTAGTCAGCTCCTCCATACTAGGCCATCTATCTCCCATCACAAACTGTGATGCAATAGTTCGCTCAGTCTCCCATAGAGTCAAAAATTGCATGGTTGAAAGACCTGGTATAAATTTGGGGTTCCCAATTATCAGGGTCAGTGGAGATGTCTTTGTCGTTTGTTCCGCGTATATAATAGCGTGTAGGCATTGTTTCAAAGTATTCTCTATCAAGGGATGAGATTTTAGATCTGACGGCACAAAATCCCAACACCACAGCACTCTCCTTAAGCCCCATACACACGCTCGGATTATCCGAGGACCAGGTCCGTCGGATCATGTCCGTCGTACTTTGTTGGTTTTGCGTACACACGGTCGGACAAAGTTGTCGGAAAATCCGATCATTCTGAACGTGGTGACGTTTGTTGCCTACGACGGGACTACGTAGAGGCTAGTAGCCAATAGCTTTGGTCTTGTAATGTGATCTGAGCATGCGTAGCACTTTGTCCGTCGGAATTCGCTACACACAATCGGATTTGGTGTGATCGGACTTTGTTGTCAAAAAATCTATCCAGCAGGAGATAGGACTTTGTCCGTCGGACAATCCGATGGAAACTGTCCGATGGTGCCTACACACGGTCGGAATTTCCGACAACATTGTCTGATAGGACAGAATCCATCGGAAAATCCGACCGTGTGTATGGGGCTTTAGAGGTATTGGGGATTGGCACTGTTCTACTTGCTGCTTGGTAATATTTCCTGACATCTGGCAATGCCAAGCCACCATATTGTTTTGGTAGGGTAAATAAGGTGCGTAAAAGTCGTAGTTTCTTATGCGCCCAGACAAACCTTGTAAACAATGCCTGCACCTGCTTAAAATAAGAAAGCGGTATCTGTATCGGTAGGGCCTGAAATAAGTATATTTGTGTTGTAATGCCCGCGCTGCTGGGCCGGAGTTTGGGCCTATCCATCCACATCTGGCTGCTAGGCTGTCTGAGGGCCTATCCAGAAGTAAGAGAGCAGTGCAGGCTTGCAGTCCAACCAAAAGTGACGGTTCAGTCGGCTGGAGAACCTGTCGTGGTCGGAGGTAGAGGGGAAGCTGTCACCACTAAGGGACCAACCACCTTATTACCAGGGACCACAGTAAATAGCCGAAGCAAGTACCGGGGCAGCATTCTCACCAACTGGGGATGGCGAAGAATCGAGAAACTTCACTGGGGGTTAAGTCAGGGACCCAGCCAGCGGAGGTGACGCTTGCGGAGCAGCCTTGTGTGTCAAGCCAGGGACCAAGTGGGCCAGTGGGGTGAAGCTTGAGAGGTATCTAGAGTGCCAAGCTAGGGACCCAGCAGAGAAGCGGGGGCGACGCTTGAGGAAGATACCACCGTGAAGATTGGAGGATTCAGTGACAATAAAGCAGATGGTCTAGTGAAAGATCGGGAGCTTAGTGTTGAATAATTACAAGAAGCAGTTGTAGTGAAGCTGAAAGAACTGTTACGTTTGTGTTAGGAACTGTTAAAGACTGTTGCCATAGGAGACAGCATTCCTGTATGTGCAGATGTGGCGTTTTGCTGGATGCCTTTCCCTGCATGGCTGTCCTCCTATTGAAGTCTCGGAGTCTGCCAATTGAACTTGCAACTACCTAAGGGTATCCTGGCCCTAACCCTCTCTCCCCCAAAAGTTTGTTAAGCGAAATAAAAATCTCTTTTGCATTTAAAAATAAAGCTTAAGCTTAAGAGAGATTTAGATGCTAGCTTAAAGCTTTTTAAAGAGTAGCCTTAATGAAAAAGAAAGCTTAGTAGCTGATAAAGCTTTAAAAGCAGTTAGAAAAAGGAGCTTAGAGCTAAAGCTTAGACTAAGCTAAGCTTGCTTAAAAGAAAGAATAGAAAACTTAGAAGAAAAAGCTTAGAAAAAGCTGAAGCTTGAAGAAAAGCTTTAGCAAGCAGCTTGAGCAGCAAAAGAAAGCTTATAGAAGAAGCTTAGCTAGAGCCTAGCCGCAGCTGGGGATGGCTTTTAAGAAGAATAAGGAGAAGCTTAAAGAGTTTATGCGAGAAACTTAATCACTGGGTCAAGTCAGGGACCCAGCCAGCGGAGAAATGTAAGACCTTGATAATAGGAGCTTGCGGAGCAGCCTTGTGTGTCAAGCTTGCCAGGGACCAAGTGGGCCAGTAAGAAGGGTGAAGCTTGAGAGGCTTAGATATCTAGAGTGCCAAGCTAGGGACTAGCTTAAAAGTAACAGCAGAGAAGCGGGGGCGACGCTTAAAAGCTTTGAGGAATAGCTAAGATAAAGAAAAACCACCGACTTGAAGATTGGAGGAGCTTAGAGAGAAAAATCAGTGACAATAAAGCAGAGCTGGTGGTCTAGGTGAAAGATAGAGAGCTAGAGCTTGGGAGCAGAAATATAGCTTAGTAGCAAGTTGAATAATTACAAGAGAGCAGTTGTAGTGAAGCTGAAAGTTAAAATAAACTGTTACGTTTGTGTTAGGAATCTGTTAAGAGAGCGAGAAAGACTGTTGCCATAGGAGACAGCATTCCTGTATGTGCAGATGTGGCGTTTTGCTGGATGCCTTTCCCTGCATGGCTGTCCTCCTATTGAAGTCTCGGAGTCTGCCAATTGAACTTGCAACTACCTAAGGGTATCCTGGCCCTAACCCTCTCTCCCCCAAAAGTTTGTTAAGCGAAATAAAAATCTCTTTTGCATTCAAGGAGTGTCTGGCGCCCAATAAGTTTAACCACCTTGCACCCACTATGCCTCACAACCCACCAAATACAGAAGGATGTAAGCTATCTCCAGCTCCGTAGGTTCTCATTAGACTGAAGGAGACCTGGGGCCTTGCTACACAAATATATGTTTTGCCCTTTTTTATAAGTGATCACATTCCCTCTGTTCTGTTCTGTTCTGTTCTGCATAAGAGCTGGGGGGAGGAGAAACATCTGGGCATTGGTATTCCCAGTGAATAGCTGTGCAGGGGGGAGGGGGGTATCCAGACAAGTCGGATCATTGGAGAAGAGCAGGCTAGAGAACTGACCATGCTGTCCCCCATGCCTAGTGTGGTCAGTTTTTATTTTTAAAACCGGAATGCTAAGGGACTGTGAAAAATGAACTAGATCTCCAGCACCACAAAACCAGTACAAATCTATGCTCATGCTCATGTGCATTGCACACATGTACATATTTCTAAGTGAATGAGCAAGGTTAGATGTACTGGTCCACTTCATTGCACATGTGCATGTGCGCACATGCATATGTACGTGCACATGCACATACCAATAAGCGTGCACACCTGGAGCCAAGTGGACTATTAAAACTGGTCTGTTACTATGAGCAGTTGTTGAATGGTCTTCAGCTTGTTCCTGTGTTCCTGAAACCTGATTATCTGTACCTTTTTACCTGTGTATGACCTGCCTTACCTTTGGGCTTTGCTTCTGCTCCTGCCTCAACTCTGTTCACCTGATTACTCTGACATTGGCCTGGACTTGTTTTTGCCTGCTGATTCTTTACTGCTTTGCCTGGCTGTTACTGACCTTGTCCTGCCTCCCTGGACTTGCTTTGCCTGCCGATTTTGTCCCTTACTGTCTGGTTGTTGCTGACCACAGCCCATCTCCTGGTCTCCTGCTCTGCTGCCAAGCTGCTTGTGCATCCTGTACCTGAGGACTGTAAATACCAGCTCTTTCCACTTAAAGAGTGGATGTCACCAACCAGCTACTCCAGCACACATGCCACTCCTTGCCCCCACACTCTCTGGGGTTGATTTACTAAAGGCAAAAAGACTGTGCACTTTGCAAGAGCAGTTGCTCCAGAGGTAAGTAAATGAGGAGAAGCTCTGCAGACTTCTATTATCCAATCATGTGCAAGCAAAGATGCATTTTTTTCCCTTGCATGTGATTGGGTATTCTTTGCAAAGTGAAGCTTTACCTCATTTACTAAGCTCTGAAGCAACTGCACTGGCAGAGTGCAATTGCACTTTGCAAAGTGCACAGCCTATTGGCCTTTAGTAAATCAACCCTTCTGTCTCCATTTCCAGGAGTGTTGAATGGGAGGTGCAAGGGAGGCCTCCACAATATTCCAGTCTTCGCCAGGTATGTGATAAACTGGCTCAAGTCCTGCGGGAACGCATGGGAACGGAGTTCCTGTACTTTTTCCACAACAGGAACTCAGTTCCCATTAGCAGCCGTGTCCTGCAAGACTTTGAAGTATGCGAGCTGTGTGGCAGGTGCTACACCGGCAGCTGCCAACATAGCTCGCAATAGTAAGTGCAGCACACCTGACCATTCAGGCATTGCCAGTAGGGGGCCCCATGACAGCTTCGATTTACCTGTTAATCACAGCTAGCTGATGGGTAGTTCAGGTCTAGGTCTAGCTGATTGGGAGATCAGCTATTCTGCTAACAGGACATGCAGGGAGAGAGGTGAGCTGACGGAGGAACATCAGTTTGGGGTGGTAAGCTGAGCACAATACCTGGCAAAGTTTAATGCCAGGAGGGAAGTTTATGTGGAAATATGTGAAGGGTTGGAATAGCAGCGAGTGTGTGTTGGAGCCCTGCAGAGTTTGCAGCCCCCCAAGCTAACATACATCTCCTAAGCAGGAACACATCACTATCTCCCCAAGCATTCTGTCCAGATAATGTGCACTTCAGTTATGACCTTTCCGTTTAACCCTGTGTTATCCAAACTCTGTTCAATGAAAAGTGTAAACTCACCACATAAACACTCTATATACAAAATAAAATTCCCCAATAAAGATCAGAACATGATATTCACATTTGCATGGAAGCACAATTGAATGAATGCTAATTATTCAGAGAATTGCTGTATTTATGTTTATTGAGGATTGTTTTTTTTTAATGTACTAACAGTTAAGCTTCATACACACAATACGGAAATTGGATGAAAAATACCACTTTTGAAGTGTTCGTGCATATGAGCGTTTAATTTTTTATTTTTTTGGTGGGCGAGTAGATCTTGGGTGGGAGTTCCCACACTTTTTTCCCCAGGACTTGACCCCTGGAAATACAAGTATATGGTACAACAGGCACATATCAGAAATATGAAATGTTGGGTTTACTTACTCTTTAAGCTGCAATATAAGAGGAAAATACAAGACAGGTTGACTCAGAAACAGAAGGTATAAGAGATGAAATAACAGAACAGGTCGAGTTAGAAGTTGAATCAGTAATGAAAATTGAAGAATGTGAGGAACAGAAGAAAGAAAAGGCTAGAACATTTAAGTCAAAATCAAATAATTTTCCCTCATTAAAGTCTGCACCATGCATCTGGGCGGTTCTACCATATACGATACAATAAATAAATGCCATTTCTCCTTCACAGATCCTTAACTATCAAACAAATGGCAGCCTTAAATAGCCTGCAAAGAAATACATCCATCACCATAAAGCCTGCCAATAAAGGCAGAAATGTTGTGGTGATAGACAACGAGCATTATGACCAGATATGTAGAACTCTTTTGCTAAAATCGATTCTACTAGAAGCAGTTGAATCCTTTAGACAGTAGTTTAAATCCCTGATTGCAAGAGTTTTTAATGGGGCAATTATCGATAAGGAAACTTATGAATACCTAAGTAATTTATCCTAGGATCCCTGTTACATAGTTACATAGTTAGCTAGGCCGAAAAAAGACACAAGTCCATCCAGTTAAACCATAAAAAAAAAAAGAAATAATAAATAAAAAAAAATATATCGTACAATCCAATAAACCCCATTCTATACCCACAGTTGATCCAGAGGAAGGCAAAAAAAACCCCCAAAAGAGCATGCTCCAATCTGCTACAGCAGGGGAAAAAAAAATCCCTTCCTGATCCCCCTAGAGGCAATCGGATTTTCCCTGGATCAACTTTACCTATAAATATCAGTACCCAGTTATATTATGTACATTTAGGAAAGTATCCAGGCCTTTCTTAGAGCAATCTACTGAGTTAGCCAGAACCACCTCTGGAGGGAGTCTATTCCCTGTATTTTATTCACTACTGAAAATCCACAAAAATACATTAAATCCTCCCTGTCGCCCCATTATTTCTGTAAACAGGGTGTATGCAGAGCTGGCTAGCAGATTCACAGTTTCTTTTTTGTTTGCCCCATGTGATGTGATTGCCATCAATTCATTAAAGACACTCCTGATCTACTGAGAGCATTGGAAGGAGTTGTGGTATGCTCTGTATTCTAGCATTCCATCTGACCACGGCCTAAAGATAGTGGCATCTTTTATGTTTGAAAAAGAAAGGGTCTTAATGAGTTTATCTTGATTCTACTTCAATACATTCTATACAGCAAAGTATTTATGTACGCTGGGTCCCACTCCAAGTGTAGGGCCTTGAGATGAGGACTTCTAATGCCCCGTACACACGGTCGGAAATTCCGACCACAAAATCCATCGGATTTTTTCTGACGGATTTTGTCCGAAACTGGTGTTGCATACACACGGTCAGACAAAGTTGTCGGAAAATCCGATCGTTCGGAACGTGGTGACGTTCGTTGCGTACGACGGAACTACGTAGAGGCTAGTAGCCAATAGCTTTGGTCTCGCAATTTGATCTGAGCATGCGTGGCACTTTGTCCATCGGAATTCTCTACAAACGATCGGAAAAAGTCTGATCTGATTTTTTTTGTCGGAAAATTTTAGATTCTACTCTCATATTTTTTCCGTCTGAATTTCCGACGGAAAAAGTCAGATAGAGCCCACACACGATCGGATTTTCCCATCGGACCTTTTCCGTCGGAATTTCGACCGTGTGTACAGGGCATTACACTCCATGGTACGCCAACCTGTATCTGGGGGTGAGAGCTGCACCTGTTTGCCAGGGAGAATTTATCAATGTATCTGTGCCACATATTGCTTTGGCACAGGTACATCGATGACGTCCCCATGGTTTGGACAGGTCCAATGTCAGATTTGGACCAATTCCTTCAACATTTAGGTAATAACGTCTTTTTTTTATTTTTTTTATCATTAAACATTTATTAAAAGAAGAGTATACAAAAAGGCATTACCATGTGCAGGCAGCCAAGTATACAATATAATAATGATAAGCAATACTTAATTCCAGTACTATAATAAATGAGGCAAGATTGGCCATGGGGGCCCTTAGTTTCAGTATATACACATTTGTAACAATCTCTCACGAACAAGTTTGTGGGGTGCCACTCCCAGCATGCCTAGCCAACATTGCCATATGTTCCCGAATTTCTTGGGAGAGTTCCTGTGATAATTGATATTTTTCTCCCAGGTAAGGGTATTATTGAGTGACTGGATCCATTGTGCGCATGACGGGGCCAGTGCGGATAGCCACATTAAAACACTCATATAAGGGTTATATAATGAGGAGGAGAATATAGTTCTTCAGCAAGACCCCCAAACAGGCATGTCAACGGATCCACCACCAATTGTATCTGATATATACTGTTAATAGTTGATATCACACTACTCCAATATCTCACTTATTTAGGACATTTCCATAGCATATGGATAAAATCACCTGGATGTATCTGACGTTTGGGACATATAGGCGTCTCACATCTACCCCAAGCATGAAGCTGCACAGGAGTCTTATAAGTACGGTGTAAGATAATTAAACAAGACAGTTTATGAGCTGCAAATACTGACACCAAGGAGCCAGCTGTTAATATTTGTTCCCATTGCTCTCCGTCTTTAGGTCCAACATTCTTCTCCCATTTCTCTCTACAGGGCAGTTGAATCGGGGACTTTTTTTGTGCTATAAATAAAAAAGACCAAACATTTTGTAAAAAAAAATGCATTTTTCAAATTTAGAAAATTTGTAATTATTTTTCATAAATTTTGGCCAAAATTTATACTGCTACATTTCTTTTGCAAAAATAACCAAAATAAGTGTATATTATTTGGTCTTTATGAAAGTTATAGAGTCTAAAAGCTATGGTACCAATTATTGAAAATTGATCACGCCTGATGTTATGATGGCCCATCTCATTTCTTGAGACACTAACAATTCAGGACAGTACAAATACTCCCCCAACTTACCCCTTTTTCGGAAAGTAGACATTCCAAGATATTTAGTTTGAGGCATGGTGAGTTTTTTGAAGTTGTCATTTTTTCCCACAATTCTTTGCAAAATGAATATTTTTTTTCTTCACAAAATCGTCTTATTAACAAGTTATTTCTCTCACATGGCATACGCATACTTGCAACTACACCCCAAAACACATTCTGCTACTCCCCCTGAGTATGGCGATACCACATGTGTGAGACTTTTTCACAGCCTGGCCACATACAGAGGCCCAACATGTAGGGAGCACCGTCAGGTGTTCTAGGAGCATAAATTACACATCTAACTTCTTCACTACCTATTACACTTTTGGACAATGGAAATGCCCACAAAATTACCCCATTTTGGAAAGCGAACATGTATAATTCCTTGAGGCACAAGTTTTTGGAAAATGTGGAAAGAAAATGAAAACACATTTTTTTAACACATTTCTTACACATTTTTTGGCACTGACAGGCACTGATGAGGATCCACATATAGAGTGGCACTGATGAACACTCACTGATGGGCAGTGATGTGCACTATTCAGCACTGATGAGCAATAATACAGCACTGTAGTGTCACTAATGAGCACTAATAGGGCACTGTAGTGGCATTGATGATCACTTTAGTGGCACTGATGAGCACTCACTGATGGCATTGTAGGGCACTGATGAGCACTGATAAGCACTCACTGATGTGCACTGATGGCAATGATGTGCACTGATGGCACTGATAAGTACTCACTGATGGGCAGTGTAGGACACTGATTTGCATTGTAGGACACTGATAAGCACTGTAGTGGCATTGATGAGCACTGTAGTGGCACTGTAGTGGCATTGAGGCTCACTGTAGTGGCACTGATGAGAACTAATAGGGCACTGTAGTGGAACTGATGATCACTGTAGTGGCACTGAGGAGCACTGTAGGGCAATGATAAGCACTGATGTACACTGTAGGGCACTGATGGCTCTACACTGTCCATCAGTGGCACTGATAAGTACTCACTGATGGATAGTGTAGGGCACTGATGAGCATTGTAGTGGCACCATAGGGCACTTATGAGCACTGTAGTGGCACTGTAGGGAACTGATGAGCACTGTAGTGGCACCATGGAGCACTGATGGGCATTGTAGTGCCACTGATGAGCACTATATTGGCACTGATGGGCACTGTAGTGGCCCTGTAGGGGCACTGATGGCACTGCGGGGGCACTGATGTGCACTGTTGCTACTGATGTGGCACTGATGAGCACTGATGGCACTTTAGGGGCATTGATGGCACTGTAGGGCACTGATTGGCACTTTTAGCACTGATATTGCACTGATGAGCACTAATGGCACTGATTTGCACTTATGGCACTGTATGGGCACCGATGAGCACTGTTGGCACTGTAGGGGCACTGATGAGCACTGCTGTCACTGATGAACACTGTTGGCACTGTAGGGGCACTGATAAGCACTGTTGGCACTGTATAGTCACTGATGTGGCACTGGTGAGCATTGTTTGGGCACTGATCTGGCACTGATGAGCACTGTTGGCACTGTATGGGCACTGATGAGCACTGTATGGGCACTGACAATCGTGCCAACTCGCGCTGCTGCAGTATGTCTCTCTCCTCTCCTCACACCGATACAGCGTTCAAGGAGAGAAACCACGCAGCAGCGCAAGCTGAACCGGCCATGACTTTGGTTTGTTGAGAAGTACGGGTATCCTATCAAACAATCTTATCATGTAGTTTCTATGTTTTCTCTTCTTCTGAGATTTAAATATTGAACCACAATTCCACTTTAAAATCTGTTACTTTTTCCTAAATAATAATAAGTACAGGTACATTCACAACAGGCTAAGGGGTGGAAAATGAATTGTTCCCACTGTTAGTAATTTGTCCATCCTACACACACACACATTCCAACACTGCCTGTTTTATATTACCAGTCCAGGAGAGAAAATAATGAATGATCACTATATTCAAAAGCAAGTGCTTTATTGAAATATAAAATATTTTTTTCATATAGCACAGAAATAAGAGAAATATATCAGAAATAGTAATATAATATAATATGTATTGTAAAATAATAATACTATAATATAAAATATATAATAGAATTATAGTATTATAGCATGGAATAGTAGTATAAATTAAATTTTATATAGATATTTAAATTTGTGTTCATCCGGTTGTCAGGTGTACTATGACGGTGTGGTGCCATAAGTCAGTGGACATAGGGCCCGATTTAGACCTTGGAAGGCCCAGAGCACTTCAGGCTGAAGGGGGGGGGACCATCATGCACAGAGTTGGTTTACATTCTTAATGACAGTCACACATTTTCAAAATACATTGAACAACATCATTCTAAGGTCACACGTGCACACACACAGTCATAGGCCACCTCCCTTAGAGCGTAAGCGTTCAATGTGTGGTTCACTTGAGCTGCCAAAATACATTTTTAAAAGCTATACAATGTACCAGTCCAGAGTAAAAACTTTTATAGATGATGGCGGGCAAAATATTACTTCCCAAGGTACATTTAATAAAAGAAAGTATTTTTTTTATATCATATTTTATTCCATTATTATTTATTATTTTAGATAATTTTTTTATATTGTGTTATATTAATTTTGTATAGAGGGGACCCTTTCTGTCAAGGGCGCCCAGGCCAGTTGCCCATTTTATCCCCTTAAAAATTTGGCACTGAATAAACTTCTAAGAAATGGCACATTAGAGAAAAGGAAGCAACAGAACTGGTGATATCACATCAACACCTTCTTAACTAAGATTTTACAGCCACCTGAATGTTTCACATCTTTGTATTTCTTTATCATCCCATATCCTTGCAGGTTATGACTTGTGGGTAAATTTTGCTTGCAGAGGAAGAAAGGGGGCGAGTCTGACCGGGTCCTGATTACATAGTTACATAGTTAGTTAGGTTGAAAAAAGACACAAGTCCATCCAGTCCTACCACAAATAATAAAAAAAAAAAATATCATATAATCCCATATACCCCATTCTATACCCACAGTTGATCCAGATGAAGGCAAAAAAAAAAAAACAGCAGCGCGTGCTCCAATTTGCTAATGCAGGGGAAAAAATTCCTTCCTGATCCCCCGAGTGGCAATCGGATTTTCCCCGGACCAACTTTACTATAAATGTTAGTACCCAGTTATATTATGTACATTTAGGAAATAATCCAGGCCTTTCTTAAATCAATCTACTGAGCTGGCCAGATCCACCTCTGCAGGGAGTCTATTTCACATTTTCACAGCTCTTACTGTGAAGAAACCTTTCCGTATTTGGAGATGAAATCTCTTTTCCTCTAGACGTAAAGAGTGCCCCTTTGTCCTCTTTGTTGACTGTAAAGTGAATAACTCAACACCAAGTTCACTATATGGACCCCTTATATATTTGTACATGTTGATCATATCCCCATTTATTCTCCTCTTCTGAAGAGTGAATAAATTCAGTTCCTCTAATCTTTCCTCATAGCTGAGCTCCTCCATGCCTCTTATCCGTTTGGTTGCCCTTCTCTGCACTTTCTCCAGTTCCCCAATATCCTTTTTGAGAACTGGTGCCCAAAACTGAACTGCATATTCCAGATGAGGTCTTACTAATTACTGAGTGCGCTAGTTGTAATTGGATCAAAATTTGTCCGGTTAAGCTGGGACTGTACGAATTTAGATCAAAGTGTGGCCACTGTGCTTGGACAGAAATCGATCTTCTGATCGAATTCTGTTCAACCGCCCTGTCAGTATATTTCCACAGGCTGCAACCCTGATCTGGCACAAGCAATAGCTGTAGCGCTGATCTGTGCAATTTGATGACAGGGGAGTCTCCCAGCTGTCAGAATACAAGGGCACAGCGGGGAGGATTCCTCCATCCACAATGAATGCGTGGATGGGAAATTCGGGTCAGTATTTTTTCCTTCAACCTGCTGGTTGCACAAAAAACTGACCCATGTATAACCAGCTTAACTCTAGTGCCTATTGGACTGGACAGTCAAATTTATACACCCAACACTATGGGAGTTATTTATGAAAGGCAAATCCACTTTGCACTACAAGTACAAACCACAAGTACAAAGTGCACTTGAAATTGCACTGAAAGTTCACTTGGAAGTGCAGTCGCTGTAAATCTGAGGGGTAGATCTGAAATGAGTGGAAGCTCTGCTGATTTTATTATCCAATCATGTGCAAGCTAAATTGCTGTTTTTTATTTTACTTGCATGTCCCCCTCGGATCTACAGCGACTGCACTTCCAAGTGCACTTTCAGTGCAATTTCAAGTGAAATTTGCACTTGTAGTTTGCACTTGTAGTGCAAAGTGGATTTACCTTTCGTAAATAACCCCCCATGGCTGGAACAAAAGCATAGAGGTAAGATTAGGGAAATTAAATGAGTGCAATCTCTGTATGACTACATTCCTTTATTCTGTTACTTTATTTGTGCTTAAATTGGAAGTATGCATTAATCTAATGAATTAAAACAAATAAAAACAGGAAATAGAAAATGGACTTGAACAGCTGAAATAGTTTAACAGAATTAAACCTTAAGATAGAGATTGCTACCTACAGATAATAATAATGCCAAGTGAAATTGGCAAATTCAGGTTGCTTTGATCTCATATTTAATAATATCTTTATTATAGTGAGAAATCCAAAACAAACCATTAATGGCAAGGCAAAAGGTTTGCTTTAAAGTGGTTGTAAACCCTTACAAACCACTTTGACCTACAGGTAAGCCTAGATTAAGGCTTTCCTGTAGGTCCAAGAAATATCTCCTAAACCTACATGGTTTAGGAGATATTTGCCAAAAGTCAGGCACCGCTGTCTACGGTGCATGCGCCGTAGACAGCGGGCGCTCAGGCGCACTGAGCGTGCCGCTGTTAACGGCGATATGCCGTGAGTGGTGGCTCCCGTGCGCATGCGCGAGAGTGACGTCATACACAAGGGGACAGCGGTGACTTCACTGGCTCCTGTGTCAGGTAAGGGACACATAATGGGCTACTATGCGATGCATAGTAGTCCATTATGCTATACCTTTGCAGGGAAACAAAGAGGAAGTAAACCCATCAGGGTTTACTTCCTCTTTTAACCCCTATATACCCTACCATGTGCTTCCTACCCTTGCTGTCACTCTTTTCAGTGGTGAGCCAAAGGAAATGTCAGATGTTCTTGGATATGGACAAGCATGGCCATCAGCAATGGGATAGCTCTTGGTCAATCATCACTGTGGTTTGGGAGGTCCATAGCCTTATGTGAAATACAATGACTTTAGCGATTTATAGCTTGCATGGAGATTTTTCTTAACCCCGATGACTGAATAGAGAGTTGGTAAGCTAAGCATTTGCTTTTGAGTGTAAGAAAACCTCTTACATTTTGTTCTCGTTCTCTGGGCGCACTTACATGTTTGGTGATCCATTGAGCCATGTATTTGTTGATGCAACCATGACCAGTGTTGGTCATCTTACTTTAAAAAAGTAATTAGTTAAGTTACAAATTACTTCTCCTAAAAAGTAATTGCGTTAGTAACTCAGTTACTACATTGGAACTGAGTTACTGACTGACTTAACTGACTTTTTTTAAATATTCTATACGTGTAACTAAGGGGCGGGTCTAGTATTACTGTAAGCAAGGGGCGCATTTATTATTATTGTTATATATCGTGTAACCAAGGGGCTGCTTTATTATTACTCTAACCAAGGGGCAGATCTGTTATAGGGTGTAAGCAAGGGGCGGGTCTATTATTATTATATCGTGTAAGGGGCGGATGGCTACAGAAGAGGGCGAATGTTAAATTAATGGGCAGAGCTCGATATATAACAATAATAATAAATGCGCCCCTTGGTAACAGTAATACTAAACCCGCCCCTTAGTTACACGATAGACGCCCCTTGCAGAGTAGCACGAGCATCGGGAGCGTGCGGCATCGCCTCGTACAATTACATGTTAACTGCGCCTGCGCAGTGTAGAGTTCACTCAGAGCTGTTTAGGTTCAGCAATTTTTGTAAGCTCCGTAGTCCTTCGTACTGCACAAGCGCTGCACCTGCGCAGAACAGGGGGTCCTTATCTGGCAGGGGACTTTTTTTGGCAGGACACCGGAATTACACTACTGCCATCTAGTGGCGGTAGATGTAATTGAGGTAACTCCGCCCAAGTAATGGGAACTGCGTTACCATGAGGGGAAAAGTAATCAGTTAGATTACTCGTTACCCTCTAAAGTAACTGCGTTAAGTAACTCTGTTTATTTTAACTCAGTTACTTACATCACTGACCATGACTCTTAAGCCCCATACACACGCTCGGATTATCCAAGGACCAGTTCCGTCGGATCCTGTCCATCGTACTTTGTCCGATGTTGGTGTTGCATACACACGGTCGGACAAAGTTGTCGGAAAATCCGATCATTCTGAACGTGGTGACGTTTGTTGCCTACGACGGGACTACGTAGAGGCTAGTAGCCAATAGCTTTGGTCTTGTAATGTGATCTGAGCATGCGTAGCACTTTGTCCGTCGGACTACGCTACACACGATCGGATTTGGTGTGATCGGACTTTGTTGTCAAAAAATCTATCCAGCAGGAGATAGGACTTTGTCCGCCGGACAATCCGATGGAAACTGTCCGATGGTGCCTACACACGGTCGGAATTTCCGACAACATTGTCCGATAGGACAGAATCCATCGGAAAATCCGACCGTGTGTATGGGGCTTTAAGACCATAGCAAAATGCTTTCAAACATAACCAGAAGTGGAAGATGGAAACATATGTCTATTAGTAGTGCACTTTCAAGGGGATTGTTGGTCTATAAGGCAGCAAGAAATGAGTACTTAGAGAAGACTTGGATGAGGCAAGTTCACAGATTATCTTCCCTTCAGCTATCTTCAATCACTCATTGCATTTTCCAGTCTGGCCTTTATGGATTTTTTATGATTGGCCCCACGTGCTTGGCCCAGTAAGACATAAAGAATGGGATTGATGCAACTGCTGATTGAGATCAGGCAAAGGCAAACATTACTTATTATGAAATCGGGAAGTGTTTCACTCACCCCCATAAGCCACGCTAGGACTGGCCATGTGCTGAATGGAAACCAGCAGATGAAAAAGCAAACCACCACTGCAATGATGATCCTGAAAGTTCTTTGAAACCCTTTTGGCCTTTTAAATCTGTTTTGACGTAGTTTGTAGACAATAAGGCCATAACAAATAAGGATGATGATAAAAGGTATCCCAAACGTGAAAATATTTTTGGACATTATGATATATGTTTCATAACTAATTTCAGAATCTAAACTATAAATATAGCGCATTTCAATCTCATTTAACCATGGCACAGATAAATAATAACTGTTGTAGCTGGCAAAGTCAGGTAAAAAAGTTAAATTAATAAACAGCACAACAGCCAGAGGAACAAGCCAAAGAATGACTGATACAATCCTGACTAATCTCCGTGTTCGGTGGACTTTAGCCCAAAGTGGCCACACGATGGACACACAGCGGTCAACACTAATGACTGTTAAGAAAGTCACACTAACAGTGGAGTTCAAGTTCATCATGAAAAAGTTGATGACCGTTGAAAAAATATATAAAATAGGTATGTATGGTAAATGATCCACAACATCAGAAACAGCCAGCCATTCTATTACACGAAATGGAAGACAAAAACAAAATATGAAGTCAGCGATGGCCAAGTTCAGGAACCACACCGCACTGATGGTCTTCATCCTGAAGCCAGAGATCCATATTACCAATCCATTTCCTATGATTCCAACAATGCAGGAGATACAGTAACAGGAGGTGGTCAAAACCTTGATGGCTTCGTATGCCTCTGCCACATATGTTTCATTCATGGTGCCAGCAGTGGATGGAGTAGGATAAAGTGAACTCCTGTTAAAACAGAATGGATGGATTATTAATTTTAAAAAACAAATTTGGAATTCTCAGCCACCGAGCATATGAACTTGGTAGCTGCAGGATCTTCAGTCTCATGCCGCGTACACACAGTCGGACTTTCCGAAGGGAAATGTTGGATGTGAGCTTGTCAGAAAGTCTGACCGTGTGTATGCTCCATCGAACATTTGCTGTCGGAATTTCCACCCACAAATGTTTGAGAGAAGGTTCTCAAATATTCCGCCAACTTCACTTGTTCTCGGAAAGTCTGATCGTGTGTACACAAGTCCGTCGCACAAAAGCTCACGCATGCTCGGAATCAAGCAGAAGGAGCCGCACTGGCCATTGAACTTCCTTTTTCTCGGCTCGTCGTACGTCTTGTACGTCACCGCGTTCTCACGTCCGGAGTTTCCGACAACATTTGTGTGACCGTGTGTACCCTGTTTCCCCGAAAATAAGACCTAGTGTGATTGTCGGTGATGGCTGCAATATAAGCCCTACCCCCCAAATAAGCCCTACCCAGTCCCCCCCGAAAATAAGCCCTACCCTGGAAATAAGACCTACAAGGACTTTAACTAGGGCTTATTTGGGGGATAGGGCTTATATTGCAGCCATTACCGACAATCACGGCAGGTCTTATTTTCGGGGAAACAGGGTATGCAAGACAAGTTTGAGCCAACATCCTTCGGAAAAAAATACAAGGTTTTGTTGGCGGAAAGTCCGATCGTGTGTACGCGGCATTAGTATAAAAGCAAAAAGTCAGTATTACTAGAATCTGAGTAAAAAAAAATCAGTGCTGCTTCATTACCACATCAGTTCTACAAGCTATCCATCCATTGATTATTATAATGACAGGAAAAATTCAACTCACCTATAGAGGGGAAAATGTATTAATGGGCCCCAATGTATTAATGGGCCCCATAGCACAACCCCCCCCCCCCCCCCCCCCCCCCCCCACCCCCCCCCCCCACACACACACACACACACTCTATTTTGGCAATGAGTTTGATTCACTAAAACTGGAGAGTGCAAATCTTGTGCAGCTTTGCATAGAAACCAAAATGTAAAAAGGTGGAAAATCTGTGCTGCCCTAAAAAAATGTGCATATACCCGCTGAAAAATTACAAAAAATAACTAAAGTGGGTGATATGGTTGTTATTAACCACTTGCTTACTGGGCACTTAAACCCCCTTCCTATCCAGACCAATATTCAGCTTTCAGCGCTGTTGCACTTTGAATGACAATTGCGCGGTCATACAACACTGCACCTAAATAAAATTTGTATCATTTTTTTCCCCCCAAATAGAGCTTTCTTTTGGTGGTATTTGATCACCTCTGCGATTTTTATTTTTTGTTAAAAAAATAAAAATATCTTTTTATTTATCAAAATTTTTTACAACATTTTACATTACACTTACACACAGAGTATATTTTAGATTTTTGTCCGTCATTGATGTACGCTGATGAGGCGGCAGTGATGGGCATCGATAGGTGGCAGTGATGGGCACTGATGGGTGGCAGTGATGGGCACTGATGGGTTACACTGATAGGCAGCACTTTTAGGTGGCACTGATTGGCAGCACTGGTGGGCATTGATAGGTGGCACTTGTGGGCATTGATAGGTGGCACTTATGGGCATTGATAGGTGGCACTTGTGGGCATTGACAGGTGACATACATGAGGCATAATTGCCTCTGACTTTTCAGGACCAATGTCCCTTTAAGATAAGCCGGTGATCGGCTTTTTTTTTTATCATGTGATCAGCTGTCATTGGCTGACAGCTTATCACATGGTAAGGGGCCGATACCCGCCCCTTACTTGGATCGCTGATCACCCGAGTCTCAGTGACTCGGTGATCACAGCACGCCCCGCGCGCGCCCTATAGGGTGCGCGCAGGGAGCGTGCACAGGGGAGGACATCATATGACGGCCTCCCGGGAATTGAGATCCGCGCTGTGGCCGTCATTTGGCCATAGTGCGGATGTCAAGTGGTTAAACAAAAAAGATGTGAAATGCTGCAGTAAAAAAAAAAAAAATATTCGGCTTGTGCATGTGTGTGAAAAAAAATGTAGCTGCTCAACCTACGTGTGTGTGAAAAAAATGCCACCAAAGGATTATTTTAATAATCCGTGTGTCACAATATTCAGAAAACTATTAAATACTAAATCAGTATTTAATAAGTCATGTGAAAAAATAGTGAAATTAATAATACATGAAAATAAGTTCACTAGGGAATCGATTACTCGATAGGTTCAAACCCATAAGAATGACACTATATGAAAATTTATTCACTGGATAATCAATTAATAAGTTCAAACACATGTCCGTGTTAAACCACAATGTCCATGAGCTTAATGTTGCAAATTATTGTATCGCAAAAGATCCTTTCCAGTGTTGCAAGGATGGCCAAATGATACAAATTATGGCAGAAATTCCTTTCGCTCTTTCCTTCACACGAAAGCACTATACACTGAACTCATCCAGCAATACATCAATCAAGTGAGGTCTGACCAGGTGGCCGCTTACCAGATCTGTAGGATCTCAAATCATAGAGATCGTATGGGCATGAATGAAAATGGATCCTCACCACCAGGCAATACGTTCAGGCGATATGACCATCCAATCCCTAAACTTGTTTTAAAAAAAAAAAAAAAAATGGATATTTATTATAGCAAAAAGTAAAAAATATAGTTTTTTTTTTCAAAGTTGTTGCTCTTCTTTTGTTTATAGCGCAAAAAATAAAAACCGCAGAGGTGATCAAATACCACCAAAAGAAAGCTCTATTAGTGGGAAAAAAAGGACGCCAATTTTGTTTGGGAGCCAAGTCGCACGACCGTGCCATTGTCATTCAAATTGTGACGGCGCTGAAAGCTGAAAAATGGCTTGGTCAGAAAGGGGGTGAAAATGCCCGGTATTGAGATGATTAATTGAACTATTTGCAACATTAAGCTCATGGACATTGTGGTTTAACACGGACATGTGTTTGAACTTATTAACCGCTTCCCGACCGCCTCACGCAGATATACTGCGGCAGAATGGCACGGGCAGGCAAAATCAGGTACCTGTACGTGGCCCTTTAATTGCCTGCTGGTGGGTCGCGCGTGCACCGCCAGCGGCGCGCTCGCGACCCTGTCGGGAGCTCCGTGACCCCTGCGGCGGGACCAGCAGACCCGATCGCCGCTGGTGTCCTGCGATCGGGTCACAGAGCTGAAGAACGGGGAGAGGTCTGTGTAAACAAACCACTCCCCGCGCTTCCTACTCTGCCTGTCATTGATCGGCTGTTCCCGGTCATCGCGAAAGCCGATCAATGACGTCAGACGTCAGCCCCGCCCCTAATGTAAAAAACACAACACGTCACAGCCCATAACCCCTCCCCTTCCCCTAGTGGTTAACTCTTTCACTACAACTGTCATTTATACAGGAATCAATGCAGTTAAATAGCATTGATTGCTGTATAAATGACAATGGTCCCAAAAATGTGTCAAAAATGTCCGATGTGTCCGCCATAATGTCGCAGTCACAATAAAAATCGCTGATCGCCGCCATTACTAGTAAAAAAAAAAAATATTAATAAAAATGCTATAAAACTATCCCCTATTTTGTAAACGCTATAACTTTTGCGCAAACCAATCAATCGCTAATTGCAGTTTATTTTACCAAAAATATGTAGAAGAATACGTATCGGCCTAAACTGAGGAAAAAAAAAGTTTTTTTATATATTTTTTGGGGATATTTATTATAGCAAAAAGCTAAAAATATTGCGTTGTTTTCAAAATTGTCGCTCTATTTTTGCTTATAGCGCAAAAAATAAAAACCGCAGGGGCGATCAAATACCACCAAAAGAAAGCTCTATTTGTGGGAAAAAAAGGACGCCAATTTTGTTTGGGAGCCACGTCGCACGACCGCGCAATTGTCAGTTAAAGCGACGCAGTGCCGAATCGCAAAAAGGGGCCTGGTCCTTTGGCTACCAATTGGTCCGGGGCTGAAGTGGTTAATTAATTGATTAATTGATTATCCAGTGAATATATTTTCATATAGTGTCATTCTCATGGGTTTGAACCTATCGAGTAATCGATTCCCTAGTGAACTTATTTCCATGTATTATTAATTTCACTATTTTTTCACATGACATTTAATAGTTTTCTGAATATTGTGACACACAGATTATTGAAATAATCCTTTGGTGGCATTTTTGTCATTTATTTCACACATGTAGGTTGCGCAATCAAAATTCGGATGAATATTTCATTATTCAAACATTCGGATGCATCCGAATGACCAAATTACAATACTAACGAATTTAACCGAATCCGAAATTTTTCGAATCGAAAAATCACGGACGAAATTCGAATCGAATTCGAAATATATAAACATATAGGTTTATAGGTCAGGTACCCCCATATGCAACCTAAATAAAGGTTTTAACCCCCTGATTGCCCCAAGAGTTAACTCTTTCACCAGCAATCACTGTATACGTGCCACTGGTGACGCTGGTTAGCCAGTTAGTTATTTAGTTATTTAGGTTCCCCCGTCAGGTTTTTATATAGCGTCAGGTACCCCCATATATTACCTAATAAAGGTTTTAACCCCCTGATTGCCCCTAGTTAACCCTTTCACCAGTGATCACTGTATAACTGTTACGGGTGACGCTGGTTAGTTAGTTTGTTTTTTATAGTGTCAGGGCACCCGCCATTTATTACCCAATAAAGGTTTAACCCCCTGATCGCCCGGCGGGTGACATCAATTAGGTTTTAGGGTCAGATAAGGTCTGCGTCGTCCCAGGTTAGTGCCAGTTCCGCTAACACCCACGCACAAAGCATACACCTCCCTTAGTGGTATGGTATCTGAACAAATCAATATCTGATCTGATCAGATCTATACTAGTGTCCCCAGCAGTTTAGGGTTCCAAAAAACGCATTGTTAGCGGGATCAGCCCAGATACCTGCTAGCACCTGCGTTTTCCCCCTCTGCCCAGCCCAGCCCACCCAAGTGCAGTATCGATCGATCACTGTCACTTACAAAACACTAAATACATAAAGAGTCAGGCCTGATCCCTGCGATCGCTAACAGTTTTTTTGGTAGCGTTTTGATACAGTCGCTGACAGCCTAGGAGCTTTTTTACCTGTGAGTCTCACTACTCAACCACTAAATTTAGAGCCCAAAATGGCAAATCGAAAGTACACTAGTGAAGAGGCCTACACGTTTCTGAGCATGACAGATAGTGAAGAGGAGGTCACTCATCTGTCAGATTCAGGCTCAGAATACGATCCTGTAGACGACAGCGGCTCCATGACAGATAGCTCTGACGACGAAGGTGAGGTCCCTGCTAAGGTCAGGCGTACCCGATCCCGATCTTCTGCTGTTGTTGAGGTGCAAGAACTGCAGGTCCCTCGTATGGAGCAGAGAAGTACTAGCGCCGCTATTCCTTCTGGTGAACTGGCAAGCACCAGCGACCTAGTACACCCTGGACGTACATCCAGCACTGCAGTAACACTTGGTGATGTGGCGATTCCCATAAGTTAAGTTCAAGCTGGCGAGGTGGCAAGCACAAATAGTGTCCCGCTGCCACCAAGATGAAGACAAAGGCAGGCCCGTCGTGCCCATAGTGTCCTTCCTGCAGAATTTGCCAATCCTGATTGGGTGCCCACCACTTCTGCAGAACCCGTACTTCCCCCATTCACTGGCCAACCCGGTATTCAGGTGGAAACAGCTGATTTTAAGCCACTTGATTTTTATTCGCTGTTTTTCATGGAAGATCTCTATAGATCTATTGTGGACCAAAGTAATTTATATGCTGGTCAACACATCGCCGCTAATCCCCAGTTGCCTTCCCTTGCCAGGGATTGGAAACCAATTACGGTTTAGAAATGTAAGACCTTTCTGGGCCTTTCCCTCAACATGGGCATACATAAATTCACGATGTTGCAGACTTATTGGTCCACCCGCATAATCGACCATATGCCCGTGTTCTCTGCCTCCATGTCCAGGAAACGATACAAGCAGATCTTGCGGTTCATGCACTTTAACGACAATGAACTTTGTTGTTCTCGTGGAGACCCTGAATACGATTGGCTCTACAAAATTCGGCCCCTCATAAACCATTTCAACCAACGTTTTGCAGCCTTGTTTACTCCCAATCAAGTTGTCTGCGTTGATGAGTCCCTGATTAAATTTTCTGGCCACTTGTCTTTCAAACAGTACCTTCCCAGCAAGCGTGTCAGATACGGGATCAAGCTCTATAAGTTCTGTGACAGGGAAACAGGCTATGCATGGAGCTTTACGGTTTATGAGGGAAAAGATAGTTACGTAGAGCCGGAGAACTGGCCAGATTACATAGGGAGCGCTGGCAAGATAGTGTGGGACTTGGTGTCACCCTTATTCGGAAAGGGGTACCACTTGTACGTGGACAATTATTACACGAGCGTGCCACTGTTTAGTAATTTGTTTGATCAGCAGATTGGAGCATGTGGCACCGTGCGACCTAATCGCCGGGGCTTTCCCCAGCGGCTTGTCGATTCCCATCTTAGGCTGGGGGAGAGAGCCTGCTTTAAGTGTAATAACTTGCTCGCTATGAAGTGGAGGGATAATAAGAATGTTTTCGTTCTTACCTCCCTTCATGCAGACACGACAGTCCAAATTCGCACGGCAGCTGGTGTTGTGGAGAAACCCCTCTGTATCCACGAATATAACCAAAATATGGGAGGGGTGGACCTCAATGACCAGTTGTTGGCGCCGTATGTAGTTGCCCGTAAGGCCAGACGCTGGTACAAAAAAGTGTCTGTTTACTTATTCCAATTGGCTTTGCTGAACGCTCATGTGCTATACAGAGCTTCAGGTGGGATTTTATCGTTCCTTGCATTCCAGGAAGAGATTGTCACAGACCTTCTGTATCCAGAGGGTTCTGCACCTCACCATTTCCAACCAAATGCAGTTAGACAGCTGCATGAGAGGCATTTTCCTTATGTCCTCCCGAGTACCCCTACCCAACGAGCCCCCCCAAAAAGATGTCGTGTCTGTACCAAGCGCGGATTTAGGCATGACACACGTTATTATTATCCACGCTGTCCTGACAATCCTGGTCTTTGCATTGGTGAATGTTTTGAACGCTACCACACACTAGTGAAGTTTTAGCGTAGGGTACAGCATTTCACAGGCTAGGATACACTTACACAGGGTCTCCCAAGATGCGATCGCATTTTGAGACCCGAAGCGTTACAGTTGTTAAAATTACAGTTACAAAAAAAAGTGTAAAAAAAAAATAAAAAATAAAAAAAACGTACAACTCCAAAAAAAAAATAGTTGTTGTTTTATTGTTCTCTCTCTCTATATTCTCTCTCTATTGTTGCTCTTTTTTACTGTATTCTATTTTGCAATGTTTTATTATGTTTTATCATGCTTTCTTTTCAGGTATGTAATTTTTTTATACTTTACTGTTTACTGCGTTTTATTGTTAACCATTATTTTGTTTTCAGGTGCGCCATTCAGCTGCAGCGCGGATTTATTTATCTTGACAGCAACAGCGTTTGCTCCCACGATACATAAAGCCGTGACTCCAACGCTGTAGGAGGTGAAAAAAAAAGAGCATATATGTGCCGAAGCATCGCGGCATAACTTTTTTGCGGGAGGATGCCCCCATGCTTCGGCATGTATACATTTTAGGCACAGGTTGCGTTAAAAAATGTTTTATTTTTTACTATGTTTTTTTTGGGTATTTGCTTTGCAGGTATGGTATGGTAAGGTCATACTGTTATACTGTAATGTTACTTTGTTTAAATGTTAACCATAATTTGCTTAGCAGGTACGCCATTCAGTTGCAGAGCGGATCTATTTATCTTGACAGCAACAGCGTTTGCTCCCACGATACATAAAGCCGTGACTCCAACGCTGTAGGTTAAAAAAAAAAAGTTAAAAAAAGAGCATATATTCCGAAGCATGGGGGCAGCAGGGGCAGAGGAGTGATTGGCTCCTAATGCCGCATACATACGGTCAAAATTCCAACGGAGGCTTGCCCGTGGAAAAGTCCGACCGTGTGTACGTGGCATAACTTTTTTGCGGGAGGATGCCCCCATGCTTCGGCATATATAAATGGTGCATGCATGCCCATCATTAGAAGTGGGTGGATGAAGGGAGGTATTCTAATGGTGGGCATACCCACCGATCAATCTCTTTTTTTGTTCAGCCAAGAGGCTGCATGAAAAAAAAAGATTACAATATATGTCCAGTATGTTGCTGGACTTTGAATGGTTATACCAGAATGATGCCTGCAGGTTTAGGTATCATCTTGGTATCATTCTTTTCAGCCAGTGATCGGCTTTCATGTAAAAGCAATTCTAGCGGCTAATTAGCCTCTAGACTGCTTTTACAAGCAGTGGGAGGGAATGTCCCCCCTCCCGGATATAAACAGCGCCATTGGGAAATTGGGAAAGCGTTTTATCACACCGATTTTGGTGTGGTCAGATGCTTTGAGGGCAGAGGAAAGATCTAGGGTCTAATAGACCCTAATTTTTTCAAAAAAATAGTACCTGTCACTACCTATTGCTGTCATAGGGGATATTTACATGATATGAAAAAAAAAATGAAATGATTAAAAAAAAAAAATAGAAGGAACAGTTTAAAAATAAAATAAAAAAGTGAAATAAATAATAACAAAAAAAAAAGCACCCCTTCTCTTGCGCAAAGGTGAACACAAGCGTCGGTCTGGCGCCATATGTAAACAGCAATTGCACCATGCATGTGAGGTATCACCGTGAAGGTCAGATCGAGGGCAGTAATTTTAGCAGTAGACCTCCTCTGTAAATCGAATGTGGTAACCTGTAAAGGCTTTTAAATGCTTTTAAAAATGTATGTAGTTTGTCGACACTGCACGTTTGTGCGCAATTTTAAAGCATGTCGTGTTTGGTATCCATGTACTCGGCCTAAGATCATCTTCTTTATTTCATCAAAAATTTGGGCAATATAGTGTGTTTTAGTGCATTAAAATAAAAAAAGTGTATTTTTTTCCCCAAAAAATACGTTTGAAAAATCACTGCGCAAATACTGTGTGGAAAAAAAAATGCAACACCCACCATTTTAATCTGTAGGGCCTTTGCTTTAACAAAATATATAGTGTTTGGGGGTTCAACGTAATTTTCTTGCAAACAAAAAAAAGGTTTTCATTTAAACAAAAAGTGTCAGAAAGGGCTTTGTCTTCAAGTGGTTAGAAGAGTGGGTGATGTGTGACATAAGCTTCTAAATGTTGTGCATAAAATGCCAGGACAGTTCAAACCCCCCCAAATGACCCCATTTTGGAAAGTAGACACCCCAAGCTATTTGCTGAGAGGCATGTTGAGCCCATTGAATATTTTTTTTTTGTCCCAAGAGATTGAATAATAACAAAAAAAATTAAAAAATGATATATTGCTCAAACATGCCATGGGCATATGTGGAATTACACCCCAAAATACATTCTGTTGCTTCTCCTGAGTACGGGGATACCACATGTGTGGGACTTTTTGGGAGCCTAGCTGCGTACGGGACCACAAAAACCAAGCACCACCTTCAGGCTTTCTAAGGGTGTAATTTTTTTATTTCACTCCTCACTGCCAATCACAGTTTCGGAGGCCATGGAATGCCCAGATGGCACACCCCCCCCCCCAAATGACCCCATTTTGAAAGTAGACACCCCAAGCTATTTGCTGAGAGGTATGGTGAGTATTTTGCAGATCTCCCTTTTTGTCACAAAGTTTTGAAAATTGAAAAAAGAAAAAAAAAAAAAATTTTTTCTTTACTTTCTTAATTTCCAAAAACAAATGAGAGCTGTAAAATACTCACCATGCCTCTCAGCAAATAGCTTGGGGTGTCTACTTTCCAAAATGGGGTCATTTGGGGGGAGGGTTTGTGCTATTTTGGCATTTTATGGCCTTCGAAACTGTGATAGGTAGTGAGGAGTGAAAAAATCAAAAAATCTTAAATTTGCGCCCTTAGAAATCCTGAAGGCGGTGATTGGTTTTTGGGGTGCCGTACACGGCTAGGCTCCCAAAAAGTACCACACATGTGGTATCCCTGTACTCAGGAGAAGCAGCTAAATGTATTATGGGGTGCAATTCCACATATAACCATGACATGTGTGAGCAATATATAATTTAGTGACAACTTTTTGTAAAAGTTTATTTATTCATTTATTTTTTTTGTCATTATTCAATCACTTGGGACAAAAAAAAAATATTCAATGGGCTCAACATGCCTCTCAGCCAATAGCTTGGGGTGTCTACTTTCCAAAATGGGGTAATTTGGGGGGGGGGGGGTGGGTTTGTGCCATCTTTTTTTTTTTGCATTTTATGGCCTTCAAAACTGTGATAGGTAGTGAAGAGTGAAATCAAAAATGTATGCTCTTAGAAATCTTGAAGGCGGTGCTTGGATTTCGTGGTCCCCTACGCGTATAGGCTCCCAAAAAGTCCCACACATGTGGTATCCCCGTACTCAGGAGAAGCAGCAGAATGTATTTTGGGGTGTAATTCCACATATGCCCATGGAATGTGTGGGCAATATATAATTTAGTGACAACTTTGGGCAAAAAAAGAAAGTTTGTAATTTTCCCGCAACTTGTGGCAAAATATAAAATATTCCATGGACTCAACATGCCTCTCAACAAATAACTTGGGGTGTCTACTTTCCAAAATTGAGTCATTTGGGGGCGGGGGGGTTTGTGCTATTTTGGCATTTTATGGCCTTTGGAACTGTGATAGGTAGTGAGGAGTGAGATCAAAAATTTGCACCCTTAGAAATCCTGAAGGCAGTGATTGGTTTTCGGGGCCCCGTACGCAGCTAGGCTCCCAAAAAATCCAACACATGTGGTATCCCCATACTCGGGAGAAGCAGCTAAATGTATTTTGGGGTGCGATTCCACATATAACCATGGCATGTGTGAGCAATATATCATTTAGTGACAACTTTTTGTAAACATTTTTTTTTTGTCTTTATTCAATCACTTGGGACAAAAAAAAAAAATATTCAATGGGCTCAACATGCCTCTCAGCAAATAGCTTGGGGTGTCTACTTTACAAAATGGGCTCATTTGGGGAGGGGGGGGGGGGGGGGTTATACTGCCCTGCCATTTTAGCACCTCAAGAAATGAGATAGGCAGTCATAAACTAAAAGCTGTGCAAATTCCAGAAAATGTACTCTAGTTTGTAGATGCTATAACTTTTGCGCAAACCAATAAAAATACCCTTATTGGGATTTTTATTACTAAAGACATGTGGCTGAATACATTTTGGCCCAAATGTTTGACTAAAATTCAGTTTATTAGATTTTTCTTATAACAAAAATTAGAAAATATCATTTTTTTTCAAAATTTTCGGTCTTTTTCCATTTATATCGCAAAAAATAAAAATCGCAGAGGCAATCAAATACCATCAAAAGAAATCTCTATTTGTGGAAAGAAAAGGACGCAAATTTTGTTTGGGTACAACATTGCATGACCGCGCAATTACCAGTTAAACTGTGCAGTGCGAAATTGTAAAAAGACCTCTGGTCCTTATTCGGCGTACACACGCTCGGACCTAGTCCAGCGGACAAACCGCCGGACTTTCCAGAGGAGCTCCTCCGGACTTTCCGAGCGTGTGGACTAGCCCACACACGCCCGGACTTTTCCGGCCGACAATCTGCGGGAAAAAATCTGCGGGACTTTTGAAATGAACGGACTTGCCGACACACGATCGGAAAGTCCGTTCATTTAGAACATAACTGCAGGTAGATGGGACTAGCGAAGGCAGTGAATGCCGCCGTGCTAGCCCCGTTACCTGGCATGGATTTAAAGGGGAATCCCTACACCGAAAAAACGGCGTGGGGGCCCCCTCCAAATCCATCTCAGACCCTTATCCGAGCATGCAGCCCGACCGGCCAGGAAAGGGGGGTGCCCTGAGGATTCTGGGACTGTGACATCATATGGGGCCTGGGTCACCATGTGACATGAGCATGTGACCCCGCCCCCTTGTCCCTATATAAGTCACAACACCGCGTGTCTCTGCCATTCCTGCCAGAGAGAGTGACGAGTCAACATTGGAAAAAGAAGGAGAAGAAGAAGAGGAAGAAGATGGTGCAGAAGGCGGCGACAGTGGCAAGAACAGAAGAGCGGACCCCCGAAGACCCCCGAAGGCGGAACGAGACCCCCAGACGACGACGGCAGCGACGAAGAAGAAAGCCGGGCTCCTCAGCTTGTGAAAGAGCTAGGTAAAAGAGCAGAAGAGAGCGGAGGAGTCCGGCGAGAAGAGACCCCCCAAGACGGAAGAAGACACCCGGAGCAGTGCAATAAAATATTTTAAAAAATTGTGTGTTTTTTTTATTTACACTTTTTCACCTTAGGTGAATGGGTAGGGGTACATCGTACCCCATACTTATTCACATAGGGTGGGGGGCTGGGATCTAGGGGCCCCCTTATTAAAGGGGGCTCTGGATTCCGATAAGCCCTCCTCCCGCAGACCCCAACAACCAACGGCCAGGGTTGTCGGGAAGAGGCCCTTGTCCTCATCAACATGGGGACAAGGTGCTTTGGGGGTGGGGGGCCGCACGGCCCCCCTTTCCTCAGGGCACCTACACATGTTGAGGGCTCGCGGCCTGGTACGGCTCAGGAGGGGGGCGCTCGCTCGTCCCCACCCCCTTTCCTGGCCGGCTGGGCTGCGTGCTCGGATAAGGGTCTGAGATGGATTTGGGGGGGACCCCCACGCCGTTTTTTCAGCGTAGGGATTCCCCTTTAAATCCATGCCAGGTGACGGGGCTAGCACGGCGGCATTCACTGCCTTCGCTAGTCCCGTCTACCTGCAGTTACGTTCTAAATGAACGGACTTTCCGATCGTGTGTCGGCAAGTCCGTTCATTTCAAAAGTCCAGTGGACTAGCACACGCGGGATTGTCCGCCGGACTGCCGAGGCATGTGGCCTGGTACGGTTCATGAGGGGGGCGCTCTCGCCCCCCTCTTTTCCTGCGGCCTGTCAGGTTGCATGCTCAGATAAGGGTCTGTTATGGATTTTGAGGGGGACCCCCACGCCATTTTTTTAAAAAAAAATTTGGTTCGGGGGGTTCCCCTATGGGGAAATCCCATGCCGTTTTTTTATCAATGAACTTTTATGTGTATTGCCGGGACCGACAATTCATTATAGCCGTGAGTACTTTTAAATTACTTTTTTTCCTTTAGAAATGTCATTTTGCTCACGAACTGTTGTAAACACGGGAAACATGCGCCACTTTACAGGCATACTAGAGACACCCCCCAGGTACGAAATTTAATATTACACTTTTATTGTTTCACTTTAAGCATTATTAAAATCACTGCTCCCAAAAAAACGTGAGTTTTTAAAACTTTTTTTGCATTGATAAATGTCCCCTGGGGCCGGACCCAGGTCCCCAAACACTTTTTAAGACAATAACTTGCCTATAAGCCTTTAAAATTAGCACTTTTGATTTTTCCTGTTCGTGTCCCATAGACTTTAACGGTGTTCGCGTGTTTTAACAAATTTTTTGCCTGTTCACATGTTCTGCTGCAAACCGAACAGGGGGGTGTTCGGCTCATCCCTAGTTAAGGGGAACATTTTTTACCTTATTACCTTATAGGCTTTTCAACAACTTTAAAGGTATATATATGTTTACACAGTTACACAGTTGCACTCATTTCCCCCAGAGCTTAGTAAATGTGACAAAGCACTGCTGATTTCCATCATCCAATCATGTGCACACAAAAATGCTGTTTTTTATTTTCCTTACACCTGATTGGGTATTCTTTACAAAGTGAAGCTTTTCTACCTTTACCTTTACTAAGGAAAATGAGTGCAGCTTTACTTATAAAGTGCAAAGTCTATTTGCCTTTAGTAAATCCACCCCAACGGAACTGTTGTAAATATTTTTCTAAACGAGAAGCAGCCAATAAATAATCGTTTTATTCTGTCGTTTACAGGCATACCCCACTTTTAAGTACACAATGGGGTTTATTTACTAAAGCTGGAAAGTGCAAAATCAGGCTCACTTCTGCATAGAAACCAATCAGCTTCCAGGTTTTATTACCAAAGCTTAAAGTGGATGTAAACCCAATTATTTTTTTTATGTCATAATGTAGAGAATAAGATTTCCTTTCATTTGAGCCCAGTCTTGCCACACATATTTACTCGAGGCCTGAGCAATCCTCGTTTATTGTTCAGTTAGAGAAATCTTGACAAAGTCTTGAAAACTTTATCAAAAACGCCCCCTTGCTGTGAGTGACAGGTGATTTACATATCTCATGCACTAGCCCGAGACAGGCAAATCCTGTGTAAAAAGTTCACAATTCACATCCCCCTCCCCTCCCATCCAGCTCTCCCAGCTTTACTGTGTTTTGACTGGATGTTTCTCATCATGGGATGCAGTGAACAGTCATCAGACTATAGACAGACAAGTGATTTAGGGGACATGTATGTAGTCAGAGCTGAGCAGAGTAGAACATCCAGTGATCTGATGATAACCTGTCTCAGGCTAGTGCATGAGATATGTAAATCACCTGTCACTCACAGCAAGGGGGCGTTTTTGACAGTTTTCAAGACGTTGTCAAGATTTCTCTAACTGATTAATAAAAGAGGATTGCTCAGGCCTCGAGTAAATTTGTGTGGCAAGACTGGGCTCAAATGAAAGGAAATCTTATTCTCTACATTATGACATCAAAAAAAATTGGGGTCTACATCCACTTTAATTGAACAAGCTGGGGTTAGAAGCTCATTGGTTTCTATGCAGAAGTGAGCCTGATTTTGCACTTTCCAGCTTTAGTAAATAAACCCCACTGTGTACTTAAAAGTGGGTTATGCCTGTATTTGCTTGATGAATATCACGCCTTGTATCTTCTACTTATAGGATATCTCTGCCCAAGAACAAGTACATAAAATACCAGTTGATCTTGCCAGAAATCTCATGTCCTTGTCACTTCCTGTTATCTTACTTGCAGTCTATCTTCTTTAAAGCTGAATTCTAAACTTGCACAGTTACATAGGTCCAGCTTGGACCAATGTTTGTATGTGCATGGGATCCCAGTGGTAATTACTGTAGTAGGCACAGCTACTACATTGATCTCTACTAGGTTCTGGGTCCTGTGCTGAGTGACTGCCTTGCTGCTTACTGGACGCAGAACGTTGCCCACTTGGCACAGGTTCCACTCAGACACTTTCCGATTTCTCAATGAATGCAAAGTGTTCTCTGATTGGATGAGGTGAAACGGGCCAGTGATTTCCCAATCTATACTTTGTCCAATCAGAGAACACATTTGTTAAGAAAATGGAAAGTGCCCTCTGGATAGGCCCCCCTATGTGAGCCGGAGAGACCTTCTGTATTCATTAAGAGGCAAGGCAGCCACTTGACACCAGACCCAGAAGCTAACATCAATCACTGTAGAAGTTGAGCTTACCACAGTGACTTTCAGAGGGATTCCACAGATCCGGCACATACAGACTTACATTGGTCCAACCTGGGTCAATGCATCTTATGTAAAAATACATGAAATTCATCTTAAAATTAGTAATCCCCCCACCCCTGTTTTAATAGAGATGCTGGTAGTCCTAAAAGAAGAGCAGCCTATGATGAGGACTATGGTTCCCTCTAGAGATACAGCACAGGAAGAGAGCAGTGTCAGCCTAGGAAAGGACACTTGTCATTCACAGCATTACTAAGAAAAAAATACTGAAATAATAAACACTAATACAGCCACCAAGTCTAAGCTGAAACATATTACAATTTAATGGGGCTTAGATACACTTTATCAGTGCCTGTCCTTATAAGTTTGTAATGATTCTTAATGGGTATTAATACTTACCAGATAACTTGGATTAATTCTGAAGATGTTCTGAGTTTGTTATTCAACGAAGAAAAGTCTTCTTATGAGTCGATGTCATAAGATCCCATTCGTTTTATCATCTTTGAGAAGAACATTTTTTATCTTATACAGATAAAAGAGTGACAGTGCCTGTCTTTGTTGGTCATCACTGACAACACTACTATAGTATGTTGATAACAAGAGAGACCAACTTCTAGTCCAGTGATGGCGAACTTTGGCACCCCAGATGTTTTGGAACTACATTTCCCATGATGCCCGTGCACTCTGCAGTGTAGTTGAGCATCATGAGAAATGTAGTTCCAAAACATCTGGGGTGCCAAGGTTCACCATCACTGGTCTAGGGTAAAAAAAAAAAAATTTCACTACAATCTAGACATGTGCAATTCGTTTCGTTTTTGTTTAGTTTTCCGTTAAAACTCGCTATATTCGTTCATTCGTTATCGTACGAATGAACAAATGATTCGCTAAAAATTTTAACGAATAACGAATGTTCGAATCGAACGAATATGAAAAACAACGAAAATCAGAAATAACCAAATTAGAAACAACGAAACAACTACGAAAGAAGAAAATCCGAAAAAAAAAACGAAAACAGGAACAACGAAAATCAAAATGAACGAAAAAATTTGTACATTCGTAACTTTTTTTTTTTTGTTGAATTGGTAATTTTCCGTGTCCCTTACAATGGCGCTGCTTAACGTGCTTCGAATGGATTGAACGAAAAAATTCGTACATTCGTAACTTTTTTTTTGATTCGTAATTTTCCGTGTCTCTTAAAATGTAATAATAGCATACACATTACATAAAATTATGAATTATGCTCCGATTACGAATCTACGAAAACAATGTTACGAAAGTACGAATAAATCAATCTAATGAAAGTACGAATGTAACTAAATCTACGAAAATACGAATGCATCCCAATTTCGAATAAACGATAATTAAACGGAAAAACGAATCAACGAAAAAATAACTCTTACGAAAATACGAATCGTTACGAATACGAACACCGGCGACTTACGAAATTACGAATCAACGGAAACTAAATAAACGAAACGAAAATAAACACATTTTTCTATTGTGCACAGGTCTACTACAATCTAATAGCCTCTTCTCTTCTGACTTCTTCTGGTTAGATTTCACTTCATCTAAAATAAAAAGAGATAGAGGGAGCTTCTCTGTGTTTATTAAGCATTAATAAATGGCCAAACATGGTCCAGACTTGGTTCAAGTGTCAATTCTATTTGAACTGCCAGCTAGTCAGTCCCCAGTGCAGGTCCTCTGCTGTGATTGACTGCTAGGACCATAGGTATCCTATCAAACAATGATGTCATGTAGTTTCTATGTTTTCTCTTCTAAAATTTTAAATATTGAACCACAATTCCACTTTAAGACCTGATACTTTTCCCTGAATAATTAGTACAGGTACATTCCCAACAGGGTAAGGGGTGGAAAATGAATTGTTCCCAATGGATAAGTTATGTGGTCAGGTTGTCGAATTATAGGTTCGTATATCTAAAATAAACAAACCCCCACGTTCTTTCCTGAAGAAGCCATATGGTGAAACATGTAGAAAACATGAACGTGACTTCAGTAAATCATTGTCATCAATAGGATGCTTTGCACATACCTATGGCCATGATTATATTGTAATGTATTGTTTTTATGACATTTTTCATTTAATAAAATCTGTATATATCTTTTACATATTGTTGTTTCAATGCTTGGCACCTATGAATGAATGAATGAATGAAAGATTTGTATAGCGCTGCAACTGCGAACTGAATCGCCTCGAGGCGCTTGATCCGAACTGGGTTGATTCCTTCTTAGAAGAGGTGGGTCTTAAGTTTTTTCCTGAAGGTCCGATGGTCTTTTTCTATAAAGTCCCATATCTCCAAAATGTTTTCTCTGTTCCCAATGGATGTTAGTAAGTTGCCCATAGCTACCTCCATCCTATATAGGCACACTCATTCCAACACTGCCTGGTTTGTATTACCGAGAGAGAAAATATTGAATGATCACTATATTCAAAGGAAAGTGCTTTAACCACTTTGCGACCGCCGGCCGTCAAATGACGGCCAGGCGGCGCATCTCTCGTTCCGGGAGGGCGTCATATGACGTCCTCCCCTTCTGTGCACTGCAGGGAGCGCGCGCGCGCCACCGGGAGCGCGCGCGCGCTCTCGCCGTGTCACTGGGCACCCGATGCGCGTGCCCAGCGGCCGCGATGTTCGCTGGGCACCCGCGATTGCCCGGTAACACAGCGGGACCGTTGATCTGTGTGTGTAAACACACAGATCAACGGTCCTGTCAGAGGAGAGGAGCCGATGGTGTGTTCTCTGTACAGAGACACACCGATCGGTCTCCTCCCCTTGTGAGTCCCCTCCCCCCACAGTAAGAAACACTAACAGGGAACATAATTAACCCCTCCCCGCCCCCTACTGGTTAACCCCTTCACTGCCAGTGTCATTTATACATGAATCAATGCATTTAAATAGCATTGATTGCTGTATAAATGACAATGGTGCCAAAAATGTGTCAAAAATGTCCGATGTGTCCGCCATAATGTCGCAGTCACAATAAAAATCGCTGATCACCGCCATTACTAGTAAAAAAAAAAATATTATTAAAAATGCTATAAAACTATCCCCTATTTTGTAAACGCTATAACTTTTGCGCAAACTAATCAATGATCGCTAATTGCGATTTTTTTTTTACCAAAAATATGTAGAAGAATACGTATCGGCCGAAACTAAGGAAAAAAAATGTTTTTTTATATATTTTTTGGGGATATTTAGTATAGCAAAAAGTAAAAAATATTGTTTTTTTTTTTTTAAATTTGTCGCTCTTCTTTTGTTTATTGCGCAAAAAATAAAAAACGCAGAGGTGATCAAATACCACCAAAAGAAAGCTCTATTTGTGGGGAAAAAATGATAACAATTTCATTTGGGTACAGTGTCGTATGACCGCGCAATTGTCATTCAAAGTGCGTCAGCGCTGAAAGCTGAAAAAATGGCTTGGTCAGGAAGGGGGTGAAAATGCACTGTAGTGAGGTGGTTAAAGAAATATAAAATATTTATTTCACAAAGCACATGATGTAGAAAAACATATCAATAGTAGAGAATATATAAAAATATTGCAGGAATAGTAATATAATATAATATAATATATATTGCAATATAATAGAAAAATAGTACAAAATATATAATAGGATTATACTATCATATAGTATGCATGTAATAGTAGTATAAAATGTAATTTTCCATAGATATTTAAATTTGTGTTCAGCTGGTCGACAAAGATGTACCGTATATACTCGAGTATAAGCTGACCCGAATATAAGCCGATTTAAATTTTACCACAAAAAACTGGGAAAACTTATTGACTTGAGTATAAGCCTAGGGTGAGAAATGCACAGCTACTGTAAGTGGAAAAGAGGGTCAACAATGCCCATTTGCAGCCTCACTGTGCCCATTTGCATGTCTCACTGTGCCCATTTGCATGTCTCACTGTGCCCATTTGCAGCCATGAACTTCAAACCTGGTAGTTAAGGGTTCCTAGATGCCCCCTAGCCGCAGCCAAAATTTGGGGTCTCTGGCCCCAAAGGGTCCCGAAATGACATTGCTGCAGATGGACACAGTTGACCGACTTTGGGGCCCTGTATCTCGGGGTCACTGTGTATTAGGAACCCCAAATTTTCGATATGTTATAGTGTTGGTTCCACTGGGTTTGCACACCAAATGGAAGTTCCTAGCACCAAGTGGCCCCAAGATACGAGGCCCCAAAGTCGAGTCGGAAAATGTCAAGCACTTTTCTGCAGCAGAGAATGACATTTTCTGAGCCGACTTTGGGGCCCCGTATCTCGGGGCTACTTAATGCTAGGAACTCCGCAAAGTCGGGTTGGAAAATGTAATTTTTTGCTGCAGAAAAGTGCTTGACTTCAGTATAAGCCGAGGGGGGGAACTTTCAGCACAAAAAAATGTGCTGAAAAACTCGGTTTATACTCGAGTATATACGGTAATATCATTATGACAGCGTGTTGCCATAAGAGAGTAGACTTAGGGCCAGATTTAGACCTTTGGGGACCCAGGGCACTTCAGGTTCAGATGGCCCCTCATACACAGGTTCAAAGGGGGCATCATGCACAGAGTTGGTTTACATTCTCAATGACAGTCACACATATTCAAAATGCAAGACACAACATCATTCTGAGGTCACACGGGCACATACAGTCATAGGCCACCTTCCTTTAAGAACGTAAGCGCTCTATTGGGTTGATTTACTATAACTGGACAGTGCAAAATGTGGTGCAGCTCTGCATAAGAACCAATCAGCTTCCAGGTTTTTCAGTCAAAGCTTAACTGTACAAGCCAAACGTAGAAGCTGATTGGCTACCATGCACAATTACACCACATTTTTCACTCTCCAATTTTAGTAAATCAGCCCCTATGTGTGGTTCGCTTGGGCTGCCAAAATGTGTTTTTAAAAAATATGCAGTATACTAGTCAAGAGTAAATACTCTTACTGGTGATAGCTGGCAAAATATTACTTCCCAAGATACATTTAATAAAATTTAATAAAATAAACAAATTTTTTCTTATTATTATATTGTATATTTTATATATATATATATATATATATATATATATATATATATATATATATATATATATATATATATATATATATATATAGTTTTTTATTTTTTTATTATTTTATATAATTTTTTAATATTTTTTTATATTATTTTTGTATAGAAGGAGGCTGCTTATGTCACAGGGGTCCAGGGCAGTTGTCCTTTTTGCCCAATTATAAATCCAGCACCGAGTGGACACCTGAGAAATGGCACATTAGAGAAAAGAAAGCAAGAGAATTGGTTTGGTGATATTACATCAACTCATTTTTAAATTACCTAAATTTTAAAGCCACATTAATATTTTGCATCTTTGTATTTCTTTATCTTCCCATATCCTTACAGGTTATGACTTGTGGGTAAAATTTGCATGAAGAGAAAAAAAAAAAAGGGGGGGGGATGTCTGACAAGGTCTGCTACTGTCCTGAGTATACTTAAGTCTTGCCAGTCTTAAGCTGGCCACATATGGATCAAAATTTGTCCAGTTAAGGAGGGACCGGAGAAATTTTGATCCATGTTAGGCCACTGTGGCTAAAAAGAGGTTGATCTACTGATTGACTTCTGTTCAACTGCTCTTTCAATATATTTACACTTAAAGTGGAAGTAAACCCCCCTATCGTTTTCAGCCAAGGAAGCTGCCATCTTTGCCTCTGTTTAATCTTCAACTGCCACAGTGCTGCACATGTGATCCGTTATGACACCAGCCATTGGATGGTTTGCCTGTTTGGTTGAGAGCACAGCCAATGTGCAGTTAGCATTCCCGGCATGCCTTTTTTTTTTAAACTGTTAAATCGATGGGTTTACTTCCGCTTTAAAGGGGTGTTTCACCTTACAAATTTTTTTTTTAAAAGTCAGCAGCTAAAAAAAAAAAGTAGCTGCTGAGGTTTAATAAGTACACTTACCCTCCCAGGGCGCCCACAATGTCGGTCGTGGAGGACGAGCTGTCCCTCGGCGATCCGGTTCCAGCGCCGCCATCCTCAGTAAGGGAAACGGCTTCACGTTTCCTACTGCGCATGCGCGAGTCGGCGCGCGCCTACTGCGCATGCGCGAGTCGGCGCGCGGCCTACTGCGCATGCGCGACTCTAATTTGTGAATGGGGAACGCGATGTGTTGTGGGACATAGTTCCCATAACATACCGCGCCCCATTCACCAGAAAACGGGAGAAGAGAAGATCACCGCGGCGCTGGAGGAGGCAGATTAGGACTATCTGCCTAGCAACAGCCATTTCTGGTAAGTAAGAAAAATTTTTTCATTTTAAATGGTTACTTACATTTTTTTAAGATTTTGTTTTCAGGGTGTCCCACCACTTTAATCAGATTTTTATCTACTCCTGATAACTGAATGGAGAGGTGGGTGAACAAAATAAGGTAAGTATTTCCTTCTGCATAGGAAAACCCTCTTGCTTTTTTCTTTGGTTCTGTCGATGCACTTGCATGTTTGGTGATCCATTGGGCCATGTATTTGTTGATGCAACCATGACTTATAAGACCATAGTAAACAGTTTGCAAACATAATCAAAAGTGGCACAGGGAAATATCAGCTTATGTCTATCATCAGTGCACCTTCAGGGGTTTAGTGGTCCATAATATAGCAGGAAATTATTACATAGCAACATTTTTTTTACATGGATGGAACAGACTTTTTTCGCATCAGCTATCCTCAAGTTTTTCACTCATTGCATTTTCCAACCTGGCCCTTATGGATTTTCTAAAATTGGCCCCGTGTGCATGACCCAGTAAGACATAAAGAATGGGATTCATGCAGCTGTTGATTGAGATCAGACAAAGGCAAAAATGACTTATTATGAAATCGGGAAGTGTTTCACTCATCCCCATAAGCCCTGCTAAGAGTGGCCATATGTTTAAAGGAAACCAGCAGATGAAAAAGCAAACAACCACTGCAATGATGATCCTGAAAGTTCTTTGAAACCCTTTTGGCCTTTTAAATCTGTTGTGACGTAGTTTGTAGACAATAAGGCCATAACAAATAAGGATGATGATAAAAGGTATCCCAAACATGAAAACATGTTTGTACATTATGATATATGTTTCATAACTACTGGTAATTTCATAATCTAAACTAACATTATAGATCATTTCAATCTCTTCTAAACTTGGGACTTCCAGATAAAATCTGTGAATTAAAGTAAAATGATGTATTAAACCCATGTTAATAAAAAAAACAACGGTCAGAGGAACAAACCAAAGAAAGACTGATACAATCCTGACTAATCTCCGTGTTCGGTGCACTTTAGCCCAAAGTGGCCACATGATGGACACACAGCGGTCAACACTAATGACTGCTAAGAAAGTCACACTAACAGCGGAGTTCAAGTTCATCATGAAAAAATGTATGATATGTGAAGAGAAATAAAACTTTTCTTTGTCAGGTATGTGATCCATAACACCAGAAGCAGTCAGCCATGCTATGAAACGAAAAGGAAGACAAAGGCAGAATATGAAGTCAGCGATGGCCAAATTCAGGAACCACACCGCACTGATGGTCTTCATCCTGAAGCCGGAGATCCATATTACCAATCCATTTCCTATGATTCCCACAATGAAGGTGATACAGTAACAGGAGATGATCAAAATTTTGGTGACTTTGTATGCCTCCTCCCCATATGTTTCATTCATGGTGCCAGTAGTGGATGGAGAAGGATTAAGTGAACTCCTGTTAAAACAGAAAAGATGGATTACTCATTTTAAAATCTACATTTGGGATACTCAGTCACTAAACATAAGAACTTGGTAGCTGCAGGATCTCCAGTCTCAGTGTAAAAGTCAAAATTCAGTTTAATAGAAGGTAATGCTGGTTTGTTACCAAGGCAGTTCTACAAGCTATCCATCTATTTATCATTATAGTAACATGAATATAAAAGCCCACTCAGAGAGAAGGAAAGTGTGTAAATGGACCCCATAGAAACCCTTCTCGTACACTTTCTATATCAAAGACAGCATCTATAATCACCAAAAATGAGAAAAACTATATATATATATATATATATATATATATATATATATATATATATATATATATATATATATATATATACAAAGGGTCTTCAAAAAGTTTCTGCACTTTTTTTTAACTCTATTTATTGGGAATTTAAAAAAAACAATTGACATTGCTTTCCTACATAGGCACCTTCTGGACACAGATTTACTATAAAGTTGCAGTTTTGACTCATGAATTCCTACTTATGACACAAAATCTGTCCTTGACTACTGCCTGTGCAGTGCTAGTGTTGAGTAAAAACCTCATCACAGAGACAACAACTGTTCCAGATGGCTGCCCAGAAATATCAATGCAGATCTTACAAATACACGTATGCAGGCCATAGAGGGTGTAAATTTATTTCCTGCAACCACAGGTTTGCAGAAAAGAAATTCACGACAATTACCCCATCAACACAGACAGTGCTGACAGGGGGATCCCTACTGCCAAGCAATTGACTTCTCCTGGCAAAGGGACGGGGGGCGGGCGGGGGAAGCTGTCCCCGCCGGGAGAAGACAGCAAATTTTGCTAGCATCTATAGCAGCCTCTAGCGATAGCTGCATGAAAACCTGGCAGTCCGGTTGTACCCAAGTAGATTGATCGATCAACTTGTTACATTCAGCATGCCCATACACGGTTAAAACCTCGGCTGGTTCCTACTGAAACGGTCTAGATTTGACCTGTTTGTGGCCGGCCTTAGGCAAAGGCAAATACAGGCTTACCCCACTTTTAAGTACACAATGGGGTTTATTTACTAAAGCTGGAAAGTGCAAAATCAGGCTCTCTTCTGCATAGAAACCAATGAGCTTATAACCCCAGCTTGTTCAATTAAGCTTTGGTAATAAAACCTGGAAGCTCATTGGCTTCTATGCAGAAGTGAGCCTGATTTTTCACTTTCTAGCTTTAGTAAATAAACCCCATTGTGTACTTAAAAGTGGGGTATGCCTGTAGACTGTGCACCTTGCAAGTGCAGTTGCACTCATCTTCCCTGGAGCTTTCTTAATGTGGTAAAGCTGTGCTGATTTCCATCATCCTACAAGTAAAAATGCAGTTTTTTTTTCACCTTCACCTGATTGGGTATTTCTTTTTTAAAAATGCAGCTTTACCACCTTTACATTTACTTAGAAAATGAGTGCAACTGTACTTGCAAAGTGCACAGTCTATTTGCCTTTAGTAAATCCACCCCAAAGAATCTGTTGTAAATAGTTTTCTAAAGAAGAAGCAGACAATTTATTTCTGTCATTCATTTGCCTGATAAATCTCTTGCTTTGTATCTTTAATTTAAAGGATATCTATACCCAAGAAGAACAAGAGCAGAAAATAGCTGTTGATCCTTCCAGAAGTCTTGTGTCCTTGTCACTTCCTGTGAACTGAACTGAAAGCACAACATTTTTGTCTTTCTTCCAGACTATCTTTTTTAAAGAACTCCTGAAATTTTTTTTCCCTATGAGGTGGGGCTGTATTCGCACTGCAAGAGTTAACTGCTCGTTTTTGCCTAAGGGTGAGGAGAGCAGATATATACCTACCTAATCTGCCGTTCACTGGACGTCTTCACTGCCCGTTTCCTACTGCGCATGCGCGAGTCGTCGCGCGGCCTACTGCGCATGCGTGAGTCGCCGTGCGGTGCTTTGTGAATGGGGAACGCGATGTGGGACACACAGTTCCCATAACACACCGCGCCCCATTCACTAGAAGATGGCGCTAGGAGCAGAAGACAGAACAGCTCCGCGGAACAGGAAGAGGCATTTTAGGACGATCTGCCTAGCAACAGCCATTTCTGGTAAGTAAAAAAAAAACATATATTTTTTTCTTTTTAAATTGTTATTAACATTTTTAACAAGTTTTTTTTTTCAGGGTGGCCCTCCACTTTAAAGCCAAATTCTGATCTTTGCACAATAATATTGGTCCAGCTTGGACCAATGTATGTATGTGGCATACCTGTGGGATCCCCGATAAAATTACTGTAGTAGGCACCAATACAACAGTCATCTCCCTACCTATTCTGGGTCCCATGCTGAGTGAATTCCCTGTTGCTTACTGAACACAGGACATTGCACACTTGGCATGGGTGCCATTCAATCAGAAAACACTTTCCAATTTGGTGGATTGGAAAGATGGAGAGGTGAGCAAGTGAAGTCACAATCTGCACCTTGTCCAATCAGAGAACACTTTGCATCCCTTGGTGAGAGCCAAGGACTTGCAGTTAGGGGAGGCAGGTGAACGTAACAAAAAAAAAAACGAGCTTTGAGGGTCGTAGCTCGGTGACCTGAGGTCATGGGGGGGCAGGTAGCCTAAGTCCTACAGGAGCGCCTACGACCTACAGTTCCATAGATACAGGGCTCCTTGAGCAGCCTGTCAGAAGCTACATACAGAGCAGCCAGTTTAAATACCAGCTGGCACACTCTGTTTGCAGCAGACTGAGAGGATGAGCTCACAGTGCCTCTCCTCACTTTTTGTCAGAGGCACTGAGCTCAATGGACAGCTTGGAGTCTTGGACCAATGGTAAAGTACCAAATGTATGTAAAAGAAAAAGATATTCCTGAAACATTAGCAGCGCTGTAGAGCAATTAGCAAATAAATTACAATAGTAGGTTCATCAAATATATGTTAAAAGGAAATTCCTCAAACATTTAACTTTAACATTAGTAGTGTTCATGCAAAAGAAATGAGCGTTATAATCGCTATATATTTCTTAAAGTCCACTCAAAAGATGTGAAGATGGTAATCTGCTCAGTGACAAGTCCATCAAACAACGGAGGTAAGTGTACCATAAAACACCATGGAAAAATTATTTTTAAACTATCCCAATGTGTTCAGGTCTCCTTCACCATACCTCTTGTGCCACAGCCCTATAGGTAATGCACTTACCAGAACCTGCTGGTTAATAAGCGTTTCAATCAAATAAGCAAACGTTGATTCACTGGTCACTCTCCATCTATAGTATGCTCATTGCAAGCAATGGATAAAAAAAATACACATAGCGTAATCCAGTACAACTCATATTTATAGATTTAAAATGCACTCACGATAAAACACTCACAATGTAAATATAAAAAAGGGGCATGTAACCACAATCATGTGTAAGTCGTGCGTTCCAGTCTGGCCTTTCACCGCTCCCGCGGTGTTCCCGGTAAGGAGAGACACGGAGCAGCCGACACTGTAGAATGCTGCGTAGCGACGCTCTGACGTGTTTCTATCATCACTTTCGTCAGAGGGCGTGGCTACGCAGCGCAGCTCCGAACAATAAATACACACTACACCATCGGGAGATCCCTCCTCCGGTGATCACGTGTGCTGCAGGCTTGGCTATCGGCGCACTCCGCCCAATAACAGTCTGCAATGTATGTCTGCATCTGCAATGTTATATGTCTATTCACATGTTGTTTTATCAAACATAAGGCCTCTTCACCTCCTAACATATTCTAAAGTACCATTATCCCCAACTGTCCAATAAAAATACTGCAGTGGATAACCGGATTTTTCTGTATAATGTGAAAGATGATGTTACGCCAAGTAAATAAATACCAAACATGTCACGCTTTAAAATTGCGCATGCTCATGGAATGGTGCCAAACTTCAGTACTTAAAAATCTCCATAGGCGATGCATTAATATTTTTTTACAGATTACGTGTTTAGAATTACAGAGGAGGTCTAGTTCTAGAATTATTGCTCTCGCTCTAACAATCACGGCGTATGTAACCTGTGTGTATCTGGCTCTGATACTAGCCAGTGCCTCACCAGCCACTGACCTCACCGCACGTCCCTGGTGAGACCCCAACCTTCTGTGTTCACTAAGTAGCAAGGCAGCCATTTGGCATTGGACCCGGAAGCTAGCAGCAATCACTATAGTAGGGGTGCCTACTACAGTGAATTCCAGGAGGTTACCACAAGTATGGCACATACAGACTTACATTGGTTCCAACTGGATCAATTTATCTGTGTAAAAATATCTGAAATTCAGCTAAAAACTACTCATTCCCTCAACCTTGTTGTAATAACCTGGGCACCGAGATCTTTTTCCTTCACTTTACCCGGGGCATGTTCTGGGGCAGCCCCGGGTATTCCATTTCTTGTTGTAATAGGGATGAAGAGAAGAATACATATTTGTAGTTCACAAAAGAAGAGCATCCTACGTTGACAACTATGGTTCCTCTAGAGACACAGATCAGGAAGAGACCATTGTCACCCTAGGATAGAAGGTTTGTTATTCACAGCATTACCAAGCAAGAATAAAGGAATACAGTAAGGACAGAAAAATCTACACTTATACAGCCACCACATCTAAGGGTTGGTAAGCTGAAGCACATTTTTAATGGGTCTTAGATACACTTTATCCGTGCCCATCCTTATAAATTTGTAATCTTTCTTAATGGATAATATTACTTACCAGATAACTTGGATTTATTTCTGAAGATGTCTTGACTCTTCAGTCTGTTATTCAGCGAAGAAAACTCTTCTTGTGAGTCGATGTCATAAGATCGCGTTCGTTTTATTATCATCTTTGAGAAATACATTTTTATCTTATACAGATAAACTGCCTTTGTTGGTCATCACTGACAGCAGTGTTACAAATGTGTTTAATAAGAAAGACCAACTTCTAGGGCAAATTTTTATACATTTTAGCTACAATCTAATAGCGGCTTCTCTTTTGACTTCTGGTTAAATTTCACTTCATATAGCATTAAAATAGATAGAGGGAACTTCTAGAATAGAGATGAGCCGAACACCCCCGGGTTCGGTTCGCACCAGAACCTGCGAATGGACCTAAAGTTTGCACGAACGTTAGAACCCTATTAGTTACAATGGACGCGAACGTTCGAAATCTAAAGTGCTAATTATAAAGGCCAATATGCATGTTATTGTCATAAAACAGGTTTGGGGACCCGGGTCCTGCCCCAGGGGACATGTATCAATGCAAAAAGAAGTTTTAAAAACGGACGTTTTTTTGGGAGCAGTCATTTTAATGATGCATAAAGTGAAAAAAAAAAAAGTGAAATATTCCTTTAAATATGGTACCTGGGGGTGTCTAAAGTATGCCTGTGAAGTGGCATGTGTTTCCCGTGTTTAGAACTCTCCCTGCACAAAATGACATTTGTAAAGGAAAAAAAGAAGCCATTTAAAACTGCTTGCGGCTTTAAAGTCATGTCGCAGATGGCTGGATTAGATGACAACAGGGCAGAAGGGCAGATACAGGGTAAGGTGGTTTAGTGTGCTACTGCTGTGCTATACTCACACAGCACGCACACACACTAACTCCTGCAAATGGCTGCATTGGTAGAGATTAGAGAACAGCACTGAGAAGAATAAACTATCCCTGCCTATTTTTCCTCTTTCCCTTCACTATTCCCCACACAGAAATGAATCACAAGCTCATATAGTGTGTACACTGTACAGTACAGTCTGTCACTGTTCCTAATGCCGGAACACACTACACGAGGCCTTATATAGTATGGGGCGTGTACTAAACCCCCTGAGCTATAATTGGCCACAGGCATTCAGCCTGTGGCCAATCATTGCTCTCCTCGCTGCTGGCTCTATGATTGGCCAAGCATGCGGGGTCACAGTGCATGCTTGGCCAATCATCAGCCAGCAATGCACTGCGACTGGCGCAGTGCATCGTGGACTGCTCGCATCACACGAATTTGATGTGAACGGCCCTCAGAGTTCTGGTTTTGACGAGCGGACGAACGGCCGATGTTCGTTTCGAACATGGGTTTGAATCGAACACCGGGCCCATCCCTATTCTAGAAGTTTATTAAGCATGACTAAATGGCCAACCATGGTCCAGACTTGGACCCAGTAACAGTTCTATTTAGACTACTGTAGTGATATAATATATCGTGGTTTAGATGAATAGTAGTTATTAAAAAGTATTGTCCCGCAGCAACCCAATTCTTCCAGAGAGAGACTTTATTGGCTTCCAACACAGAACAGTCTTGCAATAGATGACAAAATCCAACAGGGTATAATCATGACAGTGTTAGTAAATTTCTAGAGCCCCATGTTTCCATGTGACTTTTGGTGCCTTCATCAACACACACACACTGAACAGACTAAATGCCATGTTATATCCCCCCCACACACTGAATGGCTGAGCAATTTGATTGGCCGTTTCCATTAAATGCTTTGATGTGCTCCTGTCTTTCAGAGTGACAGCAGATCACCCCAAGCTGTGAACAGCTGTAGTCATAAACTGCCTGCATTCTTGCATATTAACATTAACATAGTGACTCTGGGCTATCTGTCCCCTTTGATATGTGGAGTAATTCTTGTTTGGCCACTTCCCCTTTGGTCAACAAGTCCCTTTTAATATGCACAATTAGATTAACAACTACCAATTTGACCTGCTTGGAATGGACTTGTCTTAGAATATAAGAACATATAACACATATAACATATAACATATAACATATAACATATAACTTATAACATATAACTTATATATAACATATAACTTAGAACATATAACACCATATATAAATATATAAAATACATGCATATATATATATATATATATATATATATATATATATATATATATATATATATATATATATATATATATATATATATATATATATATATATATATATAACCTACTACATATACCCCCACTTGGGTCATTCTAACTACTAGAACTGACCCATAAATCAAGCAACAAACATATCATTACGATTTGAGGTACTGGATGCTTTACAATGGCTCATATAAAATATAAAGTTGAAACTGGTTACATCTCTCTTCACCAGCCTCTAAAATATCCCCATGAAACAGTCATTAGATAATATAGCTTTAGACCATGACTGGAAAAGGATTCGGTAAACATCCGTGGCCCATATAGCTGTTAGGCCTTATTATATCACATCAAGATCTTGAATATTGCGCAAAGATGAGCTGATGTCACAGTCCATTCTTCGGTCTGACTTCATCACATCTCTCACCATCTCACTGAAAGTAAACTTGGTATGCTCTGGGAGCGCCGATCCACATAAATCCTGGATTCTTTCATCTCCAGGCTGAAGGTTTTCATTTTTAAAGATGCTTTTGCACAAACATTGGCAAATCCTGAAATTCTACTTCCATCTTTATAGTAAGAAGAACCATCAATGTACCAGCACTCACTTTCAAGTTCAAAAGGTTTGGATACGGCAGAAAAAAACGTGCTGCAAACTATTTCCTTGCACTTGACATTCATGAGTCCATAATTCCACCTGAATGGTATACCAACATACATATACCCCCACACATGGGTTCAGATAGAATCAGCTTGACATCAGTGTTTATCAGATCTTCTATCCAGACAAAGCAGCAGTGGAAAATCTTGCCAGTAAAGTTAGGTCTTTTTCATCCATATATGTCATAGCCTTTAGCATATTATCAACGACTGATTCAACAAAGTTTCAAATCATGACTGGAGTGATGAATTTCACTCACCCCTCTTATAAATTTAGCAAAACCACCCAACATACTATAATTTATGCTATGCCAAGCCATTGTGCAGCATCTCGCCTTAGATGTCAAATATATTGATCAATATGCAATACGTAATATGTACAGGTGTTATGAAAATTATTTTAGGTTTAAATGTTTCGCTCTGGTTTTAAGATAAAGTTCAAGAAATAAAACATAATAAAAAAAATGAAAAGCAAAATATATCTGGGAAAGTGTGAAAAATAAAAAATAGTGCGTTTAAAAAGTCCATTGACAAAAAAATTAAAAAAAATGAATGTTAAAAAAAAAAAGGGTCCATTGCTTGATGAATATTGAGAGAGTACATGTGTCTATTCAGCATTTCCCCCTCACTAGCCAGCAATTTCAGACTGTCCTGCTATTCACATGCAAGCGAGTATCTCCGGCAATATCTGAAAGACAATAAAAAAACTCTCCAACAAAAACTAATTAGCAAGGTCCTTAAACATTGTTTGAAGTTATTTACACATTTACAGTTTGAAACTAATTCACCCCCACTGCTAGAGAAGTGTCATTTGCATTCAAAAACAGATCTGGAGAATGTACATCTTCTGCATTTATGACACCCTGTACCCCCTTCAACTGCTCTAATAATGTATCACGTTCCCCTCTCATCTTATCATACTCAATCTTCAGGTGGTCATATTTCTGTTTTAACTGGGAAAACGGTATCCAAGTCTTGGACATTTTATTATTATTTTGGTCAGCTCTGTTTTTCATATTCATATCACCTATATTTGACCTGGTGTCTCCTCTTTGGTTGTTATCATAAGATATTATCTTTTGACCTTTATGTTCAGTATTTGTCCTAAACAATGTGGCTAAATCAATTTTGACAGCCTGTTCACTTGACTTTCTCCATAAATGGTCTGCTCTCAACAACATGTCTTTTAAATCATGAGGATTTGGGGTAACTAGTAAAATATTTTGTAAAGAAAAGTGGGGGTGATGCTGCGCTGTTCCCCAGGGGAATGTATTAGATCTGCCTCAAGGTGGCAGTATTGGGGGAAAGGCGTGAACCCCTAATGTATACAATGGTAATGGACAATGGTATTGTCTCGTCTACCAGTTAGATCCAAACTCTGAGTGTGAGGTGAATGATACCTAGTGGTAAGCACAATGTACTGCGATCAATAAATATATTGATAATAGTGGTGGCCGATAGATAAATATGTAAACAGTGCGAGAGTGTCAAAATGACTAATGGCACATTCATATAATAGCTAGTAAAACATCATAAATATGAGACATAAAAAATATCAATAAAATATATAAAAAATATATTAGGTGAACATATGGTGTAGATCAAAACAAAATATAAAGTGCATACTGCAAAGAATAAATATATATAACCGTGACGTGTCGGTATATATAGTAAAACTGTGAGGTGCTGGTATATATAATAACACTGGCTATGCGATACAGTGTAGAAAAAGTTGATATCTCAATCTGCGGAATGTGATGATAGGATGATTGCAAAAAGTAAGATGCACTGACAAGAATAAAAAATTAAACAGTGAATGAAAGTGCACAATGCATTAAAGGTGCAGATAGTGAAGCATAAGTGGAGCTAGTCTGCTTGACTAGAGAGAGTTATACATATATAGATATGCACAAAAAGACTGGGTTGCAAAAAAAAAAAAAACGCAGAATGCGATTTGCAAAAAACTGAGTCGCAAAAAAAACGCAGAATGCGATTTAACAGAAAAAATGCGATTTCAACAGAAAAAAATGCAAAATAGAGGAGCACAAAGTTGTTATATAAGAACGAGGCTGGAAATAAATATCCGTAAAGAGGTAAATGTGACCAAAATCAAGTAGCAGACTAAGCTGCATGCACATAGGTCCGTGATTTAGAGAAAAAAGTCCTTGACAGTTTGATAACTGTGATTACAAATCTCGGTGTAAGTGATATGATCCTTATACAGAAGTGGTGTTTGTGCAGTGGGGTGTCATGAAATAGTGGGGGGCGTTCCTCTTCGTGCGGGGCACACTATGATAAGTAATGGACCCTTACCTTACGGTAAAGGGTTAACCGCATAAAGATAGTAATATGGGTTCTGCTGTCCTCTTCTTCTGACGTGCTGCTCTGCCTAGGAGGGTGTGTGTTTCCTTCTTCCTTCCCTGGCTCCTGGTATCTTTAGCCTTATCTCTCTCGGCAATCGCCGGAGTGGTAGGTGAAAAATAAAGGGGGAGCCGTATAGTGTAGTACGTTTAAATAATAGCTTAGTAAGCAGTTTATTCAAGCATTAAAATCGAAACTCACAGTAAAAAACTCACAAAATAAAAATAAAGGTTTTGCTTATCTCCAAACGAGCACCGAACTCGTTATCTTTCAGGTATGAATGCCTCTCCGTGTCCCTACGCGTGGCGTCATGTGACTTCATCAGGGGAAGCGCCGGCAGCGAGGAGAGCCATAATTGGCTACAGGCAGGATGCCTGTAGCCAATTATAGCTCAGGGGCTTTAGTACACGCCCCACGATATAAGAGGCGGCCTCGCATATTGTGTTTCAGTGTCAGTGTGCTGATAATATGTGCTGTATTTCTGGGGATTTGTGTGTGCATGCTGTTAGTACAGCATTGCAGTATCACATCTGGGGGGTGTCTATAGGTTGCCTGTGAAGGGGGGCAGGTTTCCTGTGCTTAGAACTGTCCCTGCAAAAAGTGTCATTTTTTCAGGAAAAAAGCTATTTAAAAGCACTCGTGGCTAATGAATTGATGGCTCCCGTAACACAGAGAACTGTCATTCATTGATAAAAAAACAAAAAAAGCGTGGGGGTCCCCCCAAATTCAATAACCAGGCGCTTGAGGTCTGGGATGGATTTTAAGGGGAACCCCAGCCAAAAAAAAATGGCGTGGGGTCCCCCTCAAAATCCATACCAGACCCTTATCCGAGCACGCAACCTGGCAGGCCGCAGGAAAAGAGGGGGGACGAGAGCGCCCCCCTCCCGCCTGAACCGTACCAGGCCACATGCCCTGAACATTGGGAGGATGCTTTGGGGGTCTGAGACTCCCAAAGCACCTTGTCCCCATGTTGATGAGGACAAGGGCCTCTTCCCCACAACCCTGGCCGGTGGTTGTGGGGGTCTGCGGGCGGGGGGCTTATCGGAATCTGGAAGCCCCCTTTAACAAGGGGACCCCCAGATCCCGGCCCCCCCTGTGTGAAATGGTAGGGGGGTACAAAAGTACCCCTACCATTTCACCAAAAAAGTGTCAAAAATTGTAAAAATTACAGGAGACGGTCTTTGACAATTCCTTTATTAAAATCTTCTTTCTTCTTTCTTCTGGTCTTCCTTTCTTCATCCTTCAGTTTCTTCATCTTCTCCTTCCGGCTTCTTCTTCCATCTTCTTCTTCCATCAACTTCTTCCTCCGATCTGCTTCTTCTTGCGCTGGTCTTCTCGTCCTTCTCGTCCGGCATCTTCTTCCATGGCGTCGGCGTTGGTGTCTCTTCTTGGGCCACTCCTCGCAATGGGAGGCTCCCGCTGTGTGAGGCTTCGCTGCGTCTGACAGGTCATTTATAATGGAGGGCACCTGGTGACCCCGTCTGACGCACGGGGACGTCATGGGGAATTCCCTATGGCTTTCCCCATGATGTCAGAGGGGGGGCGGGGTCACCAGGTGCCCTCCGTTATAAAAAACCTGTCAGACGGAGCGAAGCCTCACACAGCGGGAGCCTCCCATTGCGAGGAGCGGCCCGACAGAAGAACAGACGCCGACGCCATGGAAGAAGATGCCGGACGAGAAGGACGAGAAGACCAGCGCAAGAAGAAGCGGATCGGAGGAAGAAGAAATTGGAAGAAGAAGATGGAAGAAGATGACGGAAGGAGAAGATGAAGAAACCGAAGGATGAAGAAAGAAGAAAGAAGATTTTAATAAAGGAATTGTCAAAGACCGTCTCCTGTCATTTTTAAATTTTTTTACTCTTTTTTGGTGAAATGGTAGGGGTACTTTTGTACCCCCTTACCATTTCACACAGGGGGGGGCGGGATCTGGGGGTCCCCTTGTTAAAGGGGGCTTCCAGATTCCGCAGACCCCCACAACCACTGGCCAGGGTTGTGGGGAAGAGACCCTTGTCCTCATCAACATGGGGACAAGATGCTTTGGGGGTCTCAGACCCCCAAAGCATCCTCCTCCCAATGTTGAGGGCATGTGGCCTGGTACGGTTCAGGCGGGAGGGGGGGGGGGGCGCTCTCGAGGGGGGCTCTTTTCCTGCGGCCTGCCAGGTTGCGTGCTCGGATAAGGGTCTGGTATGGATTTTGAGGGGGACCCCACGTCATTTTTTTGGGCTGGGGTTCCCCTTAAAATCCATCCCAGACCTCAAGGGTCTGGTATGGATTTTGAGGGGGACCCTACGCCATTTTTTTTTCTTGGCTGGGGTCCCCCTTAATATCCATCCCAGACCTGAAGGGCCTGGTTATTGAATTTGGGGGGACCCCCACGCTTTTTTTTAAATTTTTTTTATTTTTTATCAATGACTTTTTTTTTATGAATGACTTTCAATAAATGACTGTTCTCTGTGTTACGGGAGCCGTCAATTCACATTAGCCGCGAGTGATTTTAAATAGCTTTCTTTCCTGCAAAAATGACACTTTTTGCAGGGACAGTTCTAAGCACAGGAAACATGCGCCCCTTTACATGCATACTATAGACACCCCCCAGGTACGAAATTTAAAGAAATATTACACTTTTATTGTTTCAATTTAAGCATTGTTAAAATCACTGCTCCTGAAAAAACGGCCGTTTTTAAAAAAAAAATTTGCATTGATACATGTCCCTTGGGGCAGGACCCAGGTCCCCAAACACTTTTTATGACAATAACATGCATATTAGCCTTTAAAATTAGAACTTTTGATTTTGAACGTTTGCATCCATTATAACTAATAGGGTTCTAAAGCTCGCACGGACTTTAGGTCCGTTCGCGGGTTCTGGTGCGAGCCGAACGGGGGGGTGTTCGGCTCATCCCTATCTGTAACTGGGTAATTTCCTCAACCTTATCCTTCAAGCAACTTTCCATTGTTAAACAGCAAGATAACAAGCCCTGTACAATACAACCTTTTCTTTTACTTTCTGAAAGTTTGCTATCAAAAACAGTTTTCTCTAAAAATTCATTCATCATAGTCCACGTCTGCTTATATTTTTCTGGAACTTCATAAGGACCGCCATGACGCTTAATACATTTTAATACCCATCTGTTAACTTTATCAGAACTGACACTAGCTTCACACTGAGTAAGCATTTTGACTATATTATTAATAATTTAAAAAAAAAGGAAATATTTTACTCACCGCATTAGTTACTCCTTCAGCTTTCAGTTCAGGTCTTCTGGTACACGATACAGTCCTTTTTTTGTTTCCAGTCTCCAGAGAATAATTCTGGGGTTCCAAACTTGTTTAATTTTGTAGATCAGACTCTTATGTCACAACCAGACATTAGAGTCACAGCACAGGTCTTGGGTTTCCATCAGACTTCTGTCCACCTCACAGGATTGTTGTCACCACCGACTTCTGTTACTAAGTCCTGAAAATGCTCTTCTGGTCACTTGAACGGCACCAATGTAGTGATATAATATATAGTTCGTAGATGGATAGTAGTTATTAATAAGTATTGTCCCGCAGCAAACCCAATTCTCCCAGAGAGACGCACTTTATTGACTTCTAAAACAGAACAGTCTTGCAGATGATAAAAATCCAACAGAGTACATATGACAAGGAATATTTTCCCTAGACCTGTACCTTCATAATCACAAAACCTCCTCAGAGACAGATTAGACTGAATGCCCTGTTATATCCCCCCCCCCCCCACACACACACACTGAATGGCTGAGCAATTTGATTGGCCGTTTCCATTAAATGCTTTGAACAGCTGTAGTCATAAACTGCCCTAATCTGCATTCTTGCATATTAACATCAACAAGTATGCGCACTTAGATTAACAGATACCACCTTAACACCCTTTTGATGTGTAGAACAGAGTCTATGCGCAATTAGATTAACAGCTACCACTGTGGCCTGCCTAGAATGAACTTGTCTTAGAATGCCTACATAAAACACCATATATAAATATATAAAATACATGCACATAAAAAAACACACTACAATTATGCCTTTGTCTTGCAGTTTTTTTTTTTTTTTCGTGGGGTTACAACCACTTGTAGTGCAAAGGAGGGATTTGGGGTTTATAGTCCCCAGATCCCTCCATAAAGAGTACCTGTCATGTGCCTATTGTTGGCACAAGGATGTTTACATTCTTCGTAACAGAAATGAAAGTGCTAAAAAAAAATAAAAAATTAAAGCAACAGTGTTAAAAAAATAAAAATAAATAAAAATAATAATAATAATATATATTTTTTTAAAGTGCCTTGTTTCTGTCTCCCTCCATGCCAGTGGGCATAGGAAGATACGTGCATTGGTACCGCACGCATGCAAAGCGCGATCGTTCCACACATGTGAGTTATCACTGCGAACGTTACATCATGGGAAGTAATTCTAGCACCAGATCTTCTCTGTACATCTAAAGTGGTAACCTGTAAAGGCTTTTAAAGCGTCGCCTATCGATAGTAAAATTTACGTCATTCGTCACAGTTGCGCGGGCATGTGCAATTTTAAAGCATAAAATGTTTGGTATCTGTTTTCTCGGCGTGGCATCATCTCTTATATTTTACAAAAAAATGGATGATGTATTGTGTTTTTGTGCAATCCAATTTAAAAAAAAATAGTTTTTTTACCAATAACTGAGTTTGTAAAAACGCTGCGCAAATACCAGTTGACATTAAAAATTGCAAAACTCACCAATTTATTCTCTAGTGCCTCTGCTTTTAAAAAATAAATATATATATATTTATAAAGTTTGCGGGTTTTAACTGATTTTCTTGCAAAATATAAAAATAAAAAAACGATTTTCACATGTAGACAAAAAGTGCCAGAAAATGCCAGGTCTTCAAGTGGCTAGATTAATTTAGATATTTGGGGAGGACCCAGTTTTTATTTCTTTTTGGATGGGGTCTCCCTCAAAAAATCAGAACCAGACCCTATCTAGGGTAAGGGTCTGGTATGAATTTTAGAGGGACCATACTTTTTTGTATGGGTCTCCTTTAAAAATAACAGGGATTGTGAGGAAAGGTGTCGCAAATATGATGATAAAGTGAGTAAGTAGCATTTGTTTAACCACTTGCCTACCAGACACTTACACCCCCCTCCCATCCAGACCAATTTTCAGCTTTCGGTGCTCTCACGCTTTGACTGACAATTGCTCAGTCATGCAACATTGTACCCAAATTATTTTTTTGTCCTTTTTTTCCCACAAATAGAGCTTTCTTTTGGTGGTATTTGATCACCTCTGGGTTTTTTCTTTTTCTTTGTTTCTGTGATAAAATTTAGGAAATTATTAATTTTTCTTCATAAATTTTGGCCACAATTTATACTGCCACATATCTTTGGTAAAAATAACCCAAATTAGTGGATATTATTTGGTCTTTGTGAAAGTTAGAGACTCTACAACCTGTGGTGCAAATTATACAAAATTGATCACATCTGATGCACTGGTGACCGATCTCATTTCTTGTGACCCGAACAAGCCAGGAAAGTAAAAATACCCCCCAAATGACCCCTTTTTTGAAAGTAGACATTCCAAGGTATTTAGTAAGAGGCATGGTGAGGTTTTTGTTGTTGTCATTTTTTTCCCACAATGCTTTGCAAAATTAATTATTTTTTATTTTTTATTTTTTTCCACAAAATTGTCATTGTAATAGGTTTTCCTGGTGCCTCCATGGCAGCATACCAATGGTTGGTTGCTCCGCCCCCAACCAACCCACAGGACCACTTCAAACTCTAGAAATAGGAGTTGAACCCCCCCTGTCAGTATTCTTTTCTCTGTCCTCATACCTGCAGGATCACGGCCAGCCCTTCCTCACCGCTCTATGGTGTAACCATTGCAGGTTAATGCTCTCCTGCAGCATGGAGTCCCATGGCTTGGGTTGCTAAAGGCACCAGATAAGTATGGGAAACCCGTTTTTCTGTGGATCTTTTTGGGGTTGGGGATCAACAGGAGCCGCTTGTCATTCTCCTCTATATACCCCCACAGTGTGGCGCACAAAGGCATGCTTACATTCATGGAGCGTGTTATGGCAGCATTGGGGGAAAGCATCCTCCCTCCCTTAGTGTCTCCCTGTGTGTGCGGCGCTTCGCGCGCGCCGTTCCGCTCTGTTTTCTCGGCGGAAGGCGGAGCCGCGCCGTGACGTCACGGCGCATGCGCAGTAGCCACTCTGAAGCCTCCGGCGGCCATCTTGTGACTCCCAAAGCGCTCTCAGTATAAAAGGAGAGCACAGCTTCAGTATGGTGTCAGCTACATAGGAGTACACACCTCAAGTGTTCTCTCTCTCTCTCCTGCTGTCCAGCCTGTTGTTTTCTCCCTGGATATGGAACCAAGCCAAGGTACTGGAAGGGGCAAGTTTCCCCTTGTTTTTTTTTATGATCTATATCTTGGAAGTTTGTTTTATCTTTTTGACATATTGATGTTTTGTACTTCACATTAGTCCAACTAAGTACCTCTCCTACTTTTTAGCTGCCCATAGCAATCTTACACCGCATCAAAAAGATCCTCAACATACCACTAGGTAAGGGCTGCAACAGTCAGGTAAGGTTTTGAAAAAAGAGCACTTTCTAAAGTAAACGGGTTTTAAAAAAACTTCCTTTTTTTTTTTTTTTCTCCCCCTCTCTCCCTCTTCCCCCCCCCCTCATTTATGCAGCCCGCATCACGGATCATCCCGCCGGTCATCCCACAGGGGGTCCCAAGATAGGAGGTCAGGGGGACATAGAAGTTCGGGTCACTCCCACTCCTCATCAGCCCATGCCTCTCGCAGTGGCCAAAGGTCACCCCGGCACTCCACAGACAGACGTGTCTCGTCAAAATACCCAGGTCAGAAAGCTTGCTGGGTATGTGGAAAGCAAGCCCTCCCAGACAAACTGGTATGTGCCCAATGTCTCAGAGAAGCTGCGGGGGACAAGGAAAAAGACAAGCAGGAATCCATGGATTCCATTAAACAGTTAATAAAGGATTCTATCCGCGAGCTCGCGGTAAGCCAAGACCAGGCGGCTCCTTCTTCAGGTGAATCAGTGATTACCCCCACCCCACACCAGGATCCTGAAGCACTATCTGAGGAGGAAACAGAATTAGTGGAGGAAAACCCATCATCTTTCGATTTCGCCTTAGTAGAACCCTTTATTAATGCTGTAAAAGATGCAATCCAGTGGGAGGAGGATCCAGAGCCGCCAGCAAAATCCAAAAAATATTTTCCACACCTGAAAAGAAAATTGTCAACCTTCCCCCTGATGGAGGAGATCAAGGAGGTAATAACAGACGAATGGCAGAAGGTAGATAAAAGGCCTGTGGCCTATAACCGTTTCACAAAATTATACCCCTTTTCAGAAGCAGACGCACAGTTGTTTGACGCTGTTCCGATGGTAGATGCCTCAATTATGAGATTAGCCAGGAATACAACACTCCCCTTGGAAGACGCTGTCTCCTTTAAGGATGTCCTGGACCGAAGAATAGATTCAGATCTGAAAAAAGCCTATCAGGCAACCGGGGGGGCATGCAAACCAGCAGTCGCCCTAACCTCTATTTCCAGGGCCACAAGAGTATGGTCAGACAACATTGAAATAGCCCTCAGACAAGGTGTGGATGTGGAAGAAATCATTAAGGCACTAGATGAGCTGAAATTGGCCTCAGACTTTATGGCGGAGGCGGCCATTGACATTATAAAGTGTTCATCCAGGGCCATGTTATATTCTATTACGGCCAGACGGGCATTGTGGCTTAAGCCATGGGCAGCCGACCCTACCTCGAAACAATCGTGGTGCCGTATCCCGTACAATGGGAAAGCATTATTTGGCGACAAGATGGATGCAGCAATTACCCGGGTCACGGGAGGGAAGAGTGGCTTAATTCCCCAGGATAGAAGCAGGAGAAAGAGATTTGTGTCACGCCCGGTGAATCAGAGAACCAAAGACTCCAGATCCTACCGCCCAGGTAGAGAATATAGGAGAGGCTGGAAAGGGTCACAGGCAACTTTCCTGAAATCGGGAAAACCCAAAGCCTCAACTTCCACGACCGAGGGCCAGAAGTCCTTTTGACGCTCGACCCACCCAGATAGGGTCTGTAGGTGCTCGACTCGGAGCATTCGCCCAAGTCTGGGTGGAAAACTGCACAGATCAATGGGCCGTATCCACGGTCCAGCGAGGTCATCACTGGAGGTTCAAAGGACGCCCTCCACGGCTATCTTTTCAACCCACCAAAATTCCGGCTTCCGCAGGGAAAGGGGAAGCTCTCCGGCAGTATGTGCAAGCTTTGGTGCTTCAGCAGGCCGTGGTACCAGTCCCAGCTTCAGAGGAACACTTGGGGTTCTACTCCCCAATTTTCTTGGTCCCCAAGAAATCAGGCGGATGGAGACCGGTACTGGATCTCAAAAAATTAAACAAATACATCCAGATAGAACATTTCAAAATGGAATCACTAAACACCGTGATTCTGTCAGTCCAGCCGGGGGATTGGATGGCCTCGATAGATCTTCAAGATGCCTATCTCCACATTCCGGTCCAGAAGGAATTTCAACCTTTCCTGCGTTTCCAAATAGGGGACTTACGCCTCCAGTTCCGATGCCTCCCCTTTGGGATCTCGACAGCTCCGAGGACCTTTACCAAGGTTCTGGTGGCGATTCTAGCTCCCCTGCGGGAAGAGGGGATCCGAGTGTTGCATTACCTGGACGATATACTAATATTGTCCCAACACAGAGAGAACCTGGAAGAACATGCGCAAAGGGTCCTGAACACATTAGGCAAATTTGGATGGCTGGTGAACTACTCCAAAAGTCAGCTGGTTCCCACCCAGAGGATGGTATATTTGGGGGCCTTCTTCAATACCCCCGAAAGTGCGGTATCGCTACCATCAGAGAAGATACCGGCTCTAATAGCCAAGGTGAAAAGGATGCTAGCAGGCCAGCATATACCTGCATCAGATTGCCTGAGCCTGCTGGGGTCCCTATCCTCCTGTATCCCCATGGTCAAGTGGGCCAGATGGCATCTACGGGGATTCCAAATAGGGTTCCTGGCACAGTGGCGAAAGGACCGCCTAGATCAGACTATATGGATTACCCCCTCCATGAAGTCCAGTCTTTGGTGGTGGACGAGAACAGCCAACCTTCAAGTACACTGCGCTCTGGGGCCCATCTCCTGGACCATCCTGACGTCGGATGCAAGTCAGGTGGGCTGGGGAGCGCACGTGCAGAGTCACCTTGCTCAGGGAAGGTGGCAATTCAACCCAGTCAATGTTGTGTCCAACATTTTAGAACTGAGGGCGGCATGGATGGCGTTACAGAACCTGGCCTCCTATCTCAGAGGAAAGTCCATACTGCTACGGATGGACAACAAGGCGGCGGTAGCCTACGTTCAAAACCAGGGGGGAACACACAGCAAGTCTCTTCTCAGCGAAGTGACACCCATCCTGAACTGGGCCGAGAAGAACTTACTCGATCTACGGGCTTCTTACATCCCAGGGCCCGAAAACCAGCTAGCAGATCGCTTGTCAAGAACCTTTGTCGACAACAACGAGTGGTCTCTCAGTCAGGAAGCTTTCTGGTGGATATGCCAACAGTGGGGCACTCCCCAAGTAGATCTCTTCGCCTCTCCCCTCAATGCGAAGACACCCCGTTTTTTCTCAAGGTTCCCATCACTAGGAACAGCGGGGGTGGATGCCCTGATTCAACCTTGGAACTTCCGGAAGGGGTATGCGTTCCCGCCAACCCCCCTGATACTGAGGTTTCTCCAGAGGCTGACGTCAGAGAAGGTCACAGTACTGGCAGTAATCCCATACTGGCCCAAAAGACCATGGTTCCCGCTGCTAGTCAAATTGGCCATATGCAAGCCGCTCCGTCTTCCTTACAGGAACAACCTGCTGTCACAGGGCGGTCTCTCTCATCAACACCCAGAGATCCTGGATCTGAGGGTCTGGAAATTGAGCGGGAAAGGCTGGACAAGCTAGGGTGTGCACCTAAGGTCGTCCAAACACTGTTGCAGGCTAGAAAAGCTACCACCAACTCCACATACTATAGAATATGGAGGAAATTTACAGAAATGGCTGAAGCTAATCAGTTTGACCCCCTGGAGCCGGGGTACAGAATATTCTCCTGTTTCTGCAGGCCGGTTTAGATTTAGGTCTAGGCCTAAACACCTTGAAAGTGCAAGTTTCGGCTCTCTCAGCTCTGACGGATACACGCTGGGCGTTGAATCCTTTGGTGGAACGCTTCTTAAAAGCGGTGCTAAGGCTCCGGCCCCCCAGGAAGACGTTGTACCCAAAATGGGATCTAACAATAGTACTTAATGTTTTATCAAGCCCTCCTTTTGCTCCCACGGAAGAATGCTCCCTGGAGGATATCACCATGAAGACGGTATTCCTAATCGCCATCACCTCGGGGCGCAGAATATCGGAAATCCAAGCCCTAGGGGCTCAAGAACCTTACACCACCTTTTTCCCGGATAGGGTGGTCTTGCAACCCATCCATCAGTTCGTCCCGAAGGTGCCTTCAATCTATCACCTCAGTCACGAATGGGTTCTACCAACTTTCGAGGAGGAATCATCCTCCTCAAGACTTCATGAGTTAGACGTAGCCAGATCCCTGAAACACTACTTGCTGTTAACACAGCAGCTCCGAAAAGACCAAAGGCTGTTTATCATCAGCAAGGGCGCAAAGAAGGGAAAAGCGGCATCAAAGACAACCCTAGCAAGCTGGATTGTAAAGCTAATACAGAGGGCATACCGGGCTAGTGGTCTCCCTGCTCCAAATGCGGTCAATGCACATTCGACAAGAGGGATGGCGGCCTCTTGGGCAGCTTTGGCACGGGTCTCCCCAGAGACGATCTGTCGGGCAGCCAGCTGGTCATCATTTAACACTTTTATGTCCCACTATAGTGTGGACCCAGCAGCTCTCACTTCCCGAGATTTTGGGAAAAAAAACTTGCAACTTTCTGTACTGTAGTTGTTATTAAAATTATTATTGCAGTACCCTCCCTGTAAGCGAGTTATTAACCATTGGTATGCTGCCATGGAGGCACCAGGAAAACGGAAAATTGAATACTTACCTTCCGTAATTTTCCTTTCCTGGTGCCTACCCATGGCAGCATACACCCTCCCTTCAATAATCCTTAAGAGGTTTGGAGGCTAGTTACAAGAATACTGACAGGGGGGTTCAACTCCTATTTCTAGAGTTTGAAGTGGTCCTGTGGGTTGGTTGGGGGCGGAGCAACCAACCATTGGTATGCTGCCATGGGTAGGCACCAGGAAAGGAAAATTACGGAAGGTAAGTATTCAATTTTCCGTTATTTCTCTCACATGGCATGTGTATACCACAAATGACACCCCAAAATAAATTTTGCTACTCCTCCTGAGTATTACGATACCACATGTGTGGGACTTTTACACAGCCTGGCCACTTAGAGAGGCTCAACACTAAAGCCCCATACACACGGTCGGACAATCCGCGGACCAGGTCAGTCGGATCCTGTCCGTCATACTTTGTCTGATGTTGGTTTTGCGTACACACGGTCGGACAAAGTTGTCGGAAAATCCGATCATTCTGAACATGGTGACGTTTGTTGCCTACGACGGGACTACGTAGAGGCTAGTAGCCAATAGCTTTGGTCTTGTAATGTGATCTGAGCATGCGTAGCACTTTGTCCGGTCGGACAACCGTACACACGATCGGATTTGGTGTGATCGGACCGGGTTGTCGGCAAATCTATCCAGCAGGAGATAAGACTTTGTCCGTCGGACAATCCGACGTACACTGTCCGATGGTGCATACACACGGTCTGATTTTTCAACAACATTGTCCGATCGGACAGAATCCATGAAAAAGTCCGACCGTGTGTATGGGGCTTAAGGGGGGGCAATCACGTGTTCTAAGAGCATAAATTACACATCTAACTTGTTGACTACCTATTACACTTTTGAAGGCCCTGGAGCACCAGGACAATGACACGTGACACTGACGTGGCACTGATGACAGATGGCACTGATACGTGGCACTGATGACACGTGACACTGACATGGCACTGATGACACGTGACACTGATGTGGCACTGATGACAGATGGTACTAATACGGGGCACTAATGACACGTGACACTGATGACAGATGGCACTAATATGTGGCACTGATGAGAGATGGCACTTATACGTGGCACTGATATCACGTGGCACTAATATGTGGCACTGATGAGAGATGGCACTAATACGTGGCACTGATGACAGATGGCACTAATACGTGGCATTGATGACACGTGACACTGATGACAGATGGCACTGATACGTGGCATTGATGACAGGTGGCACTGATGACAGATGGCACTAATATGTGACAATGATGACAGATGGCACTAATACGTGACACTGATGACACGTGACACTGATATGGCACTGATGACAGATGGCACTGATGACAGGTGGCACTATGTGGCACTGATGACATGTGGCACTATGTGGCACTGATGACATGTGGCACTGATGACAGGTGGCACTGATGACAGATGGCACTGATGACAGGTGACACTGATGACAGATGGCACTGACTACAGATGGCATTGGGGACAGATGGCATTGGGGACAGATTGCACTGGCAGATGGCACTGGGGACAGATTGCACTGGCAGATGGCATTGGGGACATATGGCATGGGCAGATGGCATTGGGGACAGATTGCAGTGGGCACAGATGGCATTTCGTTTATTTATTTTTTTTAAACTTACGGCGCTGCAGCCGTTCATCTCCTCCTCCTCACACTCTGTCTCTGTGTGAGGAGGGGGAGCGGCGCTGAGAGATGATCTCATATGTTTACATATGAGATCATCTCCCATTGGATACGCCGATCACGCTGTAAACGGCCGCTGTGATTGGCCATTTACAGCGATCTGTGATTGGCCGTGTCCAAGGGACACGGCCAACACAGAATTTCCCTGCTGCGCGCTCGCGAGCGCGCACAGGGAACGAGGAAAGGGGAGGCCGTCATATGAAGTCCTCCCGGGATTTCACATCCGCGCCGAGGCCGTCATTCGGCTATGGGCGGATGTGAAGTGGTTAAACGTGCTTTTGAAGTTGTTTCATAACCCAAATCTTCATGAGGTGACTAACCGCCGCCATCACCCGCTGCCTGACCCACCACAAAGATAGGGTAAGTTCTGGGCAGACAGCAGGTGGGTAGGGGTCACAGTGGTGGCATTTGATGGGCACAAGTGGCAGAATTTCATGGGCACAGGTGGCACCATTTGATAGGCACAAGTGGAACCATTTGATAGGCACAAGTGGCATCATTTGATGGACACAAGTTGCTGCATATGATGGACACAAGTGGCTGCATTTGATGGGCACACGTGGCTGCATATGATGGGCACAAGTGGCTGCATTTGATGGGGCACAAGTGGCTGCATATGATGGGCACAAGTGGCTGCATTTGATGGGCACAAGTGGCTGCATTTGATGGGCACACGTGGCTGCATATAATGGGCACAAGTGGCTGAATTTGAGTTCTGGGCATACAGTTCTGGGCAGACCGCAGGTGGGTAGGGGTCACAGTGGTGGCATTTGATGGGCACAAGTGGCAGAATTTCATGGGCACAGGTGGCACCATTTGATAGGCACAAGTGTAACCATTTGATAGGCACAAGTGGCATCATTTGATGGACACAAGTTGCTGCATATGATGGACACAAGTGGCTGCATTTGATGGGCACACGTGGCTGCATATGATGGGCACAAGTGGCTGCATATGATGGGCACAAGTGGCTGCATTTGATGGGCACAAGTGGCTGCATTTTGATGGGCACACGTGGCTGCATATAATGGGCACAAGTGGCTGAATTTGATGGGGCACAAGTGGCTGCAGATGATGGGCACAAGTAGCTGCATATGATGGGCACAATGGCTGCACATGATGGGCACAGTGGCATCATTTGATGGACACAATGGCTGCAATTGATGGCACAGTGGCTGCATTTGATGGGCACAATGGCTGCATATGATGGGCACACGTGGCTGCATAAGATAGGCACACATGGCTGCATATGATGGGCAAACATGGTTGCATTTGATAGGCACAAGTGGCTTAACATTATGGGCACAAGTGGCTGCATATGATGAGCACAAGTGGCTGCATATGATGGGAACAAGTGGCTGCATATTATGGGCACAGTTGGCTGCAAATGATGGGCACAGTGTCTGCATTTGATGGGCATAGTGGCTGCATATGATGGGCACAGTTGGCTGCATATGATAGACACATTGTCTGCATTTGATGGGCACAATGGCTGCAATTGATGGCACAGTGGCTGCATATTATGGACAAAAGTGGCTGCATTTGATGGGCACAAGTGGCTGCATTTCATGGGCACACGTGGCTGCATATGATGGGCACAAGTGGCTGCATTTGATGGGGCACAAGTGGCTGAATATGATGGGCACAAGAAGCTGCATATGATGGGCACAATGGCTGCATATGATGGGCACAGTGGCATCATTTGATGGACACAATGGCTGCAATTGATGGCACAGTGGCTGCATTTGATAGGCACAATGGCTGCATATGATGGGCACACATGGCTGCATAAGATAGGCACACATGGCTGCATATTATGGGCAAACATGGCCGCATTTGATAGGCACAAGTGGCTGAATATTATGGGCATAAGTGGCTGCATATGATGGGAACAAGTGGCTGCATATTATGGGCACAGTTGGCTGCATATGATGGGCACAGTGTCTGCATTTGATGGGCATAGTGGCTGCATATGATGGGCACAGTTAGCTGCATATGATGGGCACAATGGCTGCATATGATGGGCACAGTGGCATCATTTGATGGACACAATGGCTGCAATTGATGGCACAGTGGCTGCATTTGATGGGCACAATGGCTGCATATGATGGGCACACGTGGCTGCATAAGATAGGCACACATGGCTGCATATGATGGGCAAACATGGCTGCATTTGATAGGCACAAGTGGCTCAATATTATGGGCACAAGTGGTTGCATATGATGGGAACAAGTGGCTGCATATTATGGGCACAGTTGGCTGCATATGATGGGCACAGTGTCTGCATTTGATGGGCATAGTGGCTGCATATGATGGGCACAGTTGGCTGCATATGATGGACACAGTGTCTGCATTTGATGGGCACAATGGCTGCAATTGATGGCACAGTGGCTGCATTTGATGGGCACAATGGCTGCATATGACGGGCAAACCTGGCTGCATTCGATGGGCACAAGTGGCTGCTTATGATGGGCACAGTGGCTGCATATGATGGGCACAGTGGCTGCATATGATGGGCACAGTGTCTGCATTTGATTAGCACAACGGCTGCAATTGATGGCATAGTGGCTGCATTTGATGGGCACAATGGCTGCATTTGATGGGCACAATGGCTGCATTTGATGGGCACAGTAAGGCTGCAATTGTTGTTTTTCTTTTTCAGTATTTTTCAGTTTGTTTGTACCCCCCAAAAAATGTTGAGCACCAGCCGCCACTGACGTGGTTAATATTCTTTGTAAGCGGTGAAACAGAACAATTACTGTAGATCAGGGATCTCCAAACTACGGCCCTCCAGCTGTTGCAGAACTACATATCCCATGAGGCATTGTAACACACTGACATTCAAAGACATGACTAGGCATGATGGGAATTGTAGTTCCTGAACAACTGGAGGGCCATAGTTTGGAGACCCCTGCTGTAGATAGTTTATAATAGGCAGATCACGATGCAGAACTGATACTATAGTTCAAACAGGAAGCTAGGAACTGTGATAGCGGATCACCACAAAGCAATGTTCAGATATAATATTGGCACAAAATAAAACATTGCTGCAGTTTCAAGAAAGTAGAACTCTTTGTGTAGGATAAACTAATCCAACTAAAAAAAAATAGGACAATCTAACTCGCCCCCCACTATGATGGGCACAAGTGGCTGCATATGATGAGCACAATGGCTGCATATGATGGGCACAGTGGCTGCATATTATGGGCACAATAGCTTCATATGATGGGCAAAGTGGCTTCATTTGATGGGGCATAAGTGGCGGCATATGATGGGCACAAGTGGCTGCATATGATGGGCACAATGGCTGCATATGATGGGCACAGTGGCTGCATATATTGGGCACAGTGGCTGCATTTGATGGACACAATGACTGAATATGATGGACACAAGTGGCTGCATATGATGGACACACACAGGGCCGGATTTCCCACAAGGCCACCGAGGCCAGGCGACTTCTCGCCCCCCCCTGCACTAACATCATTTGGAGCTCTGTATAGAGATGGAGCAATCACTGATATGGTGTAGTTCCCCGCTATCACCTGCAGAGGGCGGCATCACACTCATGTCTGGCGGCACCTGTAGAGCTGCAGGCTCCGCCCATTAAAGTACTAAATCTCTGGATCTCCATGGAGACCAAAACTCTGTCTCCTTTCCCCGCCCCCTCATCCCTCCCTGACCTGGATTGGTGGAAGCGGGAGCAGAGACTGTAGTCATAAGGGAGTCCCCGTCCTCTGGTCTTGGTCCCCGTTATGTAGCGGGATGAGCGGAGAACTGGAGCGGAGACACCTGGTGGGGCTTGCTGTCATGCTATACTATCTGTGATGCTGATCTGTATACTCTATCTGTAATGCTGATCTATATACCCTATCTGTGATGCTGATCTATATATCCTATCTGTAATGCTTAGCTGTATACTCTGTCCTGTGATTCTGGGGCTGTATACTCTGTCCTGTGATTCTGCGGCTGTATACTCCTGACACTATGGGTGGAAGCAAGTTGAATACAGGGGATGGAGTGGGTGGTTTCAATAAGGGGTGGAGCTTATGCTTTAGTGAGATGTGTCAAAAGGAAGGGCGCCACCCATCCTAAAGCTTCACCAGCTGCCACAGGATCCCTTCCTGTGTGTCTCACTGAATATAAAACTTGCAATGCACTAATCCCAACGCACACATTCCTGTAGGAATGACTGTGCATAAAAACGGGTGCTGTAGCAACCAACGGCTTGAACCATGTCAAGTCAAAGCAAACAAAGGTCACCAGCCCACCAAGGATCTCCAGAGTGGGTCCAGAGCTTTAATCAGTGGTCACATCCTTACAGCAGATTGCAACGTTTCGGAGCCACACAGGACACATGCCTGATGAAGGGGGGGGGGGAGGTGGCTCCAAAACGTTGCAATCTGCTGAAATGATGTGATCGCTGATTAAAGTGCTGGACCCACTCTGGAGATCCTTGGTGTGCTGGTGACATTTGTTTGCTTTCACTGAATAAAAATACCCCTTCCCAGCATGCATAGGGGCCCCTATGCCTATAATTGGCTGGGATGGTTTTCATATTCATGCCCTGATCTGCATGAGACACTCCTGTCCATCCAGCAATTTCCAAAACTGCCTGGATACAGATCAGTCAACACAGATACAGCAACACGTGTGAAACACACAGGACTCCCTAGCTGAACCAATGTAGCCTTCCTGTTAGGCAGGAAAGCTGCTATATTTTACCTCCAGTCTCCTGTTAAAGCGGGGTTCCACTGCCTAAATCTTTTTTTTTTTTGTTACAATGAAGAGGATTAAGTTTTTTAAAGTTAGTACTCACTTGCTGTAGTTTTTAAGTCTTTTAGATGTCATTTTTCTCTTTAAAAAAGAAATTATATTTGGTCTTCTTGGCGGTTGTTATCTTGTCATCTTGTATCCTCTTCTGGGATACAGTGACGCAGATGTACCAGGATGCACTGCGTGTTGTATCCCGATCTCGCGCATGCGCAGTAACTAGAATTCGGAGCGCCAGGCCGCCGCTCCGAATCTCGCGATGACTCGCGCCAGGCCGCCACACTGACTCCTGGGAACTATGACACGAGCTCCCAGGAGACAGTGCGGATAGAGGATATTGTGAAATAGCCGCACTATCCCTGCCCATATCCGCGATCCTCATAGACAGGAAACACACAACTTCAGAAGAAAAAAAAAGGTACTGTAGAAAAAAAAAACATTCCATTTTGGATTGATGACATGTATTCAATCACTTTTAGATATTATGTTAAAATCGGGTGGAGCTCCGCTCTAAGCAAAAGACCACATTCTTTCAACTATATACATCCTATCAACTTACCTAGGAGGGTGCTACAGCATTCTTAATTGGTCTCCAGGACAGGAAATAAAGAAAATTCTCCCCAATTAATAACAGTAAGCTGTGTTTAAAAAAAAAAAAAACTGAAAGGGATTTTATATATATATATATATATATACATATATATACACATATATACACACACACACACACATACATATATATATATATATATATATATATATATATATATATATATATATATATATATATATATATATATATATATATATATATATATATATATATATAATGTTCCACCACAATATAGTGTTTTTTTTGTTAGCCATTGATTGTGGGGGCGAGGGGGGGGGGGGTATTGGAGACAGAGACTCAACAAAAATGCTGCTGCTATCAGCCTAAATGGGTAGGGGACATAATCAGCCTGTGATATTGCAATCTGACCACAGGATTACAGGAATGCCATGTGATGGTTTTGGTGTCCTGTAGGTCCCATTAGAGGAGGCAGGGATGCAAATTGACTAATGCCGCGTACACACGATCGGAAATTACGCCAGCAAAAGACCGATGTGAGCCTTTGGTCGGAAAATGCGACCGTGTGTAGGCTCCATCGGACTTTTGCTGGCGGAATTTCAGCCAGCAAAAGATTGAGAGCATGTTCTCAATTTTTCAGATGGAAAAAGTTTATATCGGAAATTTCAAATCGTCTGTGGCAATTTCAACACGCAAAATTCCGACGCATGCTCGGAAACAATTTGACGCATGCTCGGAAGCATTGAACTTCATTTTCACAGCTCGTCGTAGTATTGTACGTCACTGCGTTCTTGACGGTCGGAATTTGGTGTGACCGTGTGTAGGCAACACAAGCTTGAGCGGAATTCCGTCGGAAAAAACATCCAAGGCTTTTCCAACGAGAATTACGATCGTGTGTATGCGGCATCAGTCAGAATGGATCTACTTCTCTGCTTGAAGCACATCGTACTTATGGGAACTGATAGGGTCACCATGTATTTAATGTGGATACAAGTTCCTACATTAAAAAAAGTAACCAGTATACCAGTAGGGATATTAGAATGAAGTTCCAAATTCTGAAAATAAAGGTCCACATACTTTTTATTGCAATGCTCACCAGGGACTCTATCATGGCATGACATCTGTATGTCCCCAGAGTTCTATCTTCCTCCCATGAGATAAATAAACTAGGGCTGTGGAAATTAAAGATTAATTCCTTGATTAATCGTACATTTTTTTGATCGATCAAATTTTTTTTGATCAATCAAAATTCTTTTGATTGGTACTCACCTGTTCGCCGGCTTCCAGGTCTTCAGGGAGTTCCGTCGGAGATCCGGTGATGTCACGGACATCGATGTCACCGGACTCCTCCCCCTTCCCCAAGGGCCTCTGTCTGCTAACGAAGGGAAGGGGGGAGGAGTCCGGTGACGTTGAAGTTCTGAGTGAACGTATCGCGTACGGGGGAGGAGCTTGACGCATGACGTCACCTACTGCTGCCCTACAGAAATAACACGATTGTCGGCTTTACATGCTGTGTTTTTACCATCTTTTGTGTAGTTTGTGTTTGAACACAAAAATGTAATCTTATACTTAAGCGGTGAGCACTTAGATCTTTTCTTTCTACCCATGACCTGGCGTCCTTGCTGAGATATAAGGAGACATGAGAGAAGTTTACGGTCCGTGTTAACCCTTTTGATACCCGCTTGCATTAGTTAGACCGGAGGTGGAGGGATTGTCACGCTACTGTGGAAAAATAAATTACTTACGTCAGTGCTACAGTTTGAATTTAAAACGTATTTGTGTGAACTGTGAAGTTAAGTCATGGATTGTGGAAACTAACTAGTGTTGGGTGATTGTATATAGTGTATACCACATTTATCACTGACTCAGTGACCCAGAGATCAGCTAAAAGTAGTTGGATCTGTATGTGCGTTATAATTAATCAAAATTAGACAATTAATCGATTTAAAAAAATCAATTAATCAAACATAAAACTTGTAATCAGTGACAGCCCTAAAATAAACCACATATTGGTAGGTTATTTGGCTCCCACCCAAGATCCCATGATTGGTCTTGGGTCACCATGTTTGTTGTTGGATCATGGAACGTTTGAATGTTTATCGTCCTCTCCATGACCCTAGCTAGTGATCCCTAGTTGAGCATGGATAGAAAGGTCCTTTGGCTGCCGTATTGTGCAAGCAGAGCCAGACTCTGTCTAATATTTGTTGGTAGCTTTAGTGTGTGTGCTAGGCTGTAGGACTATGACGGGGCATTATTTTGAGGGTTAACAAGTTACTGATTTCATTGGTTCATTAATTGCCAATCAAAGAAAAATTTATAAAGACATAAAAAGTATTGCAGGTTTTTGATGTGTTTACACCTTTATTGATATAGTACATAATATTGTATGTTATATAGGACACAATAAACAACACATGAGAAATGTACAACGCTTGCTAAAAGAAAGAACAATAATTTACACAATAATATTACAACATTTAAATAAGAATATGAAAAATATTAAAGACGACTGGATATAATATACATTAAAGATAACTAGGTATAATAAGTTCCCGAATGTTAGCAGTCATTAAAGTGTAACTCCATTTTTGTTGAGAAATAATGTTGTTGTTTGTTAATGCTGCAGTACCTTTATGAGGATGACAGGCGGGCAGCTAAGAAAGAGGGGTAAAAACAGTTTGCTGGACCGAGTTTTTATCATCCCTTGGCAGTCCACCAAAACTGTAACACTACTGCCTGACAAGATGGTACATATGCTGCTGCATTTATCCCGGGTTGCAGAGTTTGACAGGCGGCACTGCCAGTCATACTCACCCATTCAGATCAATGGAGCTGTACCGCAACTGTAAGCCAACCCACTTGACTTGCAGTTGTTTTTTTAAATCAAATCCTTTTTATTATTTTATATGGAAACAACATTAACATAATACAGACAAAACCACAAAAATAAAAATCACACCAAACCAAACCCCCCCCCAAAAAAATAAAAAAAAGGACCACCCCCTTCAACAACCCCCCCATCCCACCACCCCCCTGAGCCTGAGGCTCTAATTGGCTTCAAAAAGGGTGGGCTCGGGGGGCAGAGCACTGTGCCCCAAGCCCCGCCCAGTTGTGTGACATTAGCAAAATAATATTCGCTAATATCTTCCTGTTTCTCTTCCTGGCCAATCAGGAAGCGTGTCCTGAGATCCATTTGGCCAGGATCCTAAGACCTGATTGGCCATGAGTCCAAAGTCCTGATTGGCCAGGAGGAGAATTGACCACCGGGACTTGGGAGGAGACGCAGGGGGAAGCCAATGAAGCCACTACCTGGATGGGGTAAGTGTTGGGCTGGCAGGGGGAGCTGTTGGGCGAGCAATGCGGCGATAGCATGACGGGGGGAAGCAGTGATCAAGCGAGCACGCACGCGGGGAGTTGTTTACTGGCTGGCTGGGGGGTAGCTGGCTGGCTGGCCAGGGAGGCCGGGGGCCGCCCCACCCACCCCAAGCAAATTGAACACCAGCCGCCACTGCTCTTGATTGCAAGCTTGTAGCGCCTGGTAGTTGGTAGTTGTATATTAAGTAATACCTTTTATTGGCTAACTCAAGTTATTCAAGATACAGGTTTTCAGGACCCCTCTCTGAAAATGGTTTATCCAATTCTGAAAACCTACACAATTGTATATAGAAACTTCAGTTCACATAAAAACTGAATACAGCAGTATTTGTGATGCAATTTAATTTAAGTTTATTTAAAGTCACTCATTGCATTTTGCATTCTAATTTTGATGGATGTTCTCGAATCCTGGCTTCGCTTTTTACTTAACAAGGCATAAAGAATGGGATTCAGGCAACAGCTGACCGTCACCAGGCAAATGCAAAGAGAGCTTATGGTCAAGTCTAGATGCAAATGTCGGCTATTGGTCCGCTTTGCGATAAATGGCCACACATTGTATGGAAACCAACAGCCGAAAAAGCCTCCTACAGCAGCTGCGATAATCTTGAACGTCCTCTGAAATTCCTGTGGACGTTTATATTTACCAGTATGCAATTTGTAGATAATTAAACCGTAGCAGATAAGGATTACGGCAAAAGGCAATGCAAACATGACAAGACTTCGAGAGATCATGAAATATTTTTTAAAGGAGTCATATGATGGGACCTCTTGCTTACGTACTTCATAATCTTTTAGGTCTTCGTGCTCTGGGACAGCTACAAAGAACGTATGAATTTCATTAGGGAAAATATATATTTGCAGTACCACGAGTGCAAAACACAAGATCCACAGAACAACCGAAGCAGTGATGGCTAACCCACGCGTTTTATGTATTTTTGCCCAAATCGGCCAAAAGATGGTCACAAATCGATCAATACTAATGACCGTTAAGAAAGCAACACTGGTAAAAGAGTTTATGTGCAGCATGGTAACGTTAAAATAGACAATGGGTAAACGGACGTTGTTATGATCCAATAGGAGCCATTCGGCTATACGCACTGGAAGAGAGATACAGCACAAAAAGTCAGCGATGGCCAAATTGAGAAACCAAACGGCACTGACGGTCTTCATTCTGCAGCCGGTGATCCATATGACCAAACCGTTTCCGATGACTCCCACAATAAATGTGAAAATGTAACAACTGATAGTTGTTACTTTTGTGATGGTGTAGGCTAGTTCATATGAGGATTCGGAATACATTGTATCCTTTTGTCTTTTTGCAACTTGAGCCAAATTCTTCAAGCTAGATGCGCTCCTATTAAGAAAAAAAAGAAGTAAGAAAGTGTTAAAAAGGCAAGCAAATTGATGAGTCCATTTACCAAAGTTTACACCAAAGATTTACATAACTTTGATACAAGGTTCACACACAACTTTCACATATGATTCTTTTGAAATTAAAAGTTCAAGTCATAGTACTCATTTTCAGATAATTACAGTTCTTAAATTAAATTACAAAAAAAAACACAAAAAAATAAAGTACCGTATGTCATTACAGCTACTACTAGTTATTCATATTCAGATGGACTGGCTCTACAATGTTGAAGATGTTTCACCAGAAGCATTTTTAGCCACACTAGTCACTCAGTTACCTTAACCCTTTCATGCCTAAGCCTATTTCTGACATTTGTTGCTTACAAGTTAAAATCCGTATTTTTTTGCTAGAAAATTATTTAGAACCCCCAAACATTATATACAGGCATACGCCGCTTTTAAGTACACAATGGGGTTTATTTACTAAAGCTGGAAAGTGCAAAATCAGGCTCCCTTCTGCATAGAAACCAATGAGCTTCTAACCCCAGCTTGTTCAATTAAACTTTGGTGATAAAACCTGGAAGCTCATTGGTTTCTATGCAGAAGTGAGCCTGATTTTGCACTTTCCAGCTTTAGTAAATAAACACCATTGTGTACTTAAAAGTGGGGTATGCCTATATATATATATATATATATATATATATATATATAATTAGCAGAGAATCTAGAGAATAAAATGGAGACCGTTGCACCATTTTATGTCACACTGTATTTGCTCAGCGGTCTTTCAAACGCAATTTTTTGGGGAAATAAGACACTTTTATGAATTAAAAAAAAAACAATCAGCCCAATTTTTTAATATAATGTGAAAGATGATGTTACACTGAGTAAATAGATACCTAACATATCATGCTTTGAAATTGCGCACACTCATGCAATGGTGACAAACTACGGTACCTAAAGATCTCCATAGGCGACACTTTAAAAAAAATGAACGGTTACCAGGTTAGAGTTACAGAGGAGGTTTGGTGCTATAATTATTACTCTCACTTTGACGATCGTGGGGATACCTCACATGTGTGATGTGAACACCGTTTACATGCAGGTGGGACTTACGTGTGTATTTTCTTTGCTGCGCGAGCTCGCAGGGACGGGGGCGCTTAAAAAATTGTATTTCTTTTTCTCTTATTTATTTTGTTTTTTATTTTTTTACATTGTCTCTTTAAAAAAAAAAAAAAGATCACTATTATTGCTGTCACAATGAATGTAAACATCCCTTGTGACAGTAATAGGTGGTGCCAGATACTCTTTATGGGGGGATCGGGGGTCTAAATCCCGAATCCCCCGTGACCCTACTTTGCACGTCAAAGTATTCAGATTGCCAAAAACGGCGATTCTGAATACTGTCTCACTCTAGCCAGCAGAAGTGGCGGATCCTGGATCGGGTCTCCTGGTGGAACAGGAGGCCCGGGAAGAGCGGCAGAAGGCGGCGGGAGGGGGGACGTCTCCTCCCAGAAGGCGGCGGGAGGGGGGACGTCTCCTCCCAGAAGGCGGCGGGAGGGGGGGACATCTCCTCCCTCCCCTTCTGAATAACAGCTGAGCCGCTTTTAACCACTTAGCAACTGGCCTACAGCCGAATGACGAGTTACAGGGCGGTTGCTTAACTCTGGGAGGGCGTACTATTAATCCTCCCAGAATTCCGCTCTCCCGCGCCCCCTGGGGCGTGCACCCGAGAACATCCTTGGCCGTCAGGTCCAGAGGACCCGGCAGATCACGGATCACGGTAAACAGTCGCTTATCGCGGCAGTTTACCACATGTTCGCTCCCTCAAATCACGGAGCATTTCACTTGTAAACAAACCGGCATCATGTGATGATGCCGGTTCCTCTCTCCTCTCTGTGTAGCGATCGGTACATTGTGAAAGGAGAGGGGGAGAGAGTGGTTGGCAGCAGCACTGTGGGATGGATCTGTAGTGCCCACAGCGCTGCTCTGTGACAATTGCAGTCACATCCAGCCATCCATCCATCCATGCTCAGCCATCGCTCCATGCTCAGCAATACTCTGCCATACTCTGCAATACCCTGCGATCCCCTGCAATACTCTGCAATACCCTGCGATACCCTGCGATACCCTGCAATACTCTGCAATACCCTGCCATACCCTGCGATAGTCTGCAATACCCTGCGATAAACTGCAATACCCTGCAATACCCTGCAATACTCTGCAAAACTCTGCAATACCCTGCAATCCCCTGCAATACTCTGCAATACCCTGCAATACTCTGCAATACCCAGCCATACCCTGCGATAGTCTGCAATACCCTGCGATAAACTGCAATACCCTGCAATACCCTGCAATACCCTGCGATCCCCTGCAATACTCTGCAATACCCTGCGATACCCTGCAATACTCTGCAATACCTGCCATACCCTGCGATAGTCTGCAATACCCTGCGATAAACTGCAATACCCTGCAATACCCTGCAATACTCTGCAATACTCTGCAATACTCTGCAATACTCTGCAATATCCTGACATCCCCTGCGATATTCTGCAATACTCTGCAATACCCTGCGATACCCTGCAATACTCTGCAATACCCTGCAATACGCTGCGATACTCTGCGATACCCTGCAATACCCTGTAATACTCTGCGATACCCTGCGATACATTATAATACTCTGCAATACCCTGTAATACTCTGTGATACCCAGCCAGACTCTGCGATACCCAGCCATACTCAGTGATACCCAGCCTTACCCAGCCATACCCAGCCATGCTCAGCATACTCGGCCATTCTCGGGTGTAGTCGGTCTCAGTATGTGGCCAGTCTGTGGAAGTCTCACACATGTGGTATCGCCGTACTGAGGAGGAGTAGGAGAATCTATTTTGGGGTGTCATTTTTGGTATGTACATGCTATGTGTTAGAAATATTGTATAAATTTACAACTTTGTGTTTTAAAAAAAAAGCGTTATAACAACTACCTGCCTGCCGGCCGTCATATGACGTCCCTGACTTTGTGCGGGGATATCTGAATGATGTCTGCTGATCTCCAAAATCCTATCATGTGCAAGCAAAACATATATTTTTCTTTGCACATAACTGGGTATTTGTTTGTAAAGTAAATTTTCACAACATTCACTGAGGGATAATTTTCTTGCAAAGTGCAAATTGCCTTGCAATGGGGAAAGCCTGTTTGCATTTAAGTAAAGGAAACCCTATATATCTTTTAGTGCAGCAACTTCAGCAGCTGGTGTTTTTTTTTTTAAAAGGGAAATAGTTTTATCTCATGAAACACAATGGGGTTGATTTACTAAAGGCAAATAGACTGTGCCCTTTTCAAAGTGCAGTTGCTCCAGAGCTTAGTAAATAAGGTAAAGTTTCACTTTGCAAAGAATACCCAATCAGGTGCAAGGAAAAAAAAAAAAAAAACAGCATTTTTGCTTGCACATGATTGGATGATGGTAGTCAGCAGAGCTTCTGCTTATTTGCTAAGCTCTGGAGAAACTGCTCTTGCACAGTCTTTTTGCCTTTAGTAAATCAACCTCATTAAATATAGAAAAGTGCAGCGCTAAATAAGAATGGTATTAGACCATATAACAAAAACTATTGTTTAAACATTCAAAACTTGTGCAAACATAATTAAATGTACACAAAAATAGAAAGTGCAAAGTTAATGAAATTTTATGTCCACACAGTGAAAAGTGAATAAAAACATTAAAATGGAGTCCGAAAAATAAGTGAAAAAAACAACAAAAATGTTGAAGTGTAGATCCCGTTAAATAGATATCAACCTCCAAATATGAAAACAATAATGCGTGAAAATAAAGTAATGGGAGAAACCACCACCAATAAAACTGAGGCTTACCTGAACGTATGGACTCAACAAGGCTTATGGCAAAGTAGTCGTCAAAGCTTTGTGGTGACAATGCACCGGTGATTGGAAACATCAGCGCTTGGGGGGGTTTGACACCGAAGGTTGTAGTCACACATTCCTCTAGGGGATACACATCACAAGAGCAAAACTCAGAGGTGGAATCAGTTGCATGGGTTCACAGATTTCAACCATAAATGAAATAAAAATTCCACATAGTGTGAATCCGCTTAACGTGAAATTTATTAAAAAGATAGTAGAAAACACTCACATTTTAGTAGAAACAACAAGCAGTTGTATGACTGGAATATTAACGCAATGGAAATAGTAGGCTCAACTTGATGCGTTTCATCTGAGAAAAACATCATCTGGGGTGATGGAGCTATTGGAGCTAAATGGAGTGATTGCAAGCTTCAATCTGTAGGCTTGTATTGGAATAAACCAAAGATCCAATGCCTCTCAACTACTTCACTTGAAATAAATGTGTCAAGGCAGATGGCAAGCAAAGAAAAAAAGAAAAGAAAACCTCTGATATAACTGAGCCTCCACCTATATTGCCTAAAACCAATTGGTCAGTGAAGTTAACCCTCTAACATCTTCTCAAAAGCTTACTGCCATTAAACTAGCAAACAGTCTGTGAGATAGAATGGGAGCCTTCATTAAAGGCTTCTAAATTCAGATATTTGATTGTAAAAAGTCAGCAGATGACTAAGTAGGTAGCATGCTTGCAACACTGGATTTAAGGTTCAAAGTCCTCCAGGGGCACCGTCTGCTGGGCTCATGCAGAGATATTGGGTAACAATAGTGTATGGTATTTGCTCAGTGTTACTTTTTGCATTTTATAAACCATTGTTTTAAGTGTGATAAATTAGATTACACATTACCAAACCCAAAGTAACCACGTAATTTATGTAGACAATAATGTATGGTAATATAGGCGTTCACTTGCATTTGGGCAATTTTAAAAACTATTGAAAAATTTACAACAATGAAGGTAAATGCTCAATATAAAGGCAGAATCTCCACGCTCAGACATATATATATATATTATACAACAATATATATATATATATATATATATATATATATATATATATATATATATATATATATATATATATATATATATATATATATATATATATATATATATATATATATATAAATATATATATATATTAGCTCAGCAGCCAGCACAAATTTGTTAAATGTAAATTAAAACATAGATAAAAATAATATGCACTGCTTAATAAAGTAATCATAAGTTCATGCAAAAGTCCATTTAAAAAAGATATGAGAAGATGGAAATCCTCGCACCAGCTTCAATATGAAAGATGGATACACACAGCACCACTGTGACGGGGCAATTCTCCTCACCAGAGGTTGTGGACCCTCAAATTATAAAATGGTCAATAGCACATCATTGTTGTTATACATAGCTATTTCCTGAACCCCGTGAACCCCTGTCCACGGAACTGCCTCCAACATCAACATCAGCAGTAACTCCAAGTAACCGACACCTTAACCGTCACTGATTTCAGTGTGAAACACATCAACATCTTTGTATCACTTTTGCTGTGGACTTGATGATGTGATCTTCATTTTTGCAATAAAAAGCACAAGAAAATAATCCATTCTTTTCGGAGTGCCGCTATCCAGAGTTTTTTTCTTGTTCCCTTCTAACCGGCACCTTAATCGATATCTTCATCTGATTCTTCCAGTTATTCTTCCAGACAGCTCCCTGGAAGAAAGGAAAGGGAGCTGGCTGGAAGAATTACTTCCCAGGAAAGCGTCCCTTTCTCAGCTTAGGAAAGCCAAAACACACATGGAGAGTAAACCCTTGAGAAAAAAGAACTTTACACCTTACTGGGCTGGACCCCCTGAGAAGTACAAATATTACCACTAGTATCGGATGAAGATATCAGTTACTTGGAGTTACTGCTGATGTGTATGGTTATCTATTAAGACTACCGCTTCTCACTGTGGATTGTGAGCCATCCAGTTGATGTTGGAGGCAGTTCTATGGACAGGGATTCTGTGCTATTGACCACTCTATAATTTGAGGGTCCAAAAACCTCTGGTAAGGAGAATTGCCCCATCACAGTGTGTATCTATCTTTCACATCTTCAGACATCTTTTTTAAATGGACCTTTGCATGAACTTATGAATATTTTATTAAGCGCTACATATTATTTTTATCAGTAAAAGTAAATTAAATAATATTTTCTAAACATCATGTTCAGCCCAGATATCACTAGGTATTTCTCACTGGGCTAAATTATTATTATGCCTAAATGCATTGAAATAAAATAAAGTGTGCAAGAGGAAACTTGGGTGATCTGGAAGATCGTCAACATTACAAGACAAGCCCAACTGAATGTGAGTAACTACTACTAACCATACAATGACCTAAATAAAGGAAAATCTTCACTTACCTACATTATGGAAAATTCAGCATGGGTTTAATCCCATTCTGTCATAATCCATCTACCTCATCTATTCTTATTAAAAAAAAAAAAAAAAAAAAACATATTTTATGCTGCGTACACACGAGCGGATATTCCGTCGGAAAAATCTTGGATGGTTTTTCCGTCGGAATTCCGCTCAAGCTTGTCTTGCATACACACGGTCACACAAAGGTTCGCTGAACTTTCGACCGTCAAGAGCGCAGTGACGTACAACACTACGACGAGCTGAGAAAATTAAGTTCAATGCTTCTGAGCATGCGTCGAATTGTTTCCGAGCATGTGTAGGAATTTTGCACATCAGAATTTCTACAGAAGATCGGAACTTACGATCAAAACTTTTTCCGACCGAAAAATTGAGAACCTGCTCTCAATCTTTTGCTGGTGAGAATTCAGCCAGCAAAAGTCCGATGGAGCATACACACGGTTACATTTTTCGACCAAAAGCTCTCATCAGTCTTTTGCTGGCCGAATTTACGATCGTGTGTACACAGCAAAAGAAGCCTCTAATGTAAGTTGATCTGCCACCCTTATTGTCTAATTGTCTTTTGTCAGTGAAACTAACCCTCTTTGACATCTCCTCATTAGCCTGTGAGATAGAAAGTAGGAGCCTTCATTGGGGGCTTCAGGTTCAAATATTTGATAGTACAGAGTCAGCAGATGACTAATTAGGTAGCATGCTTGCAACAATGGATTTAGGGTTCAAAATGGATTTAGGGTTCAAAGTCAAAAAATCAGTGAGCTGGGCTCATGTAAAGACATGGGATAATCTATTTACTCAACGTTACATTTTTGGATTTAATATACCATTGTTTTGGGTGTAATAAATTTATATTTTTGGGTGTGATGAATTGATTTGCATAGAAACTACCAAGTCGAGACCAGAGTACCCATGTTATTTATGGGGAAAATAATGTACAATAATATAGATGTTGACTTGCATTTGGGTTATGGTAAAACTTGTATCTAAAAATATACAACAATAAAAGTGGTATTTTCTGAACATCACCTTGAGCGAAGTGATCATTAAACATTTCCCATTGAGCTAAAGGATGAATCGTTGCTATATGCTACCAAAGCAAAAGAAAAGGATAGCCATGTTAAAATTTGTATTCATGAATGTATAAAATAAATGTAAGAGGAAACCATGAACATTTTACATAATAGAAAAATATTTATTTGCTAAGGCTCCATTCACACTTGTAAGACTCCAAAGTTATACCGACTTTGGAGTGCAAGTTTGATGCAACTTTGAACCAACTGTGGATGGGTGCAACTTGGATATGACTTTGGCTTTGACCAATGATAATAAACAACTGCTGCACTGTATAACATTCAGGTACGACCATCATGCAACTTTTAAGGGTTAACATTAAAGTCTATGAGTCTAAGATTGGATATCCCGTGTATGTGCGCTACAAAAACTGGATAATACTGACGAAAAACAAGAGGAGCAGGGGGAAGGATTTGAACGAAAGGATAAATGGGAAGGGTGGAACAAGTTTAAGAAAACATGGAGATTTGTAGAGGAGATTACTAAATAAGTATCCTAGAAGGAAGGTATACGGACAAAAGCGGTGTGAATTATTTACCTTGAAGAGAGTGGAGCAAGGTGGGGAGGAAGGGGGGGATGGGAAATTAACTTGTGATAACATATGATGGATGAATTATGTATTGTTTTATTATTTTTCCCTTTTTGTATTAAGTACATTTTTATAAAATAAAATAAAGATTAACATTGAAGTCTACGGCCCTCAAGTTCAATAAAAATTGGACCAAAGTAGTGCATGAACTACTTTGAAGTTGTTGCAACTTTAAGTCGTGCATATATGAATGGTTGTCATTGCAAAACATGCGGAACGACTTGTCATGTGACATTTCTGTCCAAAGTGTGAATAGAGTCTAAAAGAACAAGCAAATAAAACATTGAATAACAGATAATATAAAAATATTTAGCATAATTTACAATGGTCGGCATTAGGAACCCAATCATCTACAAAAGAAGTTGAAATTACATTTGCAGTCAGTCTAGGAAAAATAATTGAGTAAATCAGTCCATGTAAATCCATTTTTGACCCATACGTTACCTTACTCACATAGACTGGCCTTTCAAAGATGTGGCAGGTAATTCAGTTTATACATTGCATGTATAAGTTTGCTTCTGTATGTATAAGAAATTGCTTCTGAAGTTTGCTTTAGTGCGTGACTATCTTCTTCTACGATCTGGACAATGATCAACAGCCATAGCCACATCCTGCCTTAGTGTTGTTTATACTGTATAATTTTGTCTCAGTCTTGTAACTATATGTAAGTGTATCAGCATATTACTATCTACTATCTATCACTGGAAGAACACATGATCCACATCACGCTATGATAATACAATAAGATGTATATCAAATGCAAAACATTTCTTGTAATGTTGGGTATTATTGTTTAAGCTTAAAGCTGAATTCCAGGCTAGTGTAAAATCCAACCATGCAATGGGCTTCCTTTCACTGCATGGGTTACATGCTCATTTTGTCTAGATGGGTTGGAATAAATACAGAAGAGCTAGCACTCTTTTGCACTCTCTGACGCCCATTAATGTGGACAGGCTCTTACAATCCTCACATACAATACCAGACCAGTGCAGAGCAGTGATCTCTGTCATATCACAAGGCAGAACCGGGAAATGCCTTGTTTACATCTCCCCGTTCTGCGGCTCCATGACACGATAGCCGGGAGACCAGTGGACATCGAGTCCGCGGGCACGGTCACGCTGTACGCGGCGGGTGCCAGCTAGCCCCGCCAGTTAAAGGGTACGCCCATTTTCCCACCACTGCCATTGTGCCAACGTATATCGGTGTGCAGCTGTCGGCAAGTGGTTAAACACACTTTAGTCTCTGGAAATATCAGTGTTGCTGTAGTAGGTTGTATGCATCATAGAAGCATCACTCACAGTCAGGGCCAGAGCCTCCCCCAGAGTGTAGTGTAAAGCAATTTTGCATTTTTAATCTTTCACTTTAAGCATTACTAAAATTGCTGCTCCCTGACTAATGAATGAATGACTTGTATAGTGCTACCTATCCGAACTGAATCGCCTCAGGGCGCTTTTTGCCACTGGTGTCCATCTGTGGTATAGCTCGGTCTTTGCCCTGTGGTGTCCTGACATGCTTACAAACACATACGCATATTTGGCCAATTTTATCGACAGGATATAATTAACCTACCAGCATGTCTTTGGAGTGTGGGAGGAAACCAGAGGAAACCCACGCAGGCACAGGGAGAACATGCCAACTCCAGGCAGAATGTTTGGTGGTCGGGATTTGAACCAGTGACCCTATTGCTGCTAGGTGAAAGTGCTAACCACTACACCACTGTGCTGTGCTGTGGAGTTTTTACTTTTCTTTTCTTTAGTACATCTTCTCCAGGACAGTGCCATTTGTTTGACAATACTTAGCATAGTGGCCTAGAAAAATGTTTATTACTGTTTTTTCACATATAGTCTCCATTAACATAATGGGGTTTGGCACAGAACTTTAGTCATGTTTGCTGAACCTGCCTCTAACATGTTTGGCATGTTCATTAGTGTTAAGCTTAGATTTTAGGGGTTATGTGGTTCATGCACTGGTTAGGTGTTCACTCTGGGGGGGGGTTTAAGGGGTAAGAGCTGAATCTAGGGGGGAGAAAAATGTAGGGCGTTAGGTGTAATCCTGGACTCTAAACGCTCCTTTTGGCCCCACATCCAACATCCAATCACTATCCAAAGCTTGCCGCCTTAACCTTAGAAACAACTCCTAAATACCCCCCTTCCTAACCAACAATGCTAGAGAGCTTCTTGTTCACTCGCTGGTCATCTCTCTTCTCGACTACTGCAATTCCCTCCTCATTGGATTACCTTTACATAGGCTATCCCCCCTTCAGTCCATCATGAATACTGCTGCCAGATTCAACTACCTTAGTAACTGTTTAGTGTATGTTACTCCTCTCTGGCTGGCTTCCACTCACCCAGCAAATGAAATTCAAATATTAACAACAACCTACAAAGTCATCCACAACTTGGCCCCAGCTCTTGGCCCATATGGGTGTGAGGACCCCTATGCTTCCCCTCTTCCTAGGACCAGTCCCCCAATTCACTCCTCTTCACTACCCAACAAGTTGTAGCTCTGTAATGTATTGAGCAGCACCCATTATGGCTGAAGCCTTCATTACTGTTGGTTTGACTTTCTGCAGTCTATATTCCCCGTGTTCACATTTTGCAATCATGAGTGGATATTATTCATCTTGTGAATAACAATTACAAGATAAACATCAAAAAACTGCTCTTAGATTAAAACCTTTTGATATTTTAACAGAATCTTGTGGGTTTGGTCTCATGAAATGTTTATCCTTCAGCCCATCTTCTGGTTTCTTCTATCGCCGCTTTAGAAGAAAACTCATGTTCAAAGTTCCTTATGTTCTTTTTAACTCTGTTCTGCTTCCAGCAATATAGAATTGTATAATTTACTTTTCACACAGGCCATACAAAATACAATGGATCTTTATGTTAAAGGAGATGTTTAGTTCTAACCTTTCTTATCCCCTTAGCGCCGACCGTACACACATATCCGGCCTCGGTACCCCAGTACTGTTTTTTAGACCGGGCGGTCAGCTCTTTAGGGATAACAACTGGCTGTCATCCTAAGGAGCGGAAGGGGACGTCCCACCACCTTCCGCCACTCTTCCCGGGCCCCCCGTCCCACCAGGAGACCTGATCCACAATCCGGCACTTCCACCGGCTAGGCTGAGACTGGAACAAAGCTAATAATGGCTTTGTTCCAGTCCCCCATGTAAAAACACGGAAGTGCCGGTTTACTCGGCTGCCAATGACGCCGATTTAAAAAAAAATTACAGTATTCGGAATCACTGTTTTTGGCGATCTGAATACTTTGAAGTGCAAAGGAGGCATTTGGGGTCTTTTATCTGATCCCTCCATAAAGAGTACCTGTCACCACCTATTACTGTCACAAGGGATGTTTACATTCCTTGTGACAGCAATAAAAGTGATCAGAATATTTTTTTTTTAAAGTAACAATGTAAAAAAAAAAAAAAAAAGTTATAAAAAAAATAATAATTTTAAAGCGCCCCCATCCCCACGAGCTCACGCAGAAAAGAAACCACATGCGTAAGTCGCGCCTGCATATGTAAACGGTGTTCAAATCCCACATGTGAGGTATCGCTGCGACTGGCAAAGTGAGAGTAATAATTCTAGCAAAAGACCTCCTCTGTAACTCTAACCTGGTAACCATTACATTTTTTTAAAACGTCGCCTATGGAGATTTTTAGGTACTGTCGTTTGTTGCCATTCCACGAGTGTGCGCAAATTCAAAGCATGACATGTTAGGTATCTATTTACTCGGCGTAACATCATCTTTCACATTGTACAAAAAAATTGGGCTAACTTTACGGTTCAATTTTTTTTTAATTCATGAAAGTGTCTTTTTTCCCCAAAAATTTTGTTTGAAAGACTGCTGGGAAAATACCGTGTGATGTAAAATATTGCAACAATCATCATTTTATTCTCTAGGGTCTCTACTAAAAATATATATATATATATATATAAAAAATATATATAGTGTTTGGGGGTTCTAAGTAATTTTCTAGCAAAAAATATGGATTTTAACTTGTAAGCAACAAATGTCAGAAGTAGGCTTAGGCATTCTTTGCTGTCAAGCGAAGCTATGAGCGCTGCTGGCATCTGAAACTTCCAAGTTTAGATATATTTACTTTCCACACGAGTTGTTTTGTAACTAAATGTTGTTAAATGATAAGTTCACCTTTTGTAACATGTTACATGTTATACCCATATTCAGGGTGTAACATGTAACATATTACAAATGCATCGGCCCCCGCACCTCCCGAGTCTTTGTTTTGACGGTAGTCTGTGAACGGGAAACTACAAGTCCCGATATCCTTTGCATCTGTCGGCTTGTAGTTCTCAATGAACTACCAGAGTGCTGTTTAGCTCGTCAGGCAGTCAATAGAAGGTAAGTCCACACATCTCCTCACTAGGAGGAGGTGATGTGAAGAGGAGATTTTTAAGTGCCACAAAGGTACCACATGAGTACAATCTGTAAGTTTTATTTATACAAAAGTCAATAAAACACATGCATTAGAACATATTAGAAGGTACAATCAACATGTATTATGACCATTTCATGCAGTCAACTAGTGGTTAAGTACATATGGATCGGGTGTGTCTGGATCGATGCATTTCACACAAATGAGGGGCTTCCTCAGGATCCACATTTCAATATCAACAAATCTAAATACTAATAAACAGCACAAACAATATATTAATAAAAAAAACATATAAAACATAAGTATATACAATACATCTTATTATTTCTGTTATTAGAAAATAACTGAAAACAAATAGAAGGAAAGAAAAAAAATGGGTACAGGAGGTTCAAGCAGACAGATGCACAGACAGTCTGCAGGACCGTGGCATTACACCCATGATCTGCTTTTTGTGGGTGCAATGCTTTACAGATCCCTAAGAAAAAAAATAATAAATGCATATTTTAAGGACACAGCTCCCAATCTCCTTCTCTGCAGCCTCAGCTGCATAAAATAAGTGGATAGGAATACCTCTGTACGGAGCTTCCTGTTCATTTGCAAACAGAAGCACTAACTGCAGTTTACTATGCCACAGTTATGAATGAATAGAGACAGTGATTGGTATGGATCACTGCACTATTCATTAAGACAAGGAAGGGGCCAGTAAATTACACATTAACTGGCTCCTTCGACACTCTCCTTCCTGACAATTCCCCTGCAGCAGCCGGCGGGAGAAAGGAGGGGGGAACTCAACAGTGCAGGATGAGGGGGGACAGAGGATCACACAGGGGCCTAATCACAGCAGGAGGTGGATGGGAGGTGTGGCGGGGTGGTGCCAAAAGGAAACAATCCCCTCTAGTTTTCTCCTGTAGCTGCTGAAAGGCTGCAGGAAGAAAATGAAGGGCATTGGTTCCTCTACATGCCCCCCTCCTATCTACCTCCTGCTGGGATCGGGCCCCTGTGTGATACTCTGGCCCCCTCCCTTACCCCCTGTAGTGCTGTTGATTTCCCCCTCCCTTCTCCCCCCAATTAGGATCTCTGTGACCCCTGTAAGTACGCCCCTGACAAGAGCCCTCCCCATCATCTCAAGCTCCTCATATAAGTATCATTGTTGTCTGCCTTGAGTTCTCTACTTCTAGACTACAAAAGACCTCCTCCTTATGTTATGGAAATGAGATGAGATTTCAGTGCAGTAGATGCAGAATTGACAGCTAAAACAGGAAAATATATATTTTTTCAGGATTAACACACTTTCTGTACTTCCAATGTTTTAAAAGAGAAGTTCGGGAATCTTAAAAAAAAATGAATAAATCATACGCACCTAGAGCGCTGCAGCACTGATCCCAACTGCAGCGGTCCACCGCCTTTAAAAGAGAAGTATGTTTTTTGTTTTTATTTCCAGTTTCATACTTACCTAGGTGGATGCAGCATCGCTCCGATGCTGCATCTGTCCCCCACCGCCTCTGCACTGAGAATCAAAACACCGCCAATGGCTCGGTTCTCACAGCTCCCCGAGCAGAGAGCTGCTGACTGTTAATCAGAGAGCTCTCCGCACTGCCCCCCTGTGCTCACTGGAGCACTGAGCTGTGGAGGGGTGGGGAGCTGCCATCTCAGGCTCTCAGCGGGTTGCTGAGAGTCTGAGACGAGTATCAGTCCAGGAATCTGGCGGATCCAGACTTTACTGTGGTGATGACCTGGTGTCCTGTCGAGAAATGTCCCCCATCGGATAGTGTCCGCCCTGTACTGCGCAGGCCCAGCGCTTGCGCAGTACGGAGGACAAAGGAGACGCCGACAGTCTCCGAAGATTAACAGCTGTTCATCAGCTCTACACGGCGCCTGCGCACTGTGGCAAATTGTTTGTGTTACGTGATTAAATAGGTCCATCAAAGCCGCCCATCAGCATTGCTAAACCCACCCTTCAGTTCTGTAAACACGCCCTGCAAAGATATGCCCATTTTACAAATCCACCCCCTCAAGCATCGGGAGCGTGCGGGAGCGTGTGACAGAATGTAGTGTTAAGTGCGCAGGCGTTGTGTAGAGCTGATGAACAGCTGTTCATCTTCGGAGACTTTCGGCATCTCCTTTGTCCTCCGTACTGCGCGAGCGCTGTGCCTGCGCAGTACAGGGCGGGCACTATCCGATGGGGGGACCTTTCTAGTCAGAACACCGGAGCCTTGACTGATTCCTGTGACGTCAGCAGAGAGCTCTCTGCTGAAAACGGGTCACAGGAGTGCAAAACGAATTGCACTCCTGCGACCCATAGGAGAAGCCCAGCCAAACGTGCTCAGGCTGGACTTCTCCTTTAATGCGGCATACACACGAGCGGACTTTCCCGTGGGATTGTCCGGCGGACTTTTTCCCGCCAAAAGTCCGGCGGACTAAGTTTTAAGTTCAGACTTAAAATTGTCCGCTGGACTTGCGAGTCTGGCGGACAATTCCGCGGTTTGTGTGCTAGTCCATGGGACTTTTGGAAATGAACGGACTTGCTGACACAAGATCGGAAAGTCCGTTAGTTTAGAACGTGACTTCAGGTAGACGGGGCTAGCGAAGGCAGTGAATGCCGCCGCGCTAGGCCCGTCACCTGGTAAGGATTTAAAGGGAATCCCTACTCCGAAAAAACGGCCTGGGGGGTCCCCCAAATCCATCTCAGACCCTTATCCGAGCAGGAAAGGGGTGGGGACGAGCGAGCCCCCCCCTCCTGAGCCGTACCAGGCCGCGTGCCCTCAACATGGGGGGTGCCCCCACCCCAAAGTTCGTTGTCCCCACCCCTTTCGTTTGTCCCCACCCCTTTCCTGGCCGGCCGGGCTGCGTGCTCGGATAAGGGTCTGAGATGGATTTGGGGGGGACCCCCACGCCGTTTTTTCGGTGTAGGGATTCCCTTTAAATCCATGCCAGGTGACGGGGCTAGCGCGGCGGCATTCACTGCCTTCGCTAGTCCCGTCTACCTGTGGGCAAGTCCAAGTCTACCAAGTCTACCTGTCGGAAAGTCGAGCGGACCTCCGCTGGAAAGTCCGGCGGTTTGTCCGCTGGACTAGGTCCGGCGGACAATCCCACTGGAAAGTCCGAGCGTGTGTATGCCGCATAAGACTGAGAAATGAGCGATCAAACACTGCTAATTGCACAATTCTTGGAGCTCAGCCTGCAGAGAGATGGTGACTGTCTCCAGCTTTCTGCTCTGTCCCTACAGCACTCATTTGAGAGCTGAGCTATGGAGAGGGTGGAAGGGGCTGGCTCAGGCTCTCAGCAGCTCCTTGAGGAGCTGAGTCAGCTGCTGGTCCAGGCATCTGGGTGGATCCCGACTGTAAAGCCGGTATCTTTCCCAAACCTTGCCTGGGTTTATGAAACTGAGAACAGGTCACAAGAGTTCAGAACTAAATGCACTTCTGTTACTCACAGGAGAAGTATAGACAAAAATAGCTTTGGCCTTACTTTTTCTTTAATCACTTGCCGACCGCCACACGCCGATGTACATCGGCACAATGACAGCGGTGGGCAAATGGGCGTACCTGTACATCCCCTTTAAGAGCTGGGGCTAGCAGACACACGCCCGCTGCGGACAACGTGACCATGCCCGCGGGACCGGCGGACTTGATGTCCTCTGGTCTCCCGGTGATCGTGTCACGGAGCCGCAGAACAGGGAAGTGCCTATGTAAACATTTCCCCGTTCTGCCTTGTGTCTGTCATCGGGAGCAGTGATCGCTGCCATGTGAGTTGAAACCCACCCCCCCCCCCCACAGTTAGAATCACTCCCTATGACACACTATGACACACTTAACCCCTTCACTGCCAGTGTCATTTACACAGTAATCAGTGCATTTTTACAGCACTGATCGCTGTATAAATGACAATGGTCCCAAAATTGTTTTAAAAGTGTCCGATGTGACCACCATAATGTTGCAGACCCGATAAAAATCGCAGAGCACCGTAAAACTATTTCCTATTTTTTAGACGCTATAACTTTTTCGCAAACCAATCAATATACGTTTATTGCGATTTTTTTTACCAAAAATATGTATCATACATATCGGCCTAAACTGAGGAAAAAAAATTATTTTTTTTAGATATTTTTGGGGGATATTTATTATAGCAAAAAGTAAAAAAAAAATCCAATTTTTTTTGTTTATAGCGCCACAAATAAAAACCACAGAGATGATCAAATACCACCAACCACAAGAAAGCTCTATTTGTGAAGAATAAAGGATGTCAATTTTGTTTGGGTGCAACGTCATACGACTGCGCAATTGTCAGTTAAAGTTACACAGTACCGAATCACAAAAAGTGCTCTGGTCAGGAAGGGGGTAGAATCTTCCGGGGCTGAAGCAGTTAAAGTGGTTGTAAACCCTTACAAACCACTTTGACCTACAGGTAAGACTAGATTAAGGCTTACCTGTAGGTCCAAGAAATATCTCCTAAGCCTACATGGTTTAGGAAATATTTACCAAATGACAGGCACCGCTGTTTACAGGCACACTGAGCGCGACGCTGTCAACGGCGATATCCTGCGAGTGGCGGCTCCCGTGCGCATGTGCGGGAGTGAAGTCATCACGGAGCCGTCGAATGACAGCGCCGGAGCTGCGAGACCCACCAAGAAGATGGAGGCTCCGTACACAAGGGGACAGCGGTGACATCGCAGGCTCCTGTGTCAGGTAAGTGACACATAATGGACTACTATGCAATGCATAGTAGTCCATTATGCTTTACCTTTACAGGGAAACAAAGAGGAAGTAAACCCATCAGGGTTTACTTCCTCTTTAAGGCTGCTTTCACACTGGGGCGGTGCGGGGCGGTGACGGTAAAGCAGCGCTATATTTAGCGCTGCTTTACATCGTTTTACCCGCGGTATGCGGCCGCTAGCGGGGTGGTTTTACCCCCGCTAGCGGCCGCAAAAGGGTTAAAAACCTCCGCAAAGCGCCGCTGCAGCGGCGGTTTGCGGGCGGTATCCCCGCGGTTTCCCATTGATTTCAATGGGAAGGAGCGGTTTAGGAGCGGTAAATACACCGCTCCTTCACCGCTCCAAGATGCTGCTAGCAGGACTTTTGTTGCGGTCCTGCTAGCGCACCGCTCCATTGTGAAAGCCCGCCAGCTTTCACACTGGAGTGAATGGGGCCGGTTTTTTCAGGCAGTGTACAGGCGCTATTTTTAGCGCTGTACCGCCTGAAAACCGCCCAGTGTGAAAGCAGCCTTAAGGAAACAAAGTATAGGTACACAAGCTTGTATTACAGAGATACACTGATTTTTGTTTTGTTTTAAATGTGTCCAGACATACACTTTATTGTGCTATTATACAAAGCTAGCCATCATGATAATAATTTTCAGTCGTGGTAAATAAAATAGCACACCAAGATTATATTTAACCACTTCCCATCCCGCCCATAGTCATATGACGCCCACAAGGTGGATCTCCCATCCTAGGGGGCGCTCGGGACCCGGTGCTCGTGCCCGGCGGCCGCGATGTCCGCCGGGCACCCGCGATTGCCCGTGAAAACAACGGGACCGTGCGGGACCATGGAGCTGTGTGTGTAAACACACAGCTCCACGTCCTGTCAGCGGGAGAGGAGACCGATCATGTGATCCCAGAACACCGATCTGTCTCCTCCCCTTGTGAGTCCCCTCCCCCTACAGTTAGAATCACTACCTTAGGGAACACATTAACCCCTGCAGCGCCCCCTAGTGTTAACCTCTTCTCTGCCAGTCACATTTACACAGTAATCACTGCAATTTTATAGCAACGATCGCTGTGTAAATGTGAATGGTCCCAAAAATGTGTCAAAAGTGTCCAAAGATTCCGCCGCAATGTCGCAGTCACGAAAAAAAAAATCGCAGATCTCCGCCATTACTCGTAAAAAAAAAAATGCAATAAATCTATCCGCTATTTTGTAGACACTATAACTTTTGCGCAAACCGATCTATATACGCTTATTGAGATTTTTTTTACCAAAAATATGTAGAAGAATACGTATCGGCCTAAACTGAGTAAAAAAATATTTTTTTTTAAAAAAAATGGGATATTTATTATAGCAAAAAGTAAAACATATTGTGTTTTTTTTTTAAATTGTCACTCTTCTTTTGTTTATAGCGCAAAAAATAAAAGCCGCAGAGGTGATCAAATACCACCAAATGAAAGCTCTATTTATGGGAAAAAAAGGACGTCAATTTTGTTTGGGTGCAACGTCGCACGACCGCGCAATTGTTAGTTAAAGCGACGCAGTGCCGAATCGCAAAAAGTGCTCTGGTAAGGCAGTGTTTCTCAACTCCAGTCCTCAAGGCGCCCCAACAGGTCATGTTTTCAGGCTTTCCATTATTTTGCACAGGTGATTTGTTTTATTGCCTTCGTAATTACCACAGCTATTTCATCTGAGGGAAATCATGAAAACATGACCTGTTGGGGCGCCTTGAGGACTGGAGTTGAGAAACACTGTGGTAAGGAAGGGGGTAAAATGGCCCGGTGCTGAAGTGGTTAAAGCGATGAAGTTTGCAGATTTGCATTGGTATGAGTGGTGGCCTCATCTCTGCAGCCCAATTCAGAATCTTCATTGAAAGCTTTGTTCAGTGTGGCTGGCAAGAACTTAATGAAATTCTTCTTAAAATCGTGGCAGAGGAAGACATAGATAATGGGGTTGATGCAGCTGCTGAAGTAAGCCAAGCAGACAGTAATTTCAGCAATGAGTCGATCGAGGCTCCAGTAATTTCCACTGAGAGTTATGAAAGGCCAGGTATTATAGGGAAACCAGCAGATGAAGAAGCACACTACGACAGCTATGATGAGCCGAAAAGGACGTCGAGATTTATTTGGTTTTCTAACTTTTCGAACCTTAAAACAAACCAGGGTATATGATATCACAATAATTGTGAAAGGGAAGGCAAACATGCATAGATTTTTTATGATGAACATTGTCTTTCTTGTCTTTATCTTATCTTCTTCATCGTGCCAGCTTTTAGGAAAACATTCCGTGATTTCTTCATAGATATGGTTGAACAGAATATAGGGGATGCTGGTAAGGAGGCTCAACACCCAAGTTAATATAGAAATGATACGCGCTTTCCTGGGTGTTCTGTGTATTTTGGTCCAGATTGGCCACAAAATGGAAACACATCGGTCAATGCCGATGATGGACATGAAGTAGATACTAGTTGACATATTTATGTATAGCAGAGTTATGCCGATTGTACAGAGATAATGATCGTAAGATATATAAAAATACAATGCCCACTCCGAGATCCGCAGAGGAAGCGAAATACATGTAATAAAATCAGCAATGGCCAAGTGGAGGAACCAAACTGAACTTACGGTCTTCATCCTAAAACCAGCAATCCAAATGACTAAACCGTTTCCTACTAAACCCAAGACTAAGGTCACGCTGTACCATGCGATAGACATTTTTATAATGCTATCTATATCAATGTAAAAAATATTTTCAAAATCTGTATCAGAGGAGTCGTTCAGATTCCTAAAAAAAAAACAAAAAAAAAACAACAAAAAAGATTAACGTCTTATAGAATATCAATAATAATTACATCTAAAAATTGCAACCTCACAAGTCAAATTAAAGTCCAAATAAGCTTTCAATAGACATGTGCAATTCGTTTCATTTTTATTCGTTTTCCGTTAAAATTCGTTATATTTGTTCATTCGTTATCGTACGAATGATTCGCTAAAATTTTAACGAATAACGAATTATCGAATCGAACGAATATGAAAAACAACGAAAATCCGAAATAACCAAATTAGAAAAAACAGAACTACGAAAGAAGAAAATCCGAAAAACGAAAACAGGAACAAAGAAAATCAAAATGAACGAAAAAATTCGTACATTCGTAACTTTATTTTTTTTTGTTGAATTGGTAATTTTCAGTTTCCCTTACAATGGCGCTGCTTAACGTGCTTCGAATGGATTGAACGAAAAATTCGTACATTCGTAACTTTTTTTTTTTTTTTTTTCGATTCGTAATTTTCCGTGTCTCTTACAATGGCGTTGCTTAACGTGCTTCGAATGGATTGAACGAAAAAATTCGTACTTTTTTTTTTTTTGCGATTCGTAATTTTCCGTGTCTCTTACAATGGCGCTGCTTAACGTGCTTCGAATGGATTGAACGAAAAAATTTGTACATTCGTAACTTTTTTTTTCGATTCGTAATTTTCCGTGTCTCTTACAATGTAATAATAGCATACACATTACATAAAATTATGAATTATGCTCCGATTACGAATCTACAAAAAAAAATGTTACGAAAGTACGAATAAATCAATCTTAAGAAAGTACGAATGTAACTAAATCTACGAAAACACGAATGCGTCCGAATTTCGAATAAACGAAAATTAAACTAACGGAAAAACGAATCAACGAAAAAATAACTCTTACGAAAATACGAATCGTTACGAATACGAACACCGACGACTTACGAATTTACGAATCGTTACGAATCAACGGAAACGAACAAAACGAAACAAAACTAAACACATTTTTCTATTGTGCACATGTCTAGCTTTCAATTTGATCTGCTACATAATATTCCATGTCTAAAAGACAAAAAAGAATTCAAACATTTATAGTGTTTATAGTTTGTTTAGTTTAGAAAGCAGCCACAACCTGATTAAAAAAGCCTGTCCCCTGTAGGGGTTCAATACACCCCCCTGCTGAACCAGATCTACAGCTCATGCTCACTGCTAATGTTAGACCACTGCAGAGAGACTAATGTTTTTTGAGCATTTTCATATATATACGGTAACAAATAGACCTCGTAAAAGAAAAGAAAAAGAGATAAAAAAATAAGGGGAAAAAAAAATCAGAGCATACAGAATACGCTATCTTGGCTTAGTACACAACATAAGTGTAACATCATTAATGAAACAAGAAAGAACAGAGTGGCTGCTTTTTAAAGAAACTTTACAAACTTCTTTAGCATAATGATTAAACATACAGTGCATCCCAAAAGTATTCACAGCGCTTCACTTTTTCCACATTTTGTTATGTTACAGCCTTATTCCAAAATGGATTAAATTCATTATTTTCCTTTAACCGCTTAAGGACCGCCTCCTGCACATTTACGTCGGCAGAATGGCATGGCTGGGCACATCAATGTACAGGTACGTTGCTCTTTAAGTGCCCAGCCTTGGGTCACGTGCACAACGCCATCGGCGCGCTTGTGACCCGGTCCTGAGCTCCGTGACTGTGGCCGCGGATCTGGTGACACTGGTGTCCCGCGATCGGGTCACAGAGCTGAAGAACGGGGAGAGGTATGTGTAAACAAACCTCTCCCCATGCTTCCTAGTGAGGCTGTCACTAATCGTCTGTTCCCTGTCATCTAGAAAGACGATCAGTGATGTCAAATGCCAAGCCACGCCCCCTACAGTAAAAAAAAAAACACACACACGTCACACTTAACCCCTCCCCCCCCCTAGTGGTTAACCCCTTCACTGCCAGTGTCATTTAAACAGGAATCAGTGCATTTAAATAGCACTGATTGCTGTATAAATGACAATGGTTCCAAAAATGTGTCAAAAAAATAATGTCGCAGTCAAAAAAAAAAATAGTCCCAAAAATGTGTCAAAAATGTCCGATGTGTCCGCCATAATGTCGCAGTCACAATAAAAATCGTTGATCGCCGCCATTACTAGTAAAAAAAAAATATTAATAAAAATTCTATAAAACTATCCCCTATTTTGTAAACGCTATAACTTTTGCGCAAACCAATCAATAATCGCTAATTGCGAATTTTTTTTTTTTTTTTAACAAAAATATGTAGAAGAATACGTATCGCCCTTAACTGAGGAAAAAAAAAATGTTTTTTATATATTTTTTGGGGATATTTATTATAGCAAAAAGTAAAAAATATAGAATTTTTTTTCAAAATTGTCGCTCTATTTTTGTTTATAGTGCACAAAATAAAATACGCAGAGGTGATCAAATACCACCAAAAGAAAGCTCTATTTGTGGGAAAAAAAGGACGCCAATTTTGTTTGGGAGCCACATTGCACGACCGCGCAATTGTCAGTTAAAATGACGCAGTGCTGAATCGCAAAAAACGCTCTGTTCAGGAAGGGGGTAAATCCTTCCGAGGCTGAAGTGGTTAAAGGAATATTTCATTTTTATTGTTTCACTTTAAGCATTGAAAAAAATCAGTGCTCCCAAAAAAGCGTCCGTTTTTAAAATGTATTTTTGATATTGATACATGTTCCCTGAGTCCCCAAACACTTTTTATGTCATTAACTTTCATAAAAGCCTTTAAAATTAGCACTTTTGACTTTTCATGTTCGTGTCCCATAGACTTGACCGAACAACTTTTTTGCCTTTTCGGATGTTCTGGTGCAAACCAAACCAGGGGCGGGGGGGGGGGGGGGGTGTTCAGCTCATCCTTACTTGTTATACTCACTGTGTAACTTTAGGGGTTAATCCTCTGCATTGTGTAAAGAGTCTGCTTTATCATGTATGCACAGATCCTCCCCTCCTGCAATGTTTACCTTGGAAAGAACAGGCAAGGTAGCCAACCTCAGCCTACACATTCTCAGTTGTGTCTTTTATGCTGGAGAAAACAGTTACTTGTTCTCAGAGCTAGCCAGGTCACATGATATTGACATCACACATGTGGGAGTGTATACAGGCTGTAGTGTAAATCTCCTCCTACCTGAACTCTCAGCACTGGAGAAACTCTGCAGTTTATCATGTAACTGTGGTATACAGATCATCCAAAAAGGTATATAGTGGCAATATGTAAAAATATTTATAAGCTGCGGGCACTGGGAGGGGGGGGGGGGGGTTGAACTATTTTCATATTAATAGGTTTAGTCACACTTTAAAGATTTACAAATAAAAATCTTATGTTTAACCGATTCAGCCCCGGAAGATTTCACTGCTTCCTGACCAGAGCACTTTTTGCGATTCGGCACTGCATCGCTTTAACTTTAGCTTTAACAATTGCTCTGTTGTGCTGTTGTGCGACGCTGTACCCATTTTTTGCGCTATAAACAAAAAAAGAGCGACAATTCTGAAAAAAAACACAATATTTTGTACTTTTTGCTATAATAAGTATCCCCATTTTTTTTTTAAAAAAGCAAATTTTTTCTCAGTTTAGGCCGATATGTATTTTCTACATATTTTTGGTAATAAAAATGTCAATAAGCGTATATTGATTGGTTTGCGCAAACGTTTTAGCATCTACAAAATAGGGGATAGATTTATAGCATTTTTATTAATATTTTATCGTGACTGCGATAAATCGATTTTATCGTGACTGCGACATTATGCAATCTGTGGCGATCTGCAATTTTTATCTGGACAGCGACATTATGGCAGACCCATCGGACAATTTTGACACATTTTTGGGACCATTGTCATGTATAAAGCGATCAGTGCTATAAAAATGCATTGATTACTGTAAAAAAATGTCACTGGCAGTGAAGGGGTTAACACTAGGGGCGATCAAGGGATTAATTGTGTTCCCTGGTGTGTTCTAACTAAAGGGGGGAGGGGACTGACTAGGGGAGATGTATGAACAGACACTCTGTCACTTCTCCCCTCAGAGAACCGGGATCTGTGTGTGTACACACACAGATTCCGGTTCTCGCCATGTTACAAGTGATCGGCTCCTGGGGCGAGTTGCGGGCGCGTACGCCTCCAGCAGCGCGTGCGCCCCTAGTGGCCACTAGAGGGAGCAACGTAACATAACAGCGATTCGCCTGCATGTGTATGTGCTGGTCGGCGAGCGGTTAAATGATCCTGTGTATCTATGCATGTAAAAATTATAAACAAATTTGTATGACAAATACATACCTGATTATATAGTCAAAAGTCTCATAGGAGGTTTCATCTATTGAGGAAGACGTGTTCATGTTGAGGTTCTCAAAGTAGGGAACACTGAAACCACAGGGAAGATAAATAATTTGAATGTACTGTAAGCTTTTTCTGTTACATACAGTATACAATCTTAGACTGAAAAACCTTTTTATTACTGGAAATTACATGAAATATAACAAATTGAGAACTGCCAGGTTCATCTGATGAAACGCATCGAATGGATGGGACATCACCACACTGATATGTGGACACACTGATTAGAGGGAGTTTGATAAACAGGCAGTTGTGGATTGTGATTAGTAGTTTGTTTTTCTTATATTTTTACTTTTATGAAGGGATTGAGGAGAATCCTACCTAACCTACCTAACCCCTGGCTTCTGCCCCTGGCATCTAGGTGAAGAAGACATCACCATCCTTCTGGCAAGATCCAGGGGAATATAGAGTAGCCCAAATCTTGTTAATAGATGCTCTTGCACTGTGCTGAAGCATCATCTCTTGAGACTTGAGGAGTTACTCCTCATTCCCCTGGATCTTTTTTTTCCTCAAAATTATGACGTCGCCCCTTGCAGTATATATATATATATATATATATATATATATATTAAAATATATATATATATATATATATATATATATATAGATCTGTATATATATATATATATATATATATATGGGATTCGCAGTTTGTTGCGTATGGGACTGTGAAGCCCATGGTGACCTGTGTCCTCAGCCAAAAGCTTCTACAGTGGTCAGTGGTCACATGAACATCAGAACTGGACTACGGATCAATGGAAGAAGGTGGCCAGGTCTGATGAGTTATGTTTTCTTTTACATCATGTGGAGTGCGTGTGCGTCACTTACCAGGGGAAGAGATGGCACCAGGATGCAGTATAAGAAGGCAAGTTGGCAGAGGCATTGTGATGCTATGGGCAATGTTGTGCTGGGAAACCTTGGGTCCTCCATTAATGTGGATGTTACTTTGGTGTGCATGCCTTAATGGGCCTGATCAGTATATATATATATAGATATATATATAAATAGAGAGAGGAAGCGAGTACTCTGCAAAAGTCTTATGCCCTGTAGACACGATCCGACTTTCCGACGGAAAATGTGCGATCAGAGCTTGTTGTCGGAAATTCCGGCCGTGTGTATGCTCCATTGGACTTTTTCCATCGGAATTTCCGACACACAAAGTTTGAGAGCTAGATCTAAAATTTTACAACAAAATCCGTTGTCGGAAATTTCGATTGTGTGTACACAATTGCGACACACAAAGTTCCACGCATACTCGGAATCAAGCAGAAGAGCAGCACTGGCTATTGAACTTAATTTTTCTCGGCTCCTCATACATGTTGTAAGTCACCGCGTTCTTGATGTTCGGAATTTCCGACCAACTTTGTGTGACCGCGTTTATGCAAGATAAGTTTAAGCCAAAATCCCATGGATTGTTTTGTCGGAAAATCCTATCGTGCGTACAGGGCATAAGGGAGGTGTGAAAAAATTCTGTAAATGAGGAATGCCTTCAGAAATAGAAGTGTTAATTGTATATTTTTATCAATTAACAAAGTAGAAAGTACATGAACAGAAGAGAAATGCAAATCAAATCAACATTTGGTGTAACCACCCTTTGCCTTCAAAGCATCATCCATTCTTCAAGATACACATAGACACCCAATTTGCTCAATTTGTCTCAGCTTGGAGGGGAAGGATAGTATAATTTCCAATAATTAGGCATAGAAAGTATTAAATACGTCATTAAGTATTATTATTATTATTATTATTATTATTATTAATAATTATATTGTTATTCAGGATTCATACTGTATAGCTCCAACAGTTTCACAGCTCTTTACAATAAGCACTTGAATGCAATAAAATGGTGCAAAGTTTAAAGATTTTCAATAGATAGAGGAGCCGATCCATATGGGGGAACAAAGTGCTGCTCACCTCAAATTATGTAACAAAACCAAAAACAGAGACAGAAAACCCCCAGGGGCTTTTAGGTAGCAAAACATACAAAATAAGTCAATTGAATATATAAAAAAATATATATTTTATCGATACAAAATTACATAAAGTTTCAAAAAGAAAGTGTAATTATAAAAACATGAGCTCTGGTATATGTACCCTCTATACTACACAGGATATCCTAATGGCATAGATAAACAACATTATATACATGGAAATGTTTTCAAACGTTTTCAATTCATCAAATGCGTTTCAATTTACTGTATATACTCGAGTATAAGACGACCCGAATATAAGCAGAGGCACCTAATTTTACCACAAACAACTGGGAAAACTTATTGACTTGAGTATAAGCCTAGGGTGAGAAATGCGCAGCTACTCTAAGTGGAAAAGAGTGTCAACAATGCCCATTTGCAGCCTCACTGTGCCCATTTGTATGCCTCACTGTGCCCATTTGCAGCCTCACTTAGCCAATTTGCAGCCATAGGTCCCCCAAACTTGGTAGTTAAGGGTTCCTAGATGCACCCTAGCTACAGCCAAAATTTGGGGTCTCTGGACCCAAAGGGTCCCGAAATGACATTGCTGAAGATGGACACAGTTGACCGACTTTGGGGCCCTGTATCTCGGGGTCACTTGGTGCTAGGAACCCCATCTTTGGACATGTTGTAGTGCTAGTTCCACTGGGTTTTAATACCAAATTCCTAGCACCAAGTGTCCCCGAGGTTTGGGGCCCCAAAGTCGGGTCAGAAAATGTCAAGCACTTTCCTGCAGCAGAGAATGACATTTTCCAAACCGACTTTGGGGCCCCATATCTAGGAACCCCATCTTTGGATATGTTGCAGTGCTAGGTCCACTGGGTTGGCACACCAAATTTGGGGTTCCTAGCACCAAGTGGCCCCGAGATACGGGGCCCCAAAGTCGGGTCGGAATTTTTTTTTTTGCTGCAGAAAAGTGCTTGACTCGGGTATAAGCCGAGGGGGGCACTTTCAGCCAAAAAAATGTGCTGAAAAACTCTTATACTCGAGTATATACGGCATGCCAGTTCAAATCTTCCTCAGGGGGATACGGTCATCTTTAATGGAGAGGTTACAGGTAACCAGAGCATATACTAAAAAACACCTAAGCAGGTGGTTTCAGAACAGTCGCCCAACAAGCAAACACACAGGGGCCCAAATTGAGCCTATGAGAGATCACATCTGCTGTAGGAGGAAAGTGAGACGGGGCCCCCACACGCACCTTAATTCAATAATAGATTGAGTGTCAGCTCCTTATGTGTTATACAATTGGAGTTCTTTTATGTATATACAATTATGGATTCTCAGATGTGGACAGTCCAAGAGTTTTGATTATATGATGACAGTATTCCAATAGGAGACCGGGGTAATAAAGACAAGCCGATGTATAGCAAAAAATCCTCACACAGAATGATGTGGTGTGTTGGCTCCAGAAGGCAGTATATCATTTATTTATTTATTTATAAATAAGTCATTAAGTATTATTATTATTAATTAATAATACTAATTATATTATTATTCAGGATTTATACTGTATAGCGCCAACAATTTGCACAGCTCTTTACAATAAGCACTCGAATGCAATAAAATGGTGCAAAGTTTAAAGATTTTCAATAGAGAAATATATGTAACAAATTCTCCTATCCATTTAGTAATACACTGATATTTTAGCTGTACAGGTGTCTAAAAAATAAAAAAAGATACAAAAACGTGTACAACGCTTACAATAAAAACCTGTCGATTTCTGAATGTTCATCAAAATTGATCTAAGGTCTGTCCACCTGTGGCCATGCTGAAAATGGATCTTAGTCACACAACATCTATGCATATTCCATTTACAAATAATTTTCAATCAGAAAGAAATACCTGTCTGTCTTGTAGTCCGAGGTCTTATTTTCCAAGAAAGAAATGTTCATGTTGAGGGTTAGAATGGCAATGCCACGAGAAAAAATAATATTATCATCTGAGTTTGTTCTGTTAAAAGTCGTTCATAATCTTATCATTAATGTTTTATCTTCACATCCTTTGATGCAAATTAAATGATACAAGTTGGTGGCGTTCACACAAAATAAATTGAGAAAATACAGTACAAGGACCAGTTGATGGCTGGTGCTCAAAATTTTTTGGGGGGGGCGCAAACAAACTGAAAAATACTGAAACCCCCCCCCCCCCCAATCAATTATAGCCTCACTGTGCCCATCAATTGCAGCCATGTGTGCCCATCAAATGCAGCCACTGTGCCCATCAATGCAGCCACTGTGCCCATCATATGCAGCCACTGTGCCCATCATATGCAGCCAGGTGTGCCCATCATATGCAGCCACTGTGCCCATCATATGCAGCCACTGTGCCCATCATATGCAGCTAGGTGTGCCAATCATATGCAGCCACTGTGCCCATCATATGCAGCTAGGTGTGCCAATCATATGCAGCCACTGTGCCCATCATATGCAGCCACTTGTGCCCATCATATGCAGCCACATGTGCCCATCGTATGCAGCCACTTGTGCCTGTCAAATGTAGCCACTTGTGCCCATCATATGCAGTCACTTGTGCCCGTCATATGCAGCCACTTGTGCCCATTATATGCAGCCAGGTGTGCCCATCATATGCAGCCACTGTGCCCATCATATGCAGCCATTGTGCCCATCATATGCAGCCAGGTGTGCCCATCATATGCAGCCACTGTGCAGATCATATGAAGCTAGGTGTGCCAATCATATGCAGCCACTGTGCCCATCATATGCAGCTAGGTGTGCCAATCATATGCAGCCACTGTGCCCATCATATGCAGCCACTTGTGCCCATCATATGCAGCCACATGTGCCCATTGTATGCAGCCACTTGTGCCTGTCAAATGTAGCCACTTGTGCTCATCATATGCAGTCACTTGTGCCCGTCATATGCAGCCACTTGTGCCCATCATATGCAGCCACTGTGTCCATCATATGCAGCCACTTGTGCCCATCATATGCATACATTGTGCCCTTCATATGCAGCCACGTGTGCCCATCATATTCAGCCATTTGTGCCCATCATATGCAGCCGCTTGTGCCCATCAATTGCTCCCACTGTGCCCCATCAAATGCAGCCACTGTGCCATATCAAATGCTGCCAGTGTGCCCCCCACCGGCCCGCCGCCTGCACTTACCTGTCTCGTGGGACAGCTTCTTGATGTCTTCTCCCGTCCTCTCTTCCCATCCTCTGCTGTGATTGGACACCTGATGTATTCGCTTCTCTAACACAATACTGTGTAAACAGCGAACGCACAGCATTGCACCCGCTGTTTACACTTATGGAAGCCTATTAGAGCCCACCGCTCTCTTCAGGTCCCCTATTAGAGCTTACAGCTCTAATCGGGCGCTTCCAAAAACACCCCCCCCCGCTGTAATTCAGATGCCCGGCGCCCGACAAGGGGCCGGACACCTGAATAGGGGGCGGCAGCGGTGATAATAGATAGATTCATGCAATGCATGAATCTATCTATTGGTGATAGAGCGGTGCAGGAGAGAGGGGGCTGCGCTCCTGCGCCCTCTATGCACGCACCGCCACTGGCCGCAGGGCAGTATTCCAACATGATAACGACCCCAAACACACCTCCAAGAGGACCAATGCCTGCTAAAGAAGCTGAGGGTAAAGGTGATGGACTGACCAAGCATGTCTTCAGACCTTAACCCTATTGAGCATCTGTGGGGCATCCTCAAACAGAAGGTGGAGGAGTGCAAGGTCTATAACATCCACCAGCTCCACAATGTCATCATGGAGGAGTGGAAGAGGACTCCAGTGGCAACCTGTGAAGCTCTGGTGACCTCCATGCCCAAGAGGGTTAAGGCAGTGCTGGAAAATAATAGTGGCCACACAAATAAATTTACACTTTGGGCCAAATTTGGACATTTTCACTTAGGGGTGTACTCCCTTTTGTTGCCAGCGGTTTAGACATTAATGGCTGTGTGTTGAGTTATTTTGAGGGGACAGCAAATTTACACTGTTATACAATCTGTACACTCACTACTTTACATTGTAGCAAAGTGTCATTTCTTCAGTGTTGTCACATGAAAAGATAGAATTAAATATTTTAAAAATGTGAGGGGTGTACTCACTTTTGTGAGATACTGTGTATGTATATATATATATATATATATATATATATATATATATATATATATAAAAGACAGTTCATATCACTGAAGCGATGTTCCATCATCACCACACCATGTGATTCCACATTTCAACATTCTGTCTTTGTCAATAGGCCTAGACGCGTTTCAACATTCTATCCTTGTCAATAGGCGTGTGGTCTCCCCTAGACGTGTTTCAACATTCTGTCTTTATCAGTAGGCCTATTGACAAAGACAGAATGTTGAAACGCATTTAGGGGAGACCACACGGCTTGCTGCATTGGGGATTTGTTCTGAGTCTCTCCCGGTAACCACCACGAACGATCCTCTCCTCTTTGAGGTGATGAAATTATCGGAGCTGCTATCACCAGTAGTGTGTAATTTACCTGAATGCTGTTTTAAATATAATTTTGTGTAAGTGCAATAGCTTAAGGGTCGGGTGTTTTTGGGACAATAAAAGTTTGCAGTTTCACACTATGAGAATTCCGTTTCCTTCTATATGCTTGAGTGGAATAAGAGGCTTGCCAGTGCATTTCGTCTGGAAGGTTCAGGATCAGGACGCCATTCATCTGTTGGTTTGATCGTTACTGAAATCGCACACGCTGATGTCCTTTAGTTGCTGAGATTAAAGCTGGATTCATTCACTAAGGCGATTGATTATTAGGAGACGGGTGAGTGCAATTCCTATAGGGAATGAAATCACATGGTGTGGTGACGGTGTCGCTTCAATGATATGAACTGTCGTATTAATATGAGAAATTACTCAACACCTGGACTGTCATAATTTTTATATTTTTAACCACTTCCCAACCGGCGCACGGCGATATACGTCGGCAGAATGGCACGGACATGCATAAGGGCGTACAGGTACATCCCTTTGAATTTGCCGGCGTGCCATCGCGTGCGCGTCACCGGCGGAGCGCACGCATGCCGGTCGGGACCCCCGTGAGTCCGATCGCAGGTCCCGTGGACTAGATCGCCACGGGGATACCCGCGATGGTCTCACGGGGAGGAAGTACGGGGAGATGCCGATGTAAACAGCATCTCCCCGTTCTGTCTAGCAACAAGTGCATTTGTATAGCACTGATTGCTGTATAAATGACAATGTTCCTAAAAATGTATCAAAAATGTCCGATGTGTCCGCCATAATGTCGCAGTCCCAATGAAAATCGTTGATCGCCGCCATTACTAGTAAAACAAAAATTATTAATAAAAATGCCATAAAACTATCCCCTATTTTGTAAACGCTATAACTTTTGCGCAAACAAATCAATGCAATTTTTTTTACCAAAAATATGTAGAATACTTATCAGCCTAAAATGAGAAAAAAAAGTTTTTTTTATATATTTTTTGGGGATATTTATTATAGCAAAAAGTAAAAAATAATGTGTTTTTTTCAAAATTGACACACTTTTTTGTTTATAGCGCAAAAAAAAAAAAACGCAGGGATGATCAAATACCACCAAAAGAAAGCTCTATTTGTGGGGAAAAAAGGACGTCAATTTTGTTTGAGAGCCACGTCGCACGACTGCGCAATTGTCAGTTAAAACGACGCAGTGCCGAATCGCAAAAAGTGGTCTGGTCTTAAGCCAGCAAACTGGTCCGGTCTGAAAGCGGTTAAAGTGCTGTTTGCTCATATGCATTTCTACTGAATTTTATTTTTAATCTATTTATGTATTTTTTTTCTTTGAGTGCTGCTTAAGCTGGAAAGAACCTATTTTTGGAACTTTTTTGCTTTCTCCCTAATGTTATATCTGATTATAGCAGCTGCTTAGTTTTATATATTTATTATCTTGAGCGCTGGATAAGCGACCCTGTTTGCTTCTACTTATTGTGCATGTATATATATATATATATACACACAGTCATGGCCAAAAAATATTGGCACCCCTGCATTTTAGTCAGATAATGCAGGACTAGGCATTCTCATGTTTATTTCTTTTGTTTGTATTGGTATGACAAAAAAATTTGGAGAACAAAAAAACAAACTGACACATTTCATGCAAAACTCCAAAAATGAACTGGACAAAATTATTGGCACCCTTAATGTAATATTTGGTAGCACACCCCTTGGAAAAAATAACTAAAATCAATCGCTTCCTGTAACCATCAATGAGTTTCTTACACCTCTCTACTGGAATTTTTGATTCACCAACTGCTCCAGGACTCTCAGATTAGAAGGGTTCCTTTTCCCAACTGCTGTTCTGAATTTTTTTCACAGGTGCTCTATGGGATTTAGATCTGGACTCATTGCTGGCCAATTCAGTACTCTCCAGCGCTTTGTCCATTTCTGGGTGCTTTATGACGTGTGCTTTGGGCCATTGTCCTGCTATAAGATCCATGACTTCTGACAGAGACCCAAGTTTGTTACACTGGACCCTACATTATACCCCAGAATTCTCTGTTAGTCTTCATAATGCCATGCACACAGTCAATAAATCCAGTGCCAGAAGCAACAAAGCACTCTAAAACATAATTTCTCCATCTGGCAAACAGAGACACACAACAGAAAGGTTGAGTCAATATTTCACCATTTGAACGGGTGCCAGTGTGTTTTTTATATTGTCAGCACCTGTCAATTGATACAGGGGAGTTTAATTACAAATTACAGGAGCATCACAAACTTGGCATTCTTTTTTTTTTTTTGTGGTGTTTAGACGGTGCCAATAATTTTGTCCAGTCCATTTTTGAGGTTTTGTGTGGAATGTGTCAGATTTGGCTTTTTAAGAGTTTCTTGTGACCGCTGAAATGCTTAGGATTTTTATTTTAGCATAAACCAATAAATTAATGTGTACTCTCTTATCAGTCTGTCTGGCACACCTTGGTGCATGCTTTTATTTTATTTTTAAGGAACAGAGCAATGTTACCCTTCAACAGGAAGAGGTTGAGCAAGGACCTTCATGCAAGATCATTTATTATCAATTATTTTAATTTAATCTGAAGTTTTAAAAATACTTAAAAAAATACTTCTGAAATTACATTAACATGTCATAGCTTATATGAGAATTTGGGTTCAGATCTACTTAAAGTGGTGTTTCCCCCCCCAAAAAAAATAATTAAAAAAAAAATAAAAAATAAAAACATTTGGAATTTTTTTTTTTAACTCACCTCTAAGTGCCTGTTGCTAGGGGATCCCTCATAGTCTGCCTCCTTCAGTGCCTGGGATGGTGACATCACTTCCCCTCAGCGCAGGAAGGGCTCAGCTCTGCCCACTTCCTCCTGTCAGTCATCTGGGACACGTGGCAGGTCCCAGATGACTGAGCGGCCAATCACGGCGCGCGCCCCCGCTCGCGCATGCGCAGTGGGTGTCCGGCTGTGAAGTCACAGCCAGGTGCCCACAGTTACAATGCCGGCGCCGCCGAGCGAATGGGGGGGATGAGCAGAGCTTCGACCCCCGCATCGTTGGACCCTGGAACAGGTAAGTGTCCAATTATTAAAAGTCAGCAGCTGCTGTATTTGTAGCTGCTGACTTTTAATTTTTTTTCTAATGGAAACTCCTCTTTAAACAACTTTTCTATTGGGTGTGGAAGTGATGCAGCAAAATAGCTTTTAACATATTGGGGGCTACCACCATGGATCAGGAATACAGGGTAAGGGTATCACTGGACAACCTGGGGGTTTGTGTTTGGGAGGTACTAAATGGCCAATAGGATCAGGCAGTTAAGATCTGCAAGGAAATATTTCAGAATATTTTAGTAGACTAAAAACATATCTGCTCCGGACACTAGAGGACAATAAGATCTATTTAAAATTATTTAGAAAAACCTGGAATAGCATACATACTGTATATTATTGGCAGCATATGGTATGTGGACCTGCAAAGAAAAAAGCACATATTATCCCAGATAGCAAGGATAACTTGCCATAAATTTGTGGCACTGTTGAATTGTAAAGCCTCGTACACACGATCAGATTTTCCAACGGGAAATGTGTGATGACAGGCTGTTGACGGAAAATCCGACCGCGCGCATTGCTCCATCGGACAATTGTTGTCAGATTTTCCACGGACAAATGTTGGATAGCAGGTTTTTACATTTTTCGCGGACAAATGTCTGTTGTCGGATTTTCTGAGCGTGTGTACACAAGTCCGTTGGACAAAAGTCCAAAGTACAAACACGCATGCTCGGAAGCAAGGATGAGCCAGAATCGGTCGGTCTTGTAAACTAGCGTTCGTAATGGAGAATTAACATTTGTGACGTGGCAAATTATGAAATCTCCAAATGCAGCGCATAATTTTCTTCTTCTTTAACCACTTGCCGACCGGCGCATGACGATATACGTCGGCAGAATGGCACGTACAGGCAGGAGGGCGTATATATAAGTCCCGCCTTAATGCCCGTCCGTGCCATCGGGAGCGCGCTGGGAGCGGCGCGCTCCCGCGCCGGTCGGGACCCCCGTGAGTCCGGTCATGGTCCCCGCGGACTCGATCGCCGCGGGGACCCCCGCGATCGTCTTACGGGAAGGCTGAACGGGGAGATGCCGAGATAAACAGCATCTCCCCGTTCTGCCTAGCATCTAGTGACGCCAATCTCTGCTCCCTGTGATTGGAGCAGAGATCAGCATTCACTAGCTGACAGCCACGCCCCCCCACAGTAAGAAACACACCCCTAGGCATACTTAACCCTAACACTGCCCCCTTGTGGTTAACCCCTTCACTGCCAGTGTCATTTATACAGGAATCAATGCATTTAAATAGCATTGATTGCTGTATAAATGACAATGGTCCCAAAAATGTGTAAAAAATGTCCGATGTGTCCGCCATAATGTCGCAGTCACAAAAAAAATCGCAGATCGCCGCCATTACTAATAAAAAAAAATTATTAATAAAAATGTTATAAAACTATCCCCTATCTTGTAAACGCTATAACTTCTGCGAAAACCGATCAATAATCGCTCATTGCGATTTTTTTTACCAAAAATATGTAGAAGAATATGTATCGGCCTAAACTGAGGAATAAAAAAGTTTTTTTTTATATATTTTTTGGGGATATTTATTATAGCAAAAAGTAAAAAATAATGCATTTTTTTAAAAACTGTCGCTCTATTTTTGTTTATAGCGCAAAAAATAAAAACCGCAGGGGCGATCAAATACCGCGAAATGAAAAGTGCGGTCGGAATTCTCGTCGGAAAAAGCTCTGATGACTAAGCGCTAACATTTGCGCAAAACGCATCTACCTCTTTGTCCCCTGCTCCATCTGTTCCCCACTTGTCATAGAAAGTTTCAATAAAAGGATTTTTGGAAGTGCAGCCATCCGGAATCATTTCCTTATGTTACACTGCATGCACTGAGTTTGCATGTTCTCTGTGTGCTTGCCTGGGTTTTGACTACATAATCCCAAGACAAGCTGGTAGGTTAAATGACCCTAGGTTAGGGTGTGTATGCATATGAGCACCTTAGAATGTAAGCTCCTTGTGGGTGGGGACTGGTGTGAACATACAATATATGTTACTTGCTGCATTGTTGGTGCTGTGTAACTACTTTTGATTAAAAAAAATGGATAGCAATGCAACAGTAAGTTATCAGCTCGCTGATAAACAGCATAAGAAAATCAGCAGTAATCCACAGCAACATTTTTTTCAAGCCAAAGTGCATACACTGCCCTCCAGTGTTTACATTTATAGCAATTACATAAGACTTCATCAGAGTACATTAATAACAGTAAATGATAAAAGACTTCTTCAATTCCCTTTTAAAATATCTATACTAATACTAACAGGAAAGGAAAGCACATCAATGTTATAAACATTAACCCAGTTTAAAAATAGGAACCAGTAGAATAGACTTTTTTCAGTATGAAGTTGTGAAACCAATACACAGCTGTTGTGGGGTTCAAAATCACAGAGGTTGCACAACATAGGAAATGTATAGGTAGCATTTCCTTTATGGAAAATAACTGGGTTCACTAAGTCCTGGAGCTTTGCAATACAGATCTGGGGGACCAGTACTTCACTGGTTAATTCTTATATGCAGCCCTGCCACTTGCCACAGATTGGAGGCTCAGTGGCTGTCCCTGGAGGGCCATCATAAGTGCTATCTTCTAGGTATGATGAGGTAGCAAATGTTTCTATAGTTTTTAAATATGAACCCTTTTTATCTCTAGGTTATGTTTTTAATTCTACATTAAAGGGGTTGTAAAGGCTGAAGTTTTTTTACCTTCATGCATTCTAAGCATGATGGTAAAAAAACCTTTGGTGTGCTGCTCACTCGTCACCCGCCCACCTATTACTCACCTGAGCCTCCTCTCAATCCAGTGATGTGCATGGGAGCCTCGGTTGTCCGGGGTCTCTCTCTCCTCTTTGGCTGAGGCACAGCAGTGGGAGCCTTTGCCTTTGGCTCCCACTGCTGTCAATCACAGCCAGTGAGCCAATGAGGAGAGAGAGGAGGGTGGAGCTGGTGAATGCATAGAGCGGGGCTCTGAAGTGAGCAGGTACCAGTGCCCCCAATACAAGCAGCTTGGTTTTAGGGGCACTTGTCAAGGGGAAGGATTCAGGAGTGTCGGCAGGGTCCTGAAAATAGAAGGCTCTGTGCATAACCACTGAACAGGGCAGGTAAGTATGACATGTTTGTTATTTTTTATATACTGTATTATATGTAATATCACTTTAACTAACAATTCCACACACACATATCTTGGGTTCATTTGATTCTTCTCGATTAGATAACCATACCCCCTTGGCCATCTTCAGGGCACTGTTTGTGGCACACCAAATGGTGGTACATATCAACCTTGGGGTTCTACCCATAGGTAAACATTGATATGGTCTTAATGACTAGCATCCCTCTCAAACATTCCAGCATCTAGAGTGCAGCCGCCCTTCACACTTTTCCTTCTAAAATCTCTGATGTAGACATAAGGGGTTTATTTACTAAAGGCAAATCCACTTTGCACTGCAAGTGCACTTGGAAATGCAGTCGCTGTAGATCTGAGGGGAAGATCTGAAATGAGGGGAAGCTCTCCAATCATGTGCAAGCTAAAATGCTGTTTTTTATTTTCCTTGCGTTTCCTCCTTGGATCTACAGCGACTTCACTTCCAAGTGCACTTGTAGTGCAAAGTGTATTTGCCTTTAGTAAATAATCCCTATAGTGTTGAACCCCTATACCAACCTACATACAGTGTTTTCCCATCCTACTACATGTTCTTGAAAATCTTGATTTGCAGTACTTCCTATGCTGATACCCATTGATATGTAAATCTGCTTTGTCTTTTCTTCTTTTTTACTTGATATTATCAATACTGCTCATACTATTTGTCTTGACTGGATTTTTTTCATATGTTCTTTTAACTGTCTTTTTAGAAAAGGATTTAAAAAAATTGTCTGATTTAAAAAAAATGTCAGTGCTTTTAATTTCATTAGATCTATATGTTTATTTTTTCTTTCTGCTATATGAGACTGGAGTTTGGTATATGAAGTTCTCTTATCCAAAAGCGTAAACGACATGGATTGTATGAAGAATTGGATAATGGAGAGAGTAGAAGAGGAAAAAGAAAGATGAGCAGAAAGTGTATGTAAGGTTTAAGCGAGGGATATCAGACTGGGCTGAAAAAAGTACCTCCTTATTGGAATCTTTGTCACTTTCTTCTTTGAATGGTCAACTATGGAATCCAAAGTAAGAGTTATGCCGCGTACACACGTGCGGACTTTTGCCGGCGGACTTAGTCCAGCGGACAATCCCGCCGGACTTTCCAGCTGGGTCCGCTGGACTTTCCGAGCGTGTGGACTTGCCCACACACGCACGGACTTCTCCGGCGGATAATCCGCCGGCCAAAAGTCCGCGGGACTTTTGAAAATGACTGGACTTGCCCACACACGGAGCAGTCCGTTCATTTAGAACGTAACTTCAGGTTACGTAGCTAGCGTAGGCAGTAAATGCCGCCGCGCTAGCTCCGTAAGCTGGCATGGATTTAAAGGGACTCCCCACGCCGAAAAAAACGGCGTGGGGGTTCCCCCCAAATCCAATCAGACCCTCATCCGAGCACGCAGCCTGGCAGGCCAGGAAAGGGGTGGGGACGAACGAGCGCGCCCCCCCCCTCCTGAGCCGTACCAGGCCGCGTGCCCTCAACATGGGGGGTGCCCTGGGGAAAGGGGGGCCGTGCGGCCCCCCCACCCCAAAGCACCTTGTCCCCATGTTGATGAGGACAAGGGCCTCTTCCCGACAACCCTGGCCGTTGGTTGTCGGGGTCTGCGGGCGGGGGCTTATCGGAATCTGGGAGCCCCCTTTAATAAGGGGGCCCCCAGATACCGGCCCCCACCCTATGTGAATGAGTATGGGGTACGATGTACCCCTACCCATTCACCTAAGGTGTAAAATGTAAAGTACAAAAAACACACACACTTTAGAAAAAATATTTTATTGCACTGCTCCGGGGGTCTTCTTCCGTCTTGGGGGTCTTCTCGCCGGACTCCCCCGCCATTTACCAAGCTCTTTTACCGAGCGGGGGAAGTCCGGCTACCTTCTTCGTCGTCGTCGCCGCCGTCGTCTGGGGGTCTCGATCCACCTTCGGGGGTCTTCCGGGGTCTTCCGGGGGTCTCTTCTGTTCTTGCGGCGGTTGTCGTCTTCCGCGCCGCCGGCGCCGCCTTCTTCTTCTTGTCCTTCTTCTTGTTCTTCTTCTTCTTCCGATGTTGACCCGTCGCTGTCTCTGCCCGGAATGGCTGTGCCGCTCTGCGCTGGGACTTATATAGGGACATGGGGGACAGGGTCACATGCTCATGTCACATGGTGACCCCGCCCCCTTGTGTTGTCACAGTCCCGGAGGATGCTGGGACTGTGACATCGCAAGGGGGCGGGGTCACCATGTGACATGAGCATGTGACCCTGTCCCCATGCCCCTATATAAGTCCCAGCTCAGAGCGGCACAGGCATTCCGGGCAGAGACAGCGACGGGTCAACATCGGAAGAAGAAGAACAAGAAGAAGGACAAGAAGAAGGCGGCGCCGGCGGCGCGGAAGACGACGACCGCCGCAAGAACAGAAGAGACCCCCGGAAGACCCCGGAAGACCCCCGAAGGCGGATCGAGACCCCCAGACGACGACGGCGACGACGAAGAAGGTAGCCGGACTCCTCCGCTCGTGAAAGAGCTAGGTAAAAGAGCAGAAGAGAGCGGAGGAGTCCGGCGAGAAGACCCCCAAGACGGAAGAAGACCCCTGGAGCAGTGCAATAAAATATTTTTTCAAAAGTGTGTGTGTTTTTGTACTTTACATTTTACACCTTAGGTGAATGGGTAGGGGTACATCGTACCCCATACTCATTCACATAGGGTGGGGGGCCGGTATCTGGGGGCCCCCTTATTAAAGGGGGCTCCCAGATTCCGATAAGCCCCCGCCCGCAGACCCCGACAACCAACGGCCAGGGTTGTCGGGAAGAGGCCCTTGTCCTCATCAACATGGGGACAAGGTGCTTTGGGGTGGGGGGGCCGCACGGCCCCCCTTTCCCCAGGGCACCCCCCATGTTGAGGGCACGCGGCCTGGTACGGCTCAGGAGGAGGGGGGCGCTCGTCCCCATCCCTTTCCTGGCCTGCCAGGCTGTGTGCTCGGATGAGGGTCTGACATGGATTTGGGGGGAACCCCCACGCCGCTTTTTCGGCGTGGGGAGTCCCTTTAAATCCATGCCAGGTCACGGAGCTAGCGCGGCGGCAGTAACTGCCTACGCTAGCTACGTAACCTGAAGTCACGTGCTAAATGAACGGACTTGCCGATGAGCGGCAAGTCCGTTGTCCGCGGACTTTCCTACTAACGGCGGGATTGTCCGCCGGACTGCCAAGTCCAGCGGATAATTTTAAAAACCAAACTTAAAACTTTGGCGCCAAAAAGTCCGCCGGACTTTGGCGCCAAAAAGTCCGCCGGACTTTGGCGCCAAAAAGTCCGCCGGCGCCCACACACGAGGGGATTATCCGCTGGACATCAGTCCAGAGGATAATCCCGCGGGATTGTCCCTTCGTGTGTACGCGGCATTAGTTACATAAACAAAACCCTAGTGTACAGCTAGGTTTCTCAACCAGGGTGCCATGAAACCCAACGGTTTCTCTAGAGGTTGCTAGGGGTTCCTTGAGCAATGGGCAAAATGGTTTCAGTTGATTCTCCACACTTTAAATATATGATCCCAGAAGTGATGTTTTTTTTCTGGTAATGGTTAAGTTGAGTCATGTCCAAAACTTGTCTAAACAATGCATATACAGTGAATATCATGTGAACCAATGGTCAGTTTGAGTTTTGATCATTCTTGGCAGTGAACGTTTCATGTGTAATTATGATAAATATTTTAACCAGTCAGTTCTTCTCTACTTTGAAGTTCAGCTCTATCCAAGAAGGCTTTCTCCAGACTTGCTGGAATGGATTTGATTAAATTGTCCTTGAAGTCTCGGCAAAAGAACACATACAGAATAGGATTTAGGCAACTGTTCACGTAAGCCAGACATATGAAAATTTCATTTATCAGGTTATCTAATTGGTATTTAGCTTTGTCAATGTGGACAAGAGGCCAGGTATAATATGGGAACCAGCAGATGAAGAAGCAGGACACAACTGCAATTAATAACTTGTAGGATTGCTGGGATAGTTTCGATCCTCTCCTTTTTTTTTTTAACTCTAGAAATATAAGACCATAAGACACAAGGATGACGGTGAAGGGCAGCACAAACATAAAGGCAAATCTGGTGTGTTGCAACATTTTCACAAATTGATTTGATGAACTGTTTTCAACTTGCTTAGATTTTTCCGAACAGTCTGAAAAGTCAGTGTGTAGATTGTGGAAGGCAATAAATGGAACACTCAAAATCAGACAAAGCCCCCAAACCATGCCGGAAATATTGTGTGCTAAGTTGCATGTCCTGTGTAGCTTTGCCCAAATTGGCCTTGTCACGGACACACAACGGTCAACGCTGATGACGCTTAGGAAGAAGACGCTGCTGCACATGTTTAGAATCAATGTCATTACTCTGATTTTACACAACTCTTCAGGAAAGTCAGATATGGTGAACAAAGACCACTCTGCAATGCCGACAGGAAGAGAGAGGCAGCACAGGAAGTCGGCAATGGCCAAGTTGAGGAACCACACCGCACTGACGGTGTTCATCTTGCACCCAGCAATCCAGATGACTAAACCATTTCCCACAATTCCGACAACAAAGGTGAAACTGTAGCAAGTGATGCAAAAGGCCTTAAGATATGGAAACACGCTGGGGGAAACAAAGAAAGCGTCATGGCTTTCTACCGTATAGTTTTCATGGGACTGATTGTAATTCGTGGCTTCCATGCTGGATGAATATCTGCAGATGTAAATATAAAAAATTGACAGCACAGTGTATCATAATAAAAATGTTTCATGAACACATATATTGTATATTTTTATGAATATATAATGATGAATGGGATCCATACATCTTCAAGGCTGCATATTTAACCACTTGCCTACAGGGCACTTACACCCCCTTCCTGCCCAAGCCATTTCAGCTTTCATCACTGTTGCACTTTGAATGACAATTGTGTGGTCATGCTACACTGTAACTGTGTGAAATTGTTATAATTTTCTTCACACAAATAGAGCTTTCTTTTGGTGGTATATAATCACTGCTGGGTTTTGTATTTTTTACAAACAAAAAGATAAAAAGCAAAAATATTGAAAAAAAAATGTTTTACTTAGTTTCCGTCAGTAAATTTTGTAACTAAGTAATTTTTCTCCTTCACACATGTGCGCTGATGAGGCGGCACTGATAGGCTGAACTGGTGGGCATTGATGAGGCAGCACTTATGGGCACTGATAGGTGGCACTGATATGTGGCACTGATGAGCACTGATAGGTGGCACTGATGGGCACTGTTAGGTGGCACTAATGGGCACTAATAGGCGACACTGGTGGGCACTGCTAGGTGGCACTGATGGGCACTGATAGGCGGCACTGGTGGGCACAATAACTGGCACGTATAGGCAGTACTTATGGGCACTGATGGGCATTGATGGGTGGCACTGATGGGCGACACTGATGGGCATTGATCCACAGCAGCGATGGGCATTGATGGGCAGCACTGATAGGCGGCTCTGATAGCCAGCACTGACTGGCATTACTAATGGGCACTGATTGGTGGCACTTGTGGGCAGTGGTGGGCACTGATTGCTGCCACTGGTGGACACTGATTGCTGCCACTGGTGGGCAATGGTGGGCACTGATTGGTGACACTGGTGGGCACTTAATTGTAATCAGGGCGCTGATTACATACCTAGCTGTCCCCTGTGAGGAGATGCCACTGATCGGCTCTCCTCTCATTACACTCTGTCAGTGTGAGGCGAGGAGTGCTGATTACCGGCATCTCCATGTTTACCGGCATCTCCATGTTTACATGTGACCGGCTGTGATTGGACACAGCCGATCACATGGTTAAAGGGCGGGGCTCTTTACAGAGATCAGAGTTGCGCCGCGTTCTAGCTGCTGCAAAACTCCCATCATGCCTCTGCCTCTGGGTGTCATGCTTGTGGCTGTCAGAGTCTTGCTATGCCTTATGGGATTTGTAGTTCTGCAACAGCTGGAGGTCCGCTAATTGCATATCCCCGGTTTATGATCTTTAGGAATGCCCATCAAAATTGCGTCGGATCATGTTGCATCACATCAAAATGTACCTATCGTGTCGTTTGCCAGGGTTTGCAGCTCCCCAAATGCTTCCACTGATGTCAATATAAACACACTGCCAATTGCATCACCAATGCCCCTATGGTGTTTACAGCCCATGTGAGATGTGTTTAGAAAGTGTTAGTAGCCGAGATAATAATACAAAAATCCATACAATAAAAAAACAGAGGGGGGTGTCTGACAAGCGTATTTGAACACAACGCAAACACTTGACTTGCAAACCAAATGCTGAGATGTCGATACAAAAATGTATACAATAACAAAAAAGGTATAAGAGAGAGCGAGAGAAAGAAAGAGAGAGAGAGAAAGCGAAAAAGAGAGAGAGAGAGAGAAAGAAAGAAAGAGAGAGAGAAAACGAAAGAGAGGGAAAAAAAAGAAAGAGATAAAGAAAGAATGAAAGAAAGAAAGCATTATTTATATGTAGCACTGACTGACATATCAAATCTTGTATGTGGACAAACTACTAAAAAATAAAAGAATTTCTGATAGAAGACCATTGTGAACAAAGACAATAGCAACGCCAACCTTCTATTTATCTATACAAATAAAATACAGTTCATGATATTATACCTGATAAAATGTGTCTTTTCATGCAGAGAAGAGATGGTATGAATTGGAGTTATCTAATGGAAGCCTTTAACCTTCGTGTGTATGTCTACTTCTTGCTACTTCTTGGACATTTTTCTCCTTGAGCACGAGTTGATCAGGCCGCACTATGATCTCTTTACAGATGTGGTCAATTTAGTTGATACCTGCACTCTTCACATTACTGGAAACTGTGAGTGTACCTGGTTGGGCAGCCTTCCCACTTTTTTGGTGAACTGTTGCTGTTTTATTTCAATACAACTTTTCCATTTCACTTGATTGTGAATTCTTGCTTGCGCACCCCGATGCACCCCACCTACAAACTTTCTTACAAATTACAAAAATAGAACATGATATGAGTAGATTTGCTATAGACATGTGCACTTCCGAAAAATTTGTTCATTTTCTATTCATTTGTTTATTTTATTTTTTATTTTTTTGGGTCATTCGTTATGATCGCAATTCGTAAATTTGTAAATTTGAAAATTCGTAGATTCGTAAATTCGAAAAATTGAATATCTGAAAATAAGAAAGAAAATCCGTAAATTCTAAAAAAATTATTAACTAACTAACTGATAATAACTAACTTTTAAGTTAAAGGTATTGGAATTTACTTTCAAATTTGACTGTTAGTGAACGTAACGAATACGAATTTATCCGAAGTTACAAATTAACCCGAAATAACGAATGCCGCATCTAAACTTTAGTTTATTTATTATTATTAATTTGTTACGTTCCATTCGTTTAGATACGGCATTTGTTATTTTTGCGTAACTTCAAATAAATTTGTATTTGTTACGTTTACTAACAGCCAAATTTGAAAGGAAATTCCAATACCTATAATTTAATAGTTAGTTATTATTTCAGATTTTCACATTTTTGGGGTTTTCGGATTTTCAAATTTACAATTTATGAATATTCAAATTTACGTTTATTTGGAAAAATTCATTAAACAGGTTTTTGTTAATTCGGATGTTTCCGAATTAACGAACTTGTCGAAATTCATTTAAAAAACGAATTTGGAACAAAACTAATTGCACATGTCTAATATGCTATAGATAAAGTAGCTGGCTGTATTAGATAAACATTATTTGTTTACTTATATGCCCATGGGCGTCCGCAGGTATGGGCAAGGGGGGTCAAGTGCCCCCCTGGCAGTGCTGGTGCTACCTATAGGCAAGTGTGCACAATCAGTTGGGGGCGCCGCCCTGCATGTCCCAGGGCCAGGAGTCACATACACAACATGGAGTGTCAGGGAGTGATGGTGTTTGCAGCCTCTGAGCTGAGGGGGAGGCAGCGCGGCCAGAGGCAGGGAATACAAAGCTCTCCCGCAACTTGCCTGTTACCTTTCACCTGCTGCCTAGACAGCGCCTGCTAATGTTCAGCCAGACCAGATCACTGATGATTTCTCTCCCCTCCCCTCCTCTCCTCCTCCTCGGCTCAGACTGCCGGCTGTGTGTGCTATGCCTGGACATGTGTGAGAGGCCCAGCGCTCCCTTCTAGATAGGGGCCCCAAGAACACCCACCGCATGGGGCCCCAGTCTCATCTGAGCTGCATTTTCTGGGGTTAGTAATCCATTTAATTGTCTCTAATGTCATCTGAATCTTGCAATATAGAAATTGACCGGAGGGGAGTTCTCCATACTAATGATTGTGTGTGTGTGTAATGTATCTGTGTGTATGGGGATGTAATGTATCTGTGTGTATGGGGGGTGTAATGTATCTGTGTGTATGGGGATGTAATGTATCTGTGTGTATGGGGGTGTAATGTATCTGTGTGTATGGGGGGTGTAATGTATCTGTGTGTATGGGGGGTGTAATGTATCTGTGTGTATGGGGGGGGTGTAATGTATCTGTGTGTATGGGGGGTGTAATGTATCTGTGTGTATGGGGGGGGTGTAATGTATCTGTGTGTATGGGGGGTGTAATGTATCTGTGTGTATGGGGGGTGTAATGTATCTGTGTGTATGTGTATGGGGGGGTGTAATGTATCTGTGTGTATGGGGGGTGTAATGTATCTGTGTGTATGGGGGGTGTAATGTATCTGTGTGTATGGGGGGTGTAATGTATCTGTGTGTATGGGGGGTGTAATGTATCTGTGTGTATGGGGGGTGTGTAATGTATCTGTGTGTATGGGGGGTGTAATGTATCTGTGTGTATGGGGATGTAATGTATCTGTGTGTATGGGGGGTGTAATGTATCTGTGTGTATGGGGGGTGTAATGTATCTGTGTGTATGAGGATGTAATGTATCTGTGTGTATGGGGGGTGTAATGTATCTGTGTGTATGGGGGGTGTAATGTATCTGTGTGTATGGGGGGTGTAATGTATCTGTGTGTATGAGGATGTAATGTATCTGTGTGTATGGGGGGTGTAATGTATCTGTGTGTATGGGGGGTGTAATGTATCTGTGTGCATGGGGATGTAATGTATCTGTGTGCATTGGGGGTGTAATGTATCTGGGTGTATCTGTACTATGTCTGCAGTCTCTGACCATGATAATGACAGTCGAAAAGGGGCGGAGCATGGGTGACCTTAAGATGATGCCCCCCCCCCCCTGAAAAAAGTTCTGCGGACGCCCATGTATATGCCTATATTAATGAAGTTAGAGAGAAATTTCAAATCCTATTGCTTTAAACTATCGACATATTTTGCATACATTTTTTTATTATATGTGCATTTATTTTATTATTTACATCGCAGAATTTCTCTTTAAGCAAAACCACTGCATTCATTTTGTGTAAGGATGATATAAGATAATCCAAAATCATTTTATTGTTTACAATAAAGCAAGCGTAAAGAGTATACATTTGAATTACACAGTTAAAACGATAACGGTTGTAATTGTATTACCTTTTATTAAATATTTTAATTATCAGCAAAATTCCTTCGGTGTGAAGACTTTGTAATCTGCAGAAATGTCGCTTATTTACATGAAAAGGAAATTAAACTCACAAATTACATAAGTAAAGATCTGCACACAGATATACCTTCTAGACAAATACAAAAGTAATAACATTACAAGCTATTCAATCTGTTTTTTGGAGTTAAAGTTGTGCTACTTATTATTGTGTTTAAATAATTTTTATTAAATTGTTAGAAACATACAAATTCTTCCATATCATTTCCAATACATGAATATAAAACATAAAAAAAAAGGAAAATGCATACACAATTACAAAAACAATAAAAAAAAAAAAATTGGATCTATCCTTTATCATCAACCCTCTTGATTGGCCAAATTTCTGAAAAAAATTATAGTCAAAGCATTTTCTTCCCCTTTCCCCTTTCCTCTCTCCCTATCGCCTTGTTTCCTTTTAAGTGTGGAGGCAAAGATACTGCGCCCTTAGCTCTCCATCCCCTCTCTGCAACCCCCCCCCCAAAAAAAAATTAAATATAACCCCTCCTAAGGAGGGGTTATGCTATTTATTATTATAAACAGTTTTGATAAGGCTGGCGTTGTTCCTTGTGATGGCTGCATTCACTTTCTTTTTTTTCATAAGGCTAAATCAACCTGATTTATTTCCCAGGAAGGGAATCCCCTCTGGTCTCAGCCAGTGCTACTCTGCTTGCCACACCCCCTGATACATTTCAGTCCGCCCACTGGGACTTAGTCTAAGCCCCTGGTAGACAGGGCGAAAGGTGGAATTTAATCACAGCTGGGGTTTTTATTTTTTTCTAAACAAATAAAAAAAGATGGAAAATTAAAAATAAAAATAAAATCATGTTTAACCACTTCAGCCCCGGACCATTTGGCAGCCAAAGGACCAGAGGTCTTTTTTCAATTTCGCACTGCACTACTTTAACTGGTAATTGCGCGGTCATGCAATTTTGTAACCAAACGAAATTTGCGTCCTTTTCTTCCCACAAATAGAGCTTTCTTTTGATGGTATTTGATTGCCTCTGTGATTTTTATTTTTTGAGATATAAACGGAAAAAGAGCGAAAATTTTGAAAAAAAAAGAGATTTTCTACTTTTTGTTATAAAAAAAATCTAATAAACTCAATTTTAGTCAAACATTTGGGCCAAAATGTATTCAGCCACATGTCTTTAGTAAAAAAAATGCCAATAAGCGTATATTTATTGGTTTGCGCAAAAGTTATAGCGTCTACAAACTAGAGTACATTTTCTGGAATTTACACCGCTTTTAATTTATGACTGCCTATTTCATTTCTTGAGGTGCTAAAATGGCAGAGAAGTACAAAACCCCCCCAAATGACCCCATTTTGGAAAGTAGACACCCCAAGCTATTTGCTGAGAGGCATGTTGAGCCCATTGAATATTTTTTTTTTTAGTCCCAAGTGATTGAATAAAGACAAAAATAAAAAAGATTTTTTTTTTTTTTTTTCAAAAAGTTGTCACTAAATGATATATTGCTCACACATGCCATAGTTATATGTGGAATTGCACCCCAAAATACATTTTGCTGCTTCTCCTGAGTATGGGGATACCACATGTGTGGGACTTTTTGGGAGCCTAGCCGCGTACGGGGCCCCGAAACCCAAGCACCGCCTTCAGGATTTCTAAGGGTGCAAATTTTTGATTTCACTCCTCACTACCTATCACCGTTTCGAAGGCCATAAAATGCCAAAATAGCACAAAACCCCCCCAAATGACCCCATTTTGGAAAGTAGACACCCCAAGCTATTTGTTGAGAGGCATGGTGAGTATTTTACAGCTCTCATTTGTTTTTGAAAATGAAGAAAGTAAAGAAAAAAAAATTTTTTTTTTCTTTTTTCAATTTTCAAAACTTTGTGACAAAAAGCGACATCTGCAAAATACTCACAATACCTCTCAGCAAATAGCTTGGGGTGTCTACTTTCCAAAATGGGGTCATTTTGGGGGGTTTTATGCCATCTGGGCATTCCATGGCCTCCGAAACTGTGATTGGCAGTGAGAAGTGAAATAAAAAAATTACACCCTTAGAAAGCCTGAAGGCGGTGATTGGTTTTTGGGGTTCCGTACGCAGCTAGGCTCCCAAAAAGTCCCACACATGTGGTATCCCCGTACTCAGGAGAAGCAACAGAATGTATTTTGGGGTGTATTTCCACATATGCCCATGACATGTTTGAGCAATATATCATTTAGTGACAACTTTTTGTAAAAAAAATATATATATTTTTTTTTTTTCATTATTCAATCTCTTGGGACAAAAAAAAAAAAATATTTAATGGGCTCAACATTGCTCTCATCAAATAGCTTGGGGTGTCTACTTTCCAAAATGGGGTCATTTGGGGGGGGTTTGAACTGTCCTGGCATTTTATGCACAACATTTAGAAGCCTATGTCACACGTCACCCACTCTTCTAACCACTTGTAGACAAAGCCCTTTCTGACACTTTTTGTTTACATGAAAACATATTTTTTTTTTGCAAGAAAATTACGTTGAACCCCCAAACACTATATATAATGTTAAAGCAAAGGCCCTACAGATTAAAATGGTGGGTGTTGCATTTTTTTTTTCCACACAGTATTTGCGCAGCGATTTTTCAAACGCATTTTTTGTGGAAAAAATACACTTTTTTTTATTTTAATGCACTAAAACACACTATATTGCTCAAATTTTTGATGAAATAAAAAATATGATCTTAGGCCGAGTACATGGATACCAAACACGACATGCTTTAAAATTGCGCACAAACACGCAGTGGCGACAAACTACATACATTTTTAAAAGCCTTTAAAAGCCTTTACATGATACCACATTAGATTCACGGAGGAGGTCTACTGCTAAAATTACTGCCCTCGATCTGACCTTCGCGGTGATACCTCACATGCATGGTGCAATTGCTGTTTACATATGACGCCAGACCAACGCTTGTGTACGCCTTTGCGCAAGAGAAGGGGGGGCAGGGGTGCTTTTTTTTTTTTTTTTGTTTTTTTTTTAATTTATTTAGCTTTTTTATTTTATTTTTAAACTGTTCCTTCCATTTTTTTTCTTTGTTATGATTTTTATTGTTATCTCAGGGAATGTAAATATCCCCTATGATAGCAATAGGCAGTGACAGGTACTCTTTTTTTGAAAAAATTGGGGTCTATTAGACCCTAGATCTTTCCTCTGCCCTCAAAGCATCTGACCACACCAAGATTGGTGTGATAAAATGCTTTCCCAATTTCCCAATGGCGCGGTTTATATCCGGGAGGGGGGACATTCCCTCCCACTGCTTGTAAAAGCAGTCTAGAGGCTAATTACCCGCTAGAATTGCTTTTACATGAAAGCCGATCACTGGCTGAAAAGAATGATACCAAGATGATACCTAAACCTGCAGGCATCATTCTGGTATAACCATTCAAAGTCCAGCAACATACTGGACATATATTGTAATCTTTTTTTTTTCATGCAGCCTCTTGGCTGAACGAAAAAAAGAGATTGATTGGTGGGTATGCCCACCATTAGAATACCTCCCTTCATCCACCCACTTCTAATGATGGGCATACATGCACCATTTATATATGCCGATGCATGGGGGCATCCTCCCGCAAAAGTTATGCCGTGTACACACGGTCGGAATTTCGACCGTATGTACGTGGCATTAGGAGCCAATCGCTCCTCCCCCCCCCCTGCTGCCCCCATGCTTCGGCATATATGCTCTTTTTTTTAACTGTGGTGGTGAAATCACCTCCTACAGCGTTGGAGTCGCGGCTTTATGTATCGTGGGAGCAAACGCTGTTGCTGTCAAGATAAATAAATCCGCGTTGCAACTGAATGGCGCACCTGAAAACAAAAAAATGCTCAACACTAAAACACAGTAAACAAAATTACATACCTGAAAAGCAAGCATGATAAAACATGATAAAACATAATAAAACATTGCAGAATAGAATGGAGTAAAAAAAAGAGCAACAATAGAGAGAGAATAGAGTGAGAGAGAGAACAATAAAACGACAACTATTTTATTTTTTTTTATTTTTTTGAGATTCACAGGTAAAAAAGCTCCTGACTGAAGCGACTGAATCAAAACGCTACCACAAAAAAAACTGTTAGCGATCGCAGGGATCAGGCCTGACTCTGCGAACGCTGCAGTTATGTGTGCTTAGTGTTTTGTAAGTGACAGTGATCGATCGATACTGCACTTGGGTGGGCTGGGCTGGGCGGAGGGGGAAAACGCAGGTGCTAGCAGGTATCTGGGCTGATCCCGCTAACAATGCGTTTTTTTTTGGAACCCTAAACTGCTGGGACGCTAGTATAGATCTGATCAGATCAGATATTGATCTGTTCAGATACTGTGCCACTAAGGGAGGTGTATGCTTTGTGCGTGGGTGTTTGCGGTACTGGCACTAACCTGGGGCGACGCAGACCTTATTTGACCCTAAAACCTAATTGATATCACCCGCCGGGCGATCAGGGGGTTAAACCGTTATTGGGTAATAAATGGCGGGTGCCCTGACAGTATAAAAAACAAGCTAACTAACCAGCGTCACCCGTAACAGTAATACAAAAAAAAACTGGTTACCTAGCGACACTAATGCAGCGATCAGAAAAACGATCGCTTAGTGACACTGGCAAAAGGGGGTGAAAGGGTTAACTAGGGGCAATCAGGGGGTTAAACCTTTATTAGGTAATATATGGGGGTACCTGACGCTATATAAAAACCTGACGGGGAACCTAAATAACGAAATAACTAACTGGCTAACCAGCGTCACCAGTGACAGTTATACAGTGATCACTGGTGAAAGGGTTAACTCTAGGGGCAATCAGGGGGTTAAAACCTTTATTTAGGTTGTAATATGGGGGTACCTGACCTATAAACCTATTTATGAACCTATATAAACATGGCGGTTACCTAAAAAAAAAAAAATGGTTACCTAGCGACACTAATGCAGCGATCAGAAAAACGATCGCTTAGTGACACTGGCAAAAGGGGGTGAAAGGGTTAACTAGGGGCAATCAGGGGGTTAAAACCTTTATTAGGTAATATATGGGGGTACCTGGCGCTATATAAAAACCTGACGGGGAACCTAAATAACGAAATAACTAACTGGCTAACCAGCGTCACCAGTGACAGTTATACAGTGATCACTGGTGAAAGGGTTAACTCTAGGGGCAATCAGGGGGTTAAAACCTTTATTTAGGTTGTAATATGGGGGTACCTGACCTATAAACCTATTTATGAACCTATATAAACATGGCGGTTACCTAAAAAAAAAAAAATGGTTACCTAGCGACAGCAGTGACACTAATACAGCGATCAGAAAAACGATCGCTTAGTGACACTGGCAAAAGGGGGTGAAAGGGTTACCTGGGGGGCAATCAAGGGGTTAAACCTTTATTAGGGGGGGGGGGGTAGGGGGCTACCTTGGACCTAAAACTAACTGCCCTGACAGTTATTACAGTCACACTGACACTAAATGCAGTGATCAGTAAATAAATGATCACTGCAATTAGTGACACTGTGACTGGGGGGGGGGGGGGGGGAGGGGGTGATCTGGGGGGTGATCAGGGGGTGACAGGGGGGTGGAATATGTGCCTAACTGTACTGGTGTCAGTGTAGTGTTGTGCACTAACCTGTACATGTTCGCCGCTCGGCGTCTCCGGTCACATAGACCGGCGCACCGAGCGTGACATCACTTCCGCCTTCCTGTCTATACAATAGACAGGAAGGGGAAGTTTCTCATTGGCCAGGAGCGATCGCGAGGGGGTGGCCAGAAACCACTGGCCGTCCCCTCGTCCCGGATCGCTCCTGAAGCGATCCCGACCGTCCCCGCCGGCGGAGGGGGGTCCGATCGGACCCCCCAACCGCCGGAAGAATGTCACGTACAGGTACGTGATTCTGCCTGTACGTGCCATTCTGCCGACGTAAATATACAGGGGGCGGTCGGGAAGTGGTTAATAGTTTGTTATAACATTTTGCAAACAGGTAATTTTTCTGCTTCATTGATATGCGCTGATGAGGCGGCACTGGTGGGCACTGATAGGCTGCACTGGTGGGGACAGATAAGTCGGTACTGATGGGCACAGCAAAGATGGCACTGATGGGCACGGATGGGTGGCACGGATGGGTGGCACGGATGGGTGGCACGAATGGGCACTGATGGGCACTGATAGATGGCACTGATGGGCACTGATAGATGGCACTGATAGGTGGCACTGATAGATGGCACTGATGGGCACTGGTAGGGGACACTGATGAGCACTGGTAGGGGACACTGATGAGCACTGGTAGGTGACACTGATGTGCAGGACTGGCACTGTGGGCACTGACAGATGGCACTGTGGGCACTGACAGATGGCACTGTGGGCACTGACAGGTGGAGCTAGTGGGCACTTTTATTAGCCAAAGGTGGGCACCATGGACCCTGGGCATATTGCAGTGAGAGGGACTGATGTCCCTCTCACTGCCGCCGGTGATCGGCTTTTTTTTTTTCTCCTCACGCTGTCAGCGCGAGCAGGAAAAAAAGCCAATTACCGGCTCGGTTATTATCACATGATCAGCTGTCATTGGCTGACAGCTGATCACGTGGTAAGGGGTCGGGATCGACCCCTTACTCGGATCTGTGATCCAGCGAGTCTCACAGATAGGGATGGGCCCGGTGTTCGATTCGAACCCATGTTCGAATCGAACATCGGGCGTTCGCCCGCTCAGCGAGCCCAGAACTATTGGGGCCGCTCGCATCAAATTCGTGTGATGCGAGCGGCCCGCAATGCATTGCGGCCCGCGCAGTGCAATGCTGGCTGATGATTGGCCAAGCATGCACTGTGACCCCGCATGCTTGGCCAATCACAGCGCCGGCAGCGAGGAGAGCCATAATTGGCTACAGGCAGGATGCCTGTAGCCAATTATAGCTCAGGGGCTTTAGTACACGCCCCACGGTATAAGAGGCCGCCGCGGCGGCGGCCTCGCATATTATGTTTCAGTCACAGTGTCAGCGTGTCAGTGTGTTGCTGACTGCTGACAAGATATGCTCTATTTCTGGGGATATGTGTGTGCGTGCTGTTAGAACAGCATTGCAGTATCACATCTGGGGGGTGTCTATAGGTGGCCTGTGAAGGGGGGCAGGTTTCCTGTGCTTAGAACTTTCCCTGCAAAAAAGTGTCATTTTTGCAGGAAAAAAGCTATTTAAAAGCACTCGGCTAATGAATTGATGGCTCCTGTAACACAGAGAACTGTCATTCATTAATAAAAAAAAAAAAAAAAAGCGTGGTGGTCCCCCCAAATTCAATAACCAGGCCCTTCAGGTCTGGGATGGAAATTAAGGGGGATCCCAGCCAAAAAAAAAAAAAAAAATGGCGTAGGGTCCCCCTCAAAATCCATACCAGACCCTTGAGGTCTGGGATGGATTTTAAGGGGAACCCTAGCCCCAAAAAAATGGCGTGGGGTCCCCCTCAAAATCCATACCAGACCCTTATCCGAGCACGCAACCTGGCAGGCCGCAGGAAAAGAGGGGGGACGAGAGCGGCCCCCTCTCCCGCCTGAACCGTACCAGGCCACATGCCCTCAACATTGGGAGGATGCTTTGGGGGTCTAAAGACCCCAAAGCACCTTGTCCCCATGTTGATGAGGACAAGGGCCTCTTCCCCACAACCCTGGCCATTGGTTGTGGGGGTCTGCGGGCGGGGGGCTTATCGGAATCTGGAAGCCCCCTTTAACAAGGGGACCCCCAGATCATAATGGAGGGCACCTGGTGACCCCGCCCCCTCTGACGCACGGGGACGTCATGGGGAATTCCCTATGGCTTTCCCCATGACGTCAGAGGGGGGCGGGGTCACCAGGTGCCCTCCGTTATAAAAGACCTGTCAGACGGAGCGGAGCCTCACACAGCGGGAGCCTCCCATTGCGCGGAGCGGCCCAAGAAGAGACACCGGCACCGACGCCGACGGAAGAAGATGCCGGACGAGAAGGACGAGAAGACCAGCGCAAGAAGAAGCGGATCGGAGGAAGAAGAAGATGGAAGAAGATGGAAGAAGATGACGGAAGGAGAAGATGAAGAAACCGAAGGATGAAGAAAGAAGAAAGAAGATTTTAATAAAGGAATTGTCAAAGACCGTCTCCTGTCATTTTTACAATTTTTGACACTTTTTTGGTGAAATGGTAGAGGTACTTTTGTACCCCCTTACCATTTCACACAGGGGGGGGGCGGGATCTGGGGGTCCCCTTGTTAAAGGGGGCTTCCAGATTCCGATAAGCCCCCCGCCCGCAGACCCCCACAACCACCGGGCACGGTTGTGGGGACGAGGCCCTTGTCCTCATCAACATGGGGACAATGTGCTTTGGGGGTCTCAGACCCCCAAAGCATCCTCCCAATGTTGAGGGCATGTGGCCTGGTACGGTTCAGGCGGGAGGGGGGCCGCTCTCGTCCCCCCCTCTTTTCCTGCGGCCTGCCAGGTTGCGTGCTCGGATAAGGGTCTGGTATGGATTTTGAGGGGGACCCCACGCCATTTTTTTTGGCTAGGGTTCCCCTTAAAATCCATCCCAGACCTCAAGGGTCTGGTATGGATTTTATGGATTTTGAGGGGGACCTTATTTATTTTTTGGCTGGGGTTCCCCTTAATATCCATCCCAGACCTGAAGGGCCTGGTTATTGAATTTGGGGGGACCCCTACGCTTTTTTTTTTTTTTTTTATCAATGACCTTTTTTTTATGAATAACTTTTCAATGAATGACTGTTCTCTGTACTCTGTATTACGGGACCCGACAATTAACATTAGCCGCGAGTGATTTTAAATAGCTTTCCTTTCTGCAAAAAATGACACTTTTTGCAGAGACAGTTCTAAACACGGGAAACATGCGCCCCTTCACAGGCATACTATAGACACCCCCCAGGTACGAAATTTAAAGGAATATTACACTTTTATTGTTTCAATTTAAGCATTATTAAAATCACTGCTCCTGAAAAAACGGCCGTTTAAAAAAAAAAAAAAAAAAATTGCAATGATACATGTCCCCTGGGGCAGGACCCAGGTCCCCAAACACTTTTTATGACATTAACATGCATATTAGCCTTTAAAATTAGCACTTTTAATTTTGAACGTTCGCATCCATTATAACTAATAGGGTTCTAAAGCTCGCACGGACTTTAGGTCCGTTCGCGGGTTCTGGTGCGAGCCGAACGGGGGGGTGTTCGGCTCATCCCTACTCACAGACTTGCGGATCACAGAGCGGGCCGCGCGCGCCCTTCAGGCATATTAGATCCGCGCTGTAGCCGTCATTCGGCTATAGCGCGGATCTCAGGTGGTTAAACAAGCTAAAGTTAGAAGCTGATTGGCTACCATGCACAGCTGCACCAGATTTTGCATTTTTTTTTTTTAAGTAATCTTTAAAACCCTTTCCCGCCGAGCATACGGAGATATTTCGGGGGTTATACCGGATGATGCCCACAGCTGCAGGCATCATCCAGGTACCGTTTTTTAGAGCCGGCGATTGGCTTTTCAGGTATAACAACCGATGCGGCTAAAAGCCACACAGCTGTTATACCGGAGGAGCGGAAGGGGACATCCCCCCTCCCACCACCTTTCGCCGCTCTTACCGGGTGTCCCATCCCACCGGGAGCTCCGATCTGAGAGGCACCACTTCTGGCGCCTAGAGACGGACTGGAACGAAGCCGAAAAACGGCTTTGTTCCAGGTTCCTGAATGTAAACACGGAAGCGACGTCACAACGTCAATTCTGATTTACTTGGCTGCAAATGGCGCCGGTTTTAAAACAATATATAGTATTTAGATTCACCGTTTTCGGCGATCTGAATACTTTGAAGTGCAAAGAGCACGTGTCACCACCTATTGCTGTCACAAGGGATGTTTACATTCCTTGTGACATCAATAAAAATTATCACATTTTTTTTATTTTTAAAACACAATTTAATTATCTAAAATGAAATTAAATAAATAAGAAAAAATTTTTTTAAGCGCCCCCTTCCCCGCATACGGAAGTCGCGCCCGCATATGTAAACGTTCAAATCACACATGTGAGGTATTGCCGCAATCGTCAGAGCGAGAGAAATAATTCTAGCACTAGACCTTCTCCGTAACTCCAACCTGGTAACCGTAAAACATTTTTAAAGCGTCGCCTATGGAGATTTTTAGGTACCATAGTTTGTCGCCATTCCACGAGTGCGTGCAATTATAAAGCGTGACATGTTTGGTATCTATTTACTCAACGTAACATCATCTTTCACATTATCCCAAACAATTGGGCTAACTTTAATGTTTCGTTTTTTTTAATTCGTGAAAGTATCTTTTTCCAAAAAAGTTACGCTTAAAACACTGCTGTACAAATACCGTGTGACATAAAATATTGCAACAATCGCCATTTTATTCTCTAGATTCTCTGCTAAAAAAATTTATATATATAATGTTTTGGGGTTCTAAGTAATTTTCTAGCAAAAAATACAGATTTTAACTTGTAAACACCAAATGTCAGAAATAGGCGTAGTCATGAAAGGGTTAATGTTACTTTAGGCTAAAAAATGCTGAGGGTTTAATACTACAACAAACCATTTTTCACATGCTTCTTAGATCAATTTGAACAGTTTCTGAGCCAATATCTTCACCACTCTGAGGTTCACACCTATCAGAAAAGGCTGTCTCCATCCTAGCTGGGATGGACTTAAAAAAGTTGTCCTTAAAGTCTTGGGAAAACGACACATAAAGAACTGGGTTGACGCAACTGTTAAAGTAAGCCAGACATATAGCAATTTCATTTATCAGATTATCTAATTGGGAGTTATCATGCCCAATGTAGATGAATGGCCAAGTATAATACGGAAACCAACAGATGAAGAAACAGACCACAACAGTGATCACCATCCGATAAGACTGACGAGAGCTTCTTTTTATCAGTTTCTTCAGCTTATAAAAAATTAGACCATAAGAAATAAGAATAATGGCAAAAGGTAACACAAACATAAAAGCAAGTCTGATAAATCGTAAACTTTTTACGAGGTGATCAGCAGTGAAAGCCATTTGAGCATTCTTTGGAGCACAGTCTGAAAAATCTATTTCAAAATAGTAAGTGCCAATGGGGGTGCTAAGTAAGGATGAGCCGAACACCCCCCCGTTCGGCTCGCACCAGAACCCGCGAACGGACCTAAAGTCCGTGCGAGCTTTAGAACCCTATTAGTTATAATGGATGCGAACGTTCGAAATTAAAAGTGCTCATTTTAAAGGCTAATATGCATGTTAATGTCATAAAAAGTGTTTGGGGACCTGGGTCCTGCCCCAGGGGACATGTATCAATGCAAAATTTTTTTTTAAAAACGGCCGTTTTTTTCAGGAGCAGTGATTTTAATAATGCTTAAATTGAAACAATAAAAGTGTAATATTCCTTTAAATTTCGTACCTGGGGGGTGTCTATAGTATGCCTGTAAAGGGGCGCATGTTTCCCGTGTTTAGAACTGTCTCTGCGCAAAGTGTCATTTTTGAAAGTAAAAAAGCTATTTAAAATCACTCGCGGCTAATGTTAATTCACGGCTCCCGTAACACAGAGAACAGTGATTCATTGAAACTCATTCATAAAAAAAAGTCATTGATAAAAAAAAAAAAAAATGAAAAAAAAAAAAGCGTAGGGGTCCCCCCAAATTCAATAACCAGGCCCTTCAGGTCTGGGATGGATATTAAGGGGGATCCCAGCCAAAAAAAAAAAAAAAAAATGGCGTAGGGTCCCCCTCAAAATCCATACCAGACCCTTGAGGTCTGGTATGGATTTTAAGGGGAACCCTAGCCAAAAAAAATGGCGTGGGGTCCCCCTCAAAATCCATACCAGACCCTTATCCGAGCACGCAACCTGGCAGGCCGCAGGAAAAGAGGGGGGGACGAGAGCGCCCCCCCTCTCGCCTGAACCGTACCAGGCCACATGCCCTCAACATTGGGAGGATGCTTTGGGGGTCTAAGACCCCAAAAGCACCTTGTCCCCATGTTGATTAGGACAAGGGCCTCTTCCCCACAACCCTGGCCGGTGGTTGTGGGGGTCTGCGGGCGGGGGGCTTATCGGAATCTGGAAGCCCCCTTTAACAAGGGGACCCCCAGATCCCGGCCCCCCCCCTGTGTGAAATGGTAAGGGGGTACAAAAGTACCCCTACCATTTCACCAAAAAAGTGGCAAAAATGGTAAAAAGGACAGGAGACAGTCTTTGACAATTCCTTTATTAAAATCTTCTTTCTTCTTTCTTCATCCTTCGGATTCTTCATCTTCTCCTTCCTTCATCTTCTTCCATCTTCTTCTTCCATTTTCTTCTTCCTCCGATCCGCTTCTTCTTGCGCTGGTCTTCTCGTCCTTCTCGTCCGGCATCTTCTTCCGTCGGCGTCGGCGTCGGTGTCGGTGTCTTCTTGGGCCGCTCCGCGCAATGGGAGGCTCCCGCTGTGTGAGGCTCCGCTCCATCTGACAGGTCTTTTAAAACGGAGGGCACCTGGTGACCCCGCCCCCCTCTGACATCATGGGGAAAGCCATCATGGAATTCCCCATGACGTCCCTGTGCGTCAGAGGGGGCGGGGTCACCAGGTGCCCTCCATTATAAAAGACCTGTCAGACGGAGCGGAGCCTCACACAGCGGGAGCCTCCCATTGCGCGGAGCGGCCCAAGAAGAGGCAGAGACACCGACGCCGACGCCGACGGAAGAAGATGCCGGACGAGAAGGACGAGAAGACCAGCGCAAGAAGAAGCGGATCGGAGGAAGAAGAAAATGGAAGAAGAAGATGGAAGAAGATGAAGGAAGGAGAAGATGAAGAAACCGAAGGATGAAGAAAGAAGAAAGAAGATTTTAATAAAGGAATTGTCAAAGACTGTCTCCTGTCCTTTTTACCATTTTTGCCACTTTTTTGGTGAAATGGTAGGGGTACTTTTGTACCCCCTTACCATTTCACACAGGGGGGGGGCCGGGATCTGGGGGTCCCCTTGTTAAAGGGGGCTTCCAGATTCCGATAAGCCCCCCGCCCGCAGACCCCCACAACCACCGCCAGGGTTGTGGGGAAGAGGCCCTTGTCCTCATCAACATGGGGACAAGGTGCTTTAGGGGTCTTAGACCCCCAAAGCATCCTCCCAATGTTGAGGGCATGTGGCCTGGTACGGTTCAGGCGAGAGGGGGGGCCGCTCTCGTCCCCCCCTCTTTTCCTGCGGCCTGCCAGGTTGCGTGCTCGGATAAGGGTCTGGTATGGATTTTGAGGGGGACCCCACGCCATTTTTTTTGGCTAGGGTTCCCCTTAAAATCCATACCAGACCTCAAGGGTCTGGTATGGATTTTGAGGGGGACCCTACGCCATTTTTTTTTTTTTTTTTTGGCTGGGATCCCCCTTAATATCCATCCCAGACCTGAAGGGCCTGGTTATTGAATTTGGGGGGACCCCTACGCTTTTTTTTTTTGTTTTTTATTAATGAATGACAGCTCTCTGTGTTACAGGAGCCATCAATTCATTAGCCGCGAGTGATTTAAATAGCTTTCTTCCTGCAAAAATGACACTTTTTTGCAGGGAAAGTTCTAAGCACAGGAAACCTGCCCTCCTTCACAGGCTACCTATAGACACCCCCCAGATGTGATACTGCAATGCTGTTCTAACAGCATGCACACACATATCCCCAGAAATAAAGAACATATTGTTGTCAGCAGTCAGCAGCACACTGACACGCTGACACTGTGAGTGAAACATAATATGCGAGGCCGCCGCAGCGGCGGCCTCTTATACCGTGGGGCGTGTATTAAAGCCCCTGAGCTATAATTGGCTACAGGCATCCTGCCTGTAGCCAATTATGGCTCTCCTCGCTGCCGGCGCTGTGATTGGCCAAGCATGCGGGGTCACAGTGCATGCTTGGCCAATCATCAGCCAGCATTGCACTGCGCGGGCCGCAATGCATTGCGGGGCCGCTCGCATCACACGAATTTGATGCGAGCGGTCCCAATAGTTCTGGGCTCGCCGAGCGAGCGAACACCCGGTGCTCGATTCGAACATGGGTTCGAATCGAACACCGGGCTCATCCTTAGTGCTAAGAATGAAAGCAACCACCCAAGTAATAACTGACACCACACGGGCCATCTTGAGTGTTCTGTGCATTCTTGTCCATATTGGCCACATTGCAGACACACAACGATCAACACTGATGACTGTTAGGAAGTAGACACTGCTGCACATGCTAAGAACCAATACAATGGAGCTAACAAGACACAGCTCCTGGGGATAATAAAATAGGTTGAACAAAGCCCATTCTGCAATCCGAACAGGTAGGAAAGAAGAACACATCAAGTCAGCCATTGCCAGGTTGAGGAACCACAACGCATTGACAGTCTTCATCTTGAAACCAGCAATCCAGATGACTAAGCAATTTCCTACAATTCCGACAATAAAGGTGATACTGTAGCAAAGAATGCAGAAAGCTTTTAGAAATGGAAAAACAGTTGGTGAAACATAGAATAAAGTGTGATGGCCCCATGCAGTGTCATTATCTGTGGGTTGATTGAAATAATAATGGTTCCATGTGGTATCATTGTCCAAAGATTGATTAAAAGTTGCCACTTCCATGTTTTTCTGTAAAAAGAAAACCTAAAATTAATAGGATAGACCAAAACAAAGGTTATTGAAGTGATTGCAAACCCATGTACGGTATCTCACAAAAGTGAGTACACCTCTCACATTTTTGTAAATATTTTATTCTATCTTTTCATGTGACAACACTGAAGAATTGACACTTTGCTACAATGTAAAGTAGTGAGCAGTGATGGTCATCTTACTTTAAAAAAGTAATTAGTTACGTTACAAATTACTTCTCCCAAAAAAGTAATTGAGTTAGTAACTCAGTTACTACATTGGAAAAGTAATTAGTTACTCAGCAAAGTAACTGACTTTTTTTTTTAATATTCTTAGGGGTGGGTCTAGTATTACTGTAAGCAAGGGGCGCGTTCCCCCCTGCACGTCTATTTCCCCCCCAACACATATATCTGTTTCCCCCTCTGTACCCCACTGCACATCTGCCCCCCCCCCCACACACACACACATATATCTGTTCCCCCTCTGTACCCCACTACACGTCTGTCCCCCCCCCCACAGACATATATCTGTTCCCCCTCTGTACATCTGTCCCCCCCCAAACTCACGGATCGGATCGTTGCAGAGTCACGGATCGGATCATTTTTCGGATCAGCAAATAATTGAATTTGCAAAAACCTTTGAAAATTCCACCACCATAAAGCCCCCACTGTAATATCCACGTCATCTCCCCAACTGTAATATTGTCTGAGTATAGCTGGGTACGGCTGGGTATCGCCGAGTATGGCTGGGTATCGCAGAGCATGGTTGGGTATTACCGCGTATTGCAGAGTGTGGCGGGGTGTGACGGGGGGTGGCAGGGTAAGGCCGGGTGTGGCGGGGTGTTGCAGGGTATGGCGGGGTGTTGCAGGGTATGGTGGGGTGTTGCAGAGTATTGCGCAGTATTGGCAGGGTGTTGCAGAGTATTGCGCAGTATTGGCAGGGTGTTGCAGAGTATTGCGCAGTATTGGCAGAGTGTTGCAGAGTATTGCGCAGTGTTGGCAGGGTGTTGCAGAGTATTGCACAGTATTGGCAGGGTGTTGCAGAGTATTGCGCAGTATTGGCAGAGTGTTGCAGAGTATTGCGCAGTATTGGCAGGGTGTTGCAGAGTATTGCGCAGTATTGGCAGGGTGTTGCAGAGTATTGCGCAGTATTGGCAGGGTGTTGCAGAGTATTGCGCAGTATTGGCAGGGTGTTGCAGAGTATTGCGCAGTATTGGCAGGGTGTTGCAGAGTATTGGGGAGTATTGGCAGGGTGTTGCAGAGTATTGCGCAGTATTGGCAGGGTGTTGCAGAGTATTGCGCAGTATTGGCAGGGTGTTGCAGAGTATTGCGCAGTATTGGCAGGGTGTTGCAGAGTATTGCGCAGTGTTGGCAGGGTGTTGCAGAGTATTGCGCAGTGTTGGCAGGGTGTTGCAGAGTATTGCGCAGTATTGGCAGGGTGTTGCAGCGTATTGCGCAGTATTGGCAGGGTGTTGCAGAGTATTGCGCAGTGTTGGCAGGGTGTTGCAGAGTATTGCGCAGTATTGGCAGGGTGTTGCAGAGTATTGCGCAGTATTGGCAGGGTGTTGCAGAGTATTGCGCAGTATTGGCAGGGTGTTGCAGAGTATTGCGCAGTATTGGCAGGGTGTTGCAGAGTATTGCGCAGTGTTGGCAGGGTGTTGCAGAGTATTGCGCAGTGTTGGCAGGGTGTTGCAGAGTATTGCGCAGTGTTGGCAGGGTGTTGCAGAGTATTGCGCAGTATTGGCAGGGTGTTGCAGAGTAGTGGCAGGGTATGGAGGGATGGCTGCTGCCATCCGATCTCTCCCCTCCACTGTACAGATCTGTACAGAGGGGAGACCAGCGTCATCTTGACGCCGGTTTGTTTACAAAGTGATCGCTCCATCATTTGACGGAGCAATCACATTGTAAACGGCCGACGGGTGCACCAAGATGGCCGCCGCTCCGGAGCTAGGCCGGAGCTACGGCCATCGGGTGCACCAAGATGGCCGCCGCTCCGGAGCTAGGCCGAAGCCGCGGCCTTTCCTAAGGCCGAGGCCAAGGACGGCTCCGCGATCGCGGCGAGTAATTGCGGTAACGCCGCCCCAGTAATGTGAACGGCGTTACCGCGAGGGGAAGAGTAATCAGTTAGATTACTCGTTACCCTCTAAAGTAACGGCGTTACGTAACGCCGTTTACTTTAACGGCGTTAGTGCCATCACTGGTAGTGAGTGTACAGCTTGTGTAACAGTGTAAATTTTCTGTCCCCTCAAAATATCTCAACACACAGCCATTAATGTCTAAACCGCTGGCAACAAAATTGAGTACACCCCTAAGTGAAAATGTCCAAATTTGGCTCAAAGTGTCAATATTTTGTGTGGCCACCATTATTGTCCAGCACTGCCCTTAACCCTCTTGGGCATGGAGTTCACCAGAGCTTCACAGGTTGCCACTGGAGTCCTCTTCCACTCCTCCATGACGACATCACGGTGCTGGTGGATTTTAGAGACCTTGCGTTTCTCCACCTTCTGTTTGAGGATGTCCAACAGAAGTTTAATAGGGTTTAGGTCTGGAGACATGCTTGACCAGTCCATCACCTTTACCCTCAGCTTCTTTAGCAAGGAAGTGGTCATCTTGGAGGTGTGTTTGGGGTCGTTATCACGTTGGGATATTGCCCTGCGGCCCAGTCTCTGAAGGGAGGGGATCATGCTCTGCTTCAGTATGTCACAGTACATGTTGGCATTCATGGTTCCCTCAATGATCTGTAGCTCCCTAGTGCCGGCAGCACTCATGCAGCCCCAGACCATGACACTCCCACAACCCAGCTTGACTCTAGGCAAGACACACTTGTCTTTGTACTCACCTGGTTGCCGCCACACACGCGTGACACCATCGGAGCCAAATAAGTTTATCTTGGTCTCATCAGACCACAGGACATGGTTCCAGTAATCCATGTCCTTAGTCTGCTTGTCTTCAGCAAACTGTTTGCTGGCTTTCTTGTGCATCATCTTTAGAAGAGGCTTCCTTCTAGGACAACAGCAATGCAGACCAATTTAATGCAGTGTGCGGCGTATGGTCTGAGCACTGACAGGCTGACCCCCCACCCCTTCAACCTCTGCAGCAATGCTGGCAGCACTCATACGTCTATTTCCCAAAGACAACTTCTGGCACTGAGCAAGCGCACTCAACTTCTTTGGTTGACCATGGCAAGGCCTGTTCTGAGTGGAACCTGCCCTGTATCGTCTTAGCCACCATGCTGCAGCTCAGTTTTAGGGTCATGGCAATCTTCCTAAAAGCCTAGGCCATCTTTATGTAGAGATTCTTTTTTTCAGATCCTGAGAGTTCTTTGCCATTAGGTGCCATGTTGAACTTCCAGTGACCAGTATGAGAGAGTGAGAGTGATAACACCAAATTTAACACACCTGCTCCCCATTCACACCTGCGACCTTGTAACACTAACGAGTCATGTGACACCGGGGAGGAAAAATGGCTAATTGGGTCCAATTTGGACATTTTCACTTAGGGGTGTACTGTATATATATATATACTACTATATATATATATATATATATATATATATATATATATATATATATATATATATAGAGAGAGAGAGAGAGAGCGATCTATATATATTATATTATATACAGAATTTACTGAACGGATCAGTGTATATTTTTTTGGTTTGTGTAAAATTTATACAAATACATTTATTTCCTCTCATAAAAATTTTTTATAAAACATTCTGCTTTCTACAACTACCTGTAGTTATATGCAGTACAATCTATGTGTCTATAGTCCCTCAACAAAAACATGAAAACATTATTATTTGCTATTAGGTATTATAAGTACCGTACTTCTAAAAAGTTCAAATTTCATTCCCCATATCACACGATGAAGTGCTGCAAAAAGTTACCTTTACCTTTCCCCCCTATACTACCAAAATAGCAGTCAGCAATCAATGTGATGTTATATCCAATGGATTATTTTATGCCCATTATTCATTTTATGATGTGGCATCCCTTACCTGAAATCAGTTTATTTCTGGGAAATATTCTCAGAGTGTTAAGCTCCAGGACCATTCAGCAGCTATCCTGGATCCGTTATGTCGCTCCTCTTTTTGGGACTGACTGAGGGTTGATTGTAACTCTTTGAAAAATTATTTCTCATGAAGATAAGGAGATAAGAATGAGACTTCTAAAACTGTGCATTTGAAAAATGAAATACGGTTAGAACTTTGTGTGATAAGATAAAGTATCTGTTTTCTACAGAGCTTTTAGAGTTATTGAAATTATTATATTTTCAGTACTAAAGGATGAGCGTATCGTTTTGTATTTTTTTTTTTATGTTCAGATTTAAGTAAAGAAAAAGTAAATTTTCTTTTTCTTTCAGCCCAAGTTTAATTTACAGAATAAAAAATGTACTGTGGTTCTGTCATAAAAAAAAAAAAAAAGTGGTTACATAGAAAGTAAATTGCAATATACAATATATATATATATATATATATATATATATATATATATATATATATATATATATATATATATATATATATATAGTATATAATATAGTATATTAAAGAATATGTTACCCCAACATTTCATATTTCTGATATGTGCCTGCTGTACCATGTACTTGTATGAAAAAGTTTCCTGTTCTAATTGCACTGCTTGTATTGTGTGAAATTCCTGCCAGTCCCTCTGCTTTCCTATTTCAAACAGACCGTGCTAACCTAGGCATGAGAGCACATCCATCCCAGTGTGGTCAGTTTTCTAGCTGTGCTGGGCGAACAGCCTGCTTGTCCACCAATGGTTAGACTTGTGCTGACACGCCCCCCTGCAAAGCCATTCAGATTACTGGGAAGATCAGTGTGCTGATGTTTCTTCATGCTCAGCTCTCTAAGTCCCTTATGCAGCTGAGAGCAGAGGGTGATTACTTATAAAACAAAAAAAATGTTGAAGCTGAGCTTTAAATAATAAGACTAAAATGGCATTATTTTTATAAAACATGAAACAAATTTTGTTACAAATATTGTGTTTATTATTCTTTTTTTTATCAAAACTTTTTTTATTGACAAGAATAGTGGGTAACTGAGTTACAATAAGGGGATAAACATATTTCCCCACAGTTGGGCGCCAAGGTTGCGATGACCGCCGGCCACGAGCGATCGCGGGCACGTTCTGTTCTGTGAGGAGTGACAGATCATGAGTTCCTAATAGCTGGGAACCACGATTTGTCATTTCCTCTAGGTCAGTCCCCTCCCCCTACAGTTAGAAACACACACAGGGAACACGGTTAACCCCTTGATTGCCCCCTGGTGTTAACCCCTTCCCTGCCAGTGATATTTTTACAGTAATCAGTGCATTTTTATAGCACTTATCCCTGTATAAATGCCAATGGTCCCAAAAATGTGTCAAAAGTGTCCGATGTGTCCGCCATAATGTCGCAGTCCCAATAAAAATCGCAGATCACCGCCATTACTAGTAAAAAAAAATAATAATAAAAATGCTTTAAATCTATCCCCTATTTTGTAGACGCTATAACTTTTGCGCAAACCAATCAATATACGCTTATTGCGATTTTTTACCGAAAATATGTAGAAGAATACATATCGACTTAAACTTTGCTTTTATAAAAAAAAAATGGGGATATTTATTATAGCAAAAAATACTAAATATTGTGTTTTTTTCAAAATTGTCCCTCTTTTTTTGTCTATAGCGCAAAAAATAAAAAACGCAGAGGCGATCAACTACCGCCAAAAGAAAGCTCTATTTGTGGGAAAAAAAGGACGTCAATTTTGTTTGGGTGCAACGTCGCACGACTGCGCAATTGTCAGTTAAAGTGACGCAGTGCCGAAATTGCGAAAAATGCCCCGGACATTCAGCAGCCAAATCTTTCGGGGCTGAAGTGGTTAAAGCGGTGTTTCACCTTAAAATTTTTTTTTTTAAAAGTCAGCAGCTAAAAAAAAAGTCGCTGCTGACTTTTAATAAGTACACTTACCCTCCCAGGGCGCCCGCGATGTCGGTCGTGGAGGCCGAGATGTCCCTCGGCGATCCGGATCCAGCGCCGCCATCCTCAGTAAGGGAAACGGCTTCCCGTTTCCTACTGCGCTAGCGCGAGTCGGCGCGCGGCCTACTGCGAATGCACGAGTCGGTGCGCGGCCTACTGCGCATGCGCGAGTCTAATTTGTGAATGGGGAACGCGATGTGTTGTGGGACATATAACACACCGCGCCCCATTCACTAGAAGACGGAAGAAGAGAAGATCACGCGGCGCTGGAAGAGGCAGATTAGGACGATTTGCCTAGCAACAGCCATTTCTGGTAAGTAAAAAAAAAAAATATATATATATTTTTTTCATTTTAAATTGTTATTAACATTTTTTTAAAGTTTTTTT
>CM053035.1:27557211-27637329 GCA_028564925.1 Lithobates sylvaticus | reverse complement strand
TTAACTACAAAAAATAGAAAAAAGAAAGAAAAATTTGACATTTCCAAAATGAACAGCACCTGTTCTATAAAGAAGAATGTAGATTAGCAGTTACCAACCTGTACTGGTCCCTCACCATTGCTTAAAACGTACAGCTCCATATCTTCTCCATGGTGTCCATCTCTAGTCCACGGACAGGTTTCATAGAGGCGGATTCCAAGTCAGCTTGGACCTTATTCTTTAATGCCCCGTACACACGGTCAGATTTTCCGACGGAAAATGTCCTATCGGACCATGTTGTCGGAAATTTCCGACCGTGTGTGGGCTCCATCAGACTTTTTTCGTCGGAATTTCCGACGGAAAAAGTTTGAGATCCTGCTCTCAAATTTTCCGACAACAAAGTACTATCGGACTTTTTCCGATCGTGTGTATCGAATTCCGACGGACAAAGTGCCACGCATGCTCAGATCACATTACAAGACCAAAGCTATTGGCTACTAGCCTCTACGTAGTCCCGTCGTACGCAACGAACGTCACCACGTTCAGGATGATCGGATTTTCCGACAACTTTGTCCGACCGTGTGTATGCAACACCAGTGTCGGACAAAATCCGTTGGAAAAAATCAGACGGATTTTGTGGTCGGAATTTCCGACCGCGTGTACGAGTCTACCTGATAAGAGTCTACCTGATCCAGACCCTGCCTCCCTGTAATCTAATCCCAGACTAGATGCTGGCACCAGTGAAAAGATTTCAGAATTGTAAAACAAGAACAATACTTTTGTAGCACTAACCCCCGAAGGAGCTTCTGGTTTTATTTGGGCTTACCGTTACCTCACCTGCTTGTAGCTCCGTCTTGGGGATCCCATGGAAAGTGACCCAAAGAATGTTGAAACGGACACTGAATCCTCTTTTTGGGTTATTTATTTAGAACAAAGACAGAGTCTCTCAATAAAGTGTAGAGGGGTAGGAGTGAGTTCAGGCACATGGTATTGCGGGTTCAAGTTCTCTTTGGTGATCTAGAAGATAATAGTTCCTCTTGATAGATCTAGCCACCACCGGATAAGTCCCTTACACTGGACCTAGCAGCCGGTGGGGTATTTAACACAGTCTCTGCCACAGACGTGTGAATTTAAGCTTTAGCGTTACTGAGAGATTGAAGAATAATTCCATACAATACCAGTCTCTTTCAGCCGAACCGGCGATACTGTAGGCAATGAGATCCGGGTTGCGTCCTTCAACTAAGTCTCCAGGCTCCTCCAGAGAAACCAGCCTTGCGCACGGTCTTCTCCTGAAAGAGTCCTCCCCTGGATCCTCCAGTTGCTGGGCCTCTCCATTCAGACGAGACGACACCGGACCATACCTGGATCAATAGGCTCCAATATCCGCTTGGGCCTATCCTCTCAGTTGCGCTGCCTCGGGCTAGCCTGCCCCGAGACACAGGATACAGAGTCCCGCACCCCAGGCCAGGAGGGCCATGGGACTGGGTCAGGAGGACCACCAGAACCAAAAAGACAGATAATAATCCCCCGCCAACATTACGTCGGTACCTTAAATACCACCCCCCAGAATTCACAGCAGGAAAACACTCCCACTGGGTTCCGAGAGATAAAATGGTATTCAATGCATCCAGCTAGACTGCGTCTCTATTCTTGCCGGCAGTGACAGCGACACCTACGGTCAAGGAGAACCCAGTGCAAACCAGCTGGACTGGTACAGAAACCAGTAATTTAGAGAAATTAGCTTGAAGCCCAAGTGTAATTTTTAAAAAACAATAGCGCCTGCTCGTCAGGAGCCAGCGCTACACTTTGATACCCAAACAATTTTGGTCGCCTTTAAAATGCCCTCTTCTCCTTTGAGTAGAACTTCCACTAAAATTGCAAGGTCTGCTTCTGCCCAGCCCACAGTGCCTTGGAATGCCATGAAATGCTGAGTAGCCCATATGTTTTAGAGAAGACATTATTGCTTAGTGCTGTAGTATCATCTGTATGGTACTGGGGTACCATTTTTTTTGAAGGGGATTAAGATAGAAGAGGGGGAACTCGATGAATAAACACATAGTGTGCAAATGTAATTTTAAAATAGTAGGATACTAAAGAGGAGTGAAAACTGGAGTTTTTGCTTCCCTGAAAGTTTGGTGAAAAATTTAACAGATCGAGCAAGCTTTCACAATTTTTGTGAAATTGCATAGGGATGGCTTTTTTAAGGTGTTTTTTAATTCTGAATGGACCTTAAAGAGGAAGTAAACCCTGATGGGTTTTACTTCCTCTTTGTTTCCCTGCAAAGGTAAAGCATAATGGGCTACTATTATGTGACACTTACCTGCAGGAGAAGCCCACGATGTCCCCGTCTTCCTCGCTAGCAGCCAGCGTCCATTCTTCACCATTCTTCACCCCTCCTCTTTCCGGGGCCGCGAACTCCGGCTCTGTGACTGTGGCATGCGCACAGGAGCCGCCAGTCACGGTGTTCTGCCAAAAACTGTCCCCCCATCAGATAGTGTCCGCCCCGTAGTGCGCAGGCGCAGCGCTTGTGCAGTACGGAGGACAAGGAGACTCTGAAAGTCTCTGAAGAAGAACGGCGCCTGCGCACTGAGTCCAGGTGCAAGCCCCACCATCCAAGTAGACATACAGTAGCATATAGTAACAGGGCCCCTCGCTCGGCTATTTTTTATTCAAACTCTATGTCCACTTGGATGGTGGGGCTTGAACCTGGACTCACAGCGCAGGCGCCATTCATCTTCAGAGATCTTCGGCGTCTCCTTGTTCTCCGTATTGCGCAAGTGCAGTACAGGGCGGACACTATCCGACGGGGGACAGTATTCGACACAACACTGGCAGAGCCCGAGCTAGAAACGGTACAGCGTGCCCTTTCTAACTACGGCACATGCGCAGAAGAAATCGCTGTACTGCGATTTGCAAATATTTCAAGCACCTACAGGTAAGCCTTAATCCCTACATTGAATTAACTTCCATTTTTTGACAGCGCTCCACCTGCTTCCAAAATCTGCTCCCGCATTGTGACGAGGCGACTGCCAGAGACCAGACTCAGAGAGAGTATCACTGTGCATTACAGGCCAGCCAGACTGAAGCCTCCCGAGTCGTTACTTCCAACGAGACTGAGTCTGTCCCACTTCTGAGTCCCGACTCACGAGACGACTGCACCGCCAGGCACCCAGAGCAGACTGTGAGTGTGTACAGTAACAGTTGTGGAGTACATTACAACTACAGCAGGCCTAAGGCCTCCCCTCAGTCCACCATCCATCCAGAGCACTGTGTGTGCACCTCTGACCACAGGCAGTGGCATCCAGGGCACTGTGCATTACAGGCTATCCCTCAGACCTACCTGAGACCACCATCCAGAACACTCTTATGCCGTGTATAGTCCGATGAGAGCTTTTCATCGTATTTTCCGACCGTGTGGACTTTAGATTGAGAGCCTGCTCTTAATTTTTCCGGCGGAAATTCCGATCGTGTGTATGCAATTCCAACACGCAAAATTCCGACGCATTCTCGGAAACAATTTGACGCATGCTCGGAAGCATTAAACTTCCCTTTTATAGTGCCGTTGAATGTGTTGTATGTCACAATGTTATTGACCATCGGAATTTGGTGTGACCGTGTGTAGGCAAGACAGTTTGAGCGGCCTCCTCAGGCCATCCAGAGTGGCTAAATCTGAATCTGTGAGATTGCTCAAACCTTAATACCATAAATAATAACATAATATTAGATTTTTTTACTCCAGGAGTGTATAATGAGTTTTGAAATTCAACTAATTATGACTAAAACTAAAACAATTGAAGAAGACTAAAATGGGACTAAAACTAAAATGCCATGCCTAAGACTTATGCCCCGTACACACGGTCGGAAATTCCGACCACAAAATCCATCGGATTTTTTCCAACGGATTTTGTCCGACACTGGTGTTGCATACACACGGTCGGACAAAGTTGTCGGAAAATTTGAGAGCAGGATCTCAAACTTTTTCCGACGGAAAAAGTCCGATGGAGCCCACACACGGTCGGAATTTCCGACAACATGGTCCGATAGGACATTTTCCGTCGGAAAATCTGACCGTGTGTATGGGGCATAAGATTTATGCCGCGTACACACAAGCGGAATTTCCGTCGGAAAAATCTTGGATGGTTTTTGTGACAGAATTCCGCTCAAGCTTGGCAAAAGTTCACAAAAGTTTGCTGATCTTTCGACCGCCAAGAACGCGGTGACGTACAACACTACAACGAGCCGAGAAAATTAAGTTCAATGCTTCCGAGCATGCGTTGAATTGTTTTTCCGAGCATGCGTAGGAATTTTGCGTGTTGGAATTGGTTCACTGCACTGCACCCGGGGCGTGAGTAAACTGCAGCACATCAGTGTGAAAGCAGCCCTATACTATTATGCCCGGCGTATTGCTTCACACTGAACTGTAGATCTCTTATTTCCTGCTGCTGGCACCACTCTGGAGACCACTAGCCGGGGGTAAGTGGGGGGCCAACCAACCATCCAGTGGATTGCATTATGTGATATAAACTTTTATCAGTGTAAAGAATAGGAAGATTCTTTTTTATTATTTTAATTATTTGGTGGTATACTTTTGAATATGTCATTACAAAAGTGACAGGTGAACCTGTTCTCATACCTCTGGAATTACAGTGCCTTGAAAAAGTATTCACACCCCTTGAAATTTTCCACATTTTGTCATGTTGTAATCAAAAACGTAAATGTATTTTATTGGGATTTTATGTGATAGACCAACACAAAGTGGCACATAATTGTGAAGTGGAAGGAAAATGATAAATGGTTTTCAATTTTTTTTACAAATAAATATGTGAAAAGTGTGGCGTGCATTTGTATTCAGCCCCCTTAAATCCTTGTACGTGCGATCAGTGTTTGCCTGGATTTTGTGTTGCATACAAATGGCAAGGAACTGTCGGCCAACAAACACGAACGTACTCACGTACTACGTGGTTTTTCAGCTCTTTAGCGCCACCCTTTGGGCTCCTTCTGCTAATTTTGTGTTAGTAGAGGTTTGGTGAGTGTTGATTTGTGCTTTTCATTTCACGCTTTTCCTTTAGCGCTTTTCAGTTTGTTTCTGAACAGCTGTTCCTTAACCAGACAGGAGATAACGTGTTATTTATTATTGGCCTTGGAGTTATTGCTTTGACCCAAGTCCAGTCCAGGAACTGGAGGAGGAGTACTTGGACCAAAAATTGGTTGCTTTATTAATTGTGACCAATTATGTCATATGCCTTTGCTGCGGGAGCTCCAGGAGAATAATCCGGATGATTTTTGGAATTATCTCCGGATGACGGACCCCTGCTTTCACCAACTCTTGGCATTGCTGACCCCCTATATTAAGAAGCAGGACACATGCATGAGGCTTTGATTTAATTTTTTGGTTGAATTATAATGATTTGATTTGTTATATTTTCTATTGGCAGATATGTCTAATTTTATTTGTTTTCTTTTTTTAATGCACAATAAAAAAATTGTGGAGACTTATATTTGGCTATGTGTTTTACTTCAAATGACAGGTTGGGAGTCGGCAGTTACATAAAAAAAAATACAATGTAAAATTGACAAGGGACAAAAACATAATTCTTAAAAACTACGGGATAATGTGGTAACTTGCCCAAATAAAAAAAAAAAAAAAAAGCATAATAATATTATTCTTTATATCACTAGAAAAAAAAAGCCTTTGAAAATGAGTTTACCATAACTGCATCAGTATCACCAGCAAAGCAGCTTCATTATTATCCCATTAAAGAAGAAGAGAATTGTGCGCTGCATTTCGAGATTTCATAATTTGCCGCGTCACGAATGTTAATTCTCCATTACGAACGCTAGTTTACAAGACCGACCGCTTCCTGCTCGTCCTTGACTCCGAGCCTGCATGTTTGTACTTTGTACTGTTGTCCGATGGACTTGTGTACACACGCTCGGAAAATCCAACAACAGACATTTGTCTGCGGAAAATTTGAAAACCTGCCATCCAACATTTGTCCGTGAAAAATCCGACAACAATTGTCCGATGGAGTGTACAAACGGTCGGATTTTCCACCAACAGCCTGTCATCACACATTTCCTGTTGGAAAATCAGATTGTGTGTACAAGGCTTTACTCTGATACCCCTAACTAAAATCTAGTGGAACCAATTACCTTTAGAAGTCACCTAATTAGTAAATAGAGTCCACCTGTGTGTAATTAAATCTCAGTATAAATACAGCTGTTCTGTGAAGCCCTCAGAGGTTTGTTAGGTTAGCTCGGTGGCAGGTACGTGATCTGGCACCGAGCAGCCGCCCTGCCACAGTAAATATACGGTGGGCGGCCGATAACCAGTTGAAAAAAACAAAAATAATTGTCTGTGATATTTTCAATACTTTTGCATGTTTAATCTCCCCATCAACCTTGTGTACAAAAGACCTTATAAAGTATATACAGTACATATACAATGTATTTCTTACCAGCTGGATGTCTGTCAACATATATAAAGCTGATTATACATCATTGTTGCAAAACTAACGAGATTAATAAATTATGCAACCATTGATTTGGCATTTGTCCTCCGATTTGTTTATTGTGTATTTATTTGCAAGCGAGTTAACAACATATTTTCCTTAATATTTATTAACATAACAACATCAAGCAGAATCGAATCCCGAAGCCAAGTCATGCGAGGATCTGTTTTCATACGGAAAGACAATAATGTTAAATCAGTTCGTTGATCAGTTTAAGTTATTCAATGCGCAGTCTAATAAAATATGCATAACGTACTATTTGCATATCTAATCTATTACATATTTAATCGCTTTTGTCGTTTCTTAAAGTGGTGTTTCCCCCAAAAAAAAAAAAAAATATCTTAAAATTCTTAAACAAATCAAAAAAAAAAATAATTGGAAAAATATTTTTTTTTACTCACCTCTAAATGCCTGTTGCTAGGGGGTCTGCCTCCTTCAGTGCCCGGGCTGGTGACATCACTTCCCCTCGCGCAGTCAGTCATCTGGGACACGTGACAGGTCCCAGATGACTGCGCAGCGTATCGCAACAGCCGGGTGCCCACAGTAAGAATGCTGGCGCGGCTGAGCGGAGAACGAGCAGAGCTTCGATCCCCCGCATCGCTGGACCCTGGGACAGGTAAGTGTCCGATTATTAAAAGTCAGCAGCTGCAGTGACCTACCTCCTTAACCACTCCAGCCCCGGAAGGATTTGCCCCCTTCATGACCAGGCCATTTTTTGCAATATGGCACTGCGTCGCTTTCACTGACATTTACGTCGGCAGAATGGCATGGACAGGCAAATGGGCGTACAGGTACGTCCCTTTAAATTTACTGCCGTGTGGTCGCGTGCGCGCCCCTGCTGTGAGCTCTGTGAGTGTGATTGCTGGTCCCGCGGACTCGATGTCCGCAGGGATACCGGCGATCGCCTCACTGAGAGGAAGAACGGGGAAATGTTGATGTAAACAAGCATCTCCCCATTCTGCCTAGAGAAAGTGTCACTGATCACAGCTACCTGTAAGCACTTAGCACAGTGCGAAACGCGTCAGTTTGTACCCCCCCTATTCTGCTTTGCCGTGCTTTGGTTTGATTTGATTCCAGCTTTTTAAATAAATTTATTTGAATTTTATCTCTTCCTGGTGTGCGGCTGATCGAGAGCGGTGATCAGTGTTGTGTCACACGTAGCCCGTCCCCCCCACAGTTAGAATCACTCCCTAGGACACACTTAACCCCTGCAGCGCCCCCTCCTGGTTAACCCCTTCACTGCCAGTCACATTTACACAGTAATCAGTGCATTTTTAATCGCACTGATCACTGTATAAATATGAATGGTCTCAAAATAGCGCCAAAAGTGTCCGATCTGTCCACCATAGTGTCGCAGTCATGATAAAAATCGCAGATTGCCGCCATTACTAATAAAAAATTATTGATAAAAATGCCATAAAACTATCCCCTATTTTGTAAACACTATAACTTTTGCGCAAACCAATCAATAAATGCTTATTGCGATTTTTTTTTCATTCCTGTAAAATTTTTACCTTGAGCTACTGAGCTCTGTGAACATCACGCTTTCTTTATCAGATAGTAAGAAAACTGGAAAACAGTGTAAAGTATCTAGGCCCGTTTGCTGGGTTACGAAGAAATGACAAAATAATAATTATGCAATTGTTTATATTCATCTATCCAAAAAAATGTTTTTGAATTGTATTTTTAAGTCCATGTGCATTTTGACTTGCAGCATAAACCAGTTTATATAAAATGGAAGACAGTGTTGATTAACCATCTTGTGTTTTTCTCCTAGGGATCACATCTGGTGACATCATTCACGTGATGAATTTCACTCTAGATGCCGAAACAGCTGAACTGCGCTATACCGTGCAGGTGATCGCCACTGTGATCTTCAGCTTAATTTTTGTATTGGGCATGATGGGAAATGGCACTGTGATCTGGATAACTGGGTGTCGGCTACAAAGAACTATCAACACCGTCTGGTTTTTCAACCTGGCCTTGGCTGATTTCATCTCGACTTTTTTGGTCCTGGTCACTGTCCTTTATTTGTTACTGGACCTACATTGGCCCTTTGGGCAAATTTTTTGCAAGCTTGTCAACTGCCTCTTTGGCCTCAGCATCTATGCCAGCATCCTGCTCCTGAGTGCCATCAGCATTGATCGATGTGTTCTTGTTCTTTTCCCTGTCTGGTGTCAAAATTACCGCAATCCAAGACTGGTGATGACAACATGTGTTGTGATTTGGATAGTCTCCGTTGCCTTGGTTCCTGGATCTTACACCCTTTCGGAGATGTCTACAGAAAGTAACCGTAGCTCTTGCAAAAACTTGGATGTTTTTGAGGACTGGGAAAAAAGAGAGGCTGCCATATTCACCGTTTGTATCTTTCTATACCAGTTTTTGGTGCCGTTGTGCGTTATTCTTATTTCGTACGCAATTCTTTTAATAACACTACGCAGGAAAAAGCTAAATCGTTCCAGCAAGCCCTTTTTGGTTGTCACTGGGGTGGTCTTCTCGTTTTTTCTATGTTGGCTACCTTATCATGCCTTAGCACTGGCCCGAGTGTTTCTAGGTGGTCTACCATTGCTGGTCAGCCTGGTTGCTGTACCGTTGTCCAAATGTTTAGCTATGTTCAATAGTTGTATCAACCCTATACTCTACGTTTTCATTGGTCGGGAATTCAAGGATATGGTAAAGAAATCACTTACACAAGTTTTTAAAACAGTGTTTGAGGAAATACCACACTAATGAGAATGAAGGTGTTTTTTTCATGGACAGAACTGGAATTGGAACCTTTACACGTGCCATATTCCAACCACAAAACAGAGATGTATGGTATGGAACCATAATGCACTGGAGGCAATTCTTTTGACAACACAAAGGTCAATAGCATCTGCTATTCTGGAAAAGTGGTAGCGAAAAATAGTTCAACAAACCAACCTCGGTGGTGGATAGAGCTTGCGCTATGTTCAACACAACATGTACAGACTCAATACAACTGGAGAATGTCAAAACAATACATACAATGTTACATTTATTTTTATTTTTTTTAAAGTTTGAGTAAATCTTTGAAGTTTAAAAATGTTTAAAGGTGATTTCTAGGCATCATTTAACTTTCTCCTGAAGCCGCCCTCCCCATCTAATGCAAGTCCCAGCATTACTAGTTTCTTAAATCTACTTCTATTAGCAAGAAGGATTTTTTATTACTCCCTGTGATGTCATCACTAGGCATGTAAAATGCTTGCAGGGGCAACTGCTGGGAGGAGGAATTAGCAGAGTGCCCTACATCAGTTTCTATTCACTTAGGTGCACCACCCGCTGAGGACTCCCAAGAAAACCTTCCCCTATGGACAAAATGAGTTTAGGCCCTTGGGAATCAAGGCAGCAGCATTGTTTTGCTGGGAAAGAAATCAATGAATGTATTTGGAGAGGGACAGAGAGGTATAGTGATAGGTAGAGTTCTTTAGTCCAGAAAAAAAGAACCAGGCAGGGCTGATAACGCCGTTTGGGATTTCAGTGCAGCAGAGGCAGTGCTTTCAGGCCACAAAGGGAAGCTCATTGGATTTCTAGTAGGGTCTTCAGGTATTTTTCAGTACTATATTTTTAAAGATTATATATATAATTACATCGGTAATATGGGGGCCATCCGTCAGCATAACTCATAGGTACCTACATCCCAAACTTTTATAAAACAAATACAGGAACACTTTCTAGAAAATCCTTTGGGATTTCACTGGAACTCAACTTTTTTTACGTGTTAATGAAACCACCAAAAATGTCCACTGTTAAAATTGTGTTTATGTATACAGTTAAAATTGCAAAACCCTAAAGTTAAATTCCAGGTATGGCAAATTTGACAGTTTAGACCACATGTGTCAAACACAAGGCCACCTGGCCCCCCAGGCCAATTCATGTGGCCCTTGCACCTCTCCTGCAGCTGCGGAAACCTCACTCATCTCTGCCCCCACATTGTCTCAGTAGTTGGCAGAAGAAAGGGGGACAGAACACCTCTGCCAGATCCTGTGCTTCTCTGTGCAGCTGTGGAAAGGCTCATCTTTGCCCCCCAGCAGTTGGCAGCAGAGAGGAGGTCAGATCCTGCACCTCTCTGTGCAGCCGCAGTATTCCTTGTCTTCGCCTGCCCGGGTCTCAGCATTTAGGAGACTCTGGCAGCAGACTCCAGCCCTCCTTTGGTCCTCTTCCAGACCCTGCACTTTCTGCTTCCCAGCTCCACCCCCAGCTTATTCCCTGCAGCAGCACAAGGTAAGGGGGGTGCACTGTGATGAAAGGAAGAGTGAGGGACTCTTGGCTTTGGATGGTGGGGAGGCTTTTGACATAAGAGGGGGTGAGGTTCTCTGGACATACAGATACAACTGGCCCTTTGAGGGAAACCATAATGCCAATGCGTCCCGCAATGAAATTGAGTTTCACATCCCTGGTTTAGTCCAATTAAAGTATGTATACGCCATACCTGTGGGATCCCTGTGAAAGCAGGAGATCACTGTAGCAGGCATCACTACTATAATGATCTCCACTAGCTTCTGGGTCCTGTGGCCAATGGTTTTACCTGCTGCATTGTGAACAAAGGAAAGCCTTTGGTTGGTACAGATGCCATTTAGGGAGCACTTTGCATTTTCTCAATGAATATTAGCAATCTCTGATTAGACAAGGTGGATAGGACTTTGCATTAATTGAGATAAGGGATCTCCTTTGTTCAGTAAGCAGTAGGGTGGATGCTTGGAAGTTAGTGAATATCACTGTAGGATCCACAGGTATCGCACATAAATATTTACATTGGTCCAATGTAACCAATTTAAAAATGTCCATCCATACCTGGAATCCAAAAGTGTGTGTGTATGTAGGGGGGGGGGCAATTAAACAAACTATAGGGGTGCTAGCCCCCAACACTTCTACTACTTCCCAAATCAACTTTAACCACACGACTTGAGCTTGAGAGTCTTACTAACAAATATTTCATGTGCCATCATTATTGTGGATATTTGGTTGACGATGAGAGTTCAAATTCATGGCTAATGGCTGCATATGGGATAAGACAAGAGGGTGTAAGGGAGGCTGCTGTGAATTTTTAGGTAAAGGGAGACTATGTTTTTAGTATCCAGGAGATCACCAAAGGAGGAAACACTGCTTGCCGCAAGAGCCCATACCAAGATCCCAACAGGTGTGCGATTACCTATTGATGGTAACAGCTTTGGTGAGATACTGGGGATTAGAGATACTAAATACAGTATAAGATGGAGTTTGGCTCTGATTTTATTGTATTGTGTCCACATTATCCTAGGATCCTAGGACCACAAATAAGTAGATAAAACTCCAACGCGTGTCAGTTTTTCAGAATATCCTCATCAGTGAACATGATGGTCAAGCTAAGGTATGAATACCTCATCTAAGGTATGAATCTCTGTATTCATACCTTACATTGACCATCATGTCTCCCCGATGAAGATTTTCTGAAAAATGTAAATGCATTGGGTTTCATCTACGCACATGTGGTTCTTTTCTGTAGATGTGAGGATGGTCCCTGTATCTATACCATTGTGACTGATCAGCTGCTGGTTTTGTATAATGTTTTTAATGAAATTGTATTAATAAATGTATACTTTTTAATATTGTTGTGTGTGTGTAAGTGTCCAAAAAGTCTTGAATCCTAGCCAATTGTATACTAACTGTATACATAAACACAAATTTTAACAGTGAAACTAATTGGTGGTTTCATGGTTATACTTATGTAAAATCCTGAGGGGTTTTGTGGAATGTATTTCTGTATTTGGTTCTGAAATGACATTAGGGAGTTGGGAGCCTGGTCCCCAGCCAGGTGCTCACCAAAAAGCTAGAGGGCAATTGGACTATCTCGGTACAATGCAATGAAGATAAACTTCAGATATAAAAACAAGCATGTAAAAAGATATACAAAAGTTCATTGAAACGCAATACATGACAAAAATATCAATGATGAATAAAAAATAGGTGACGGTCCACGTGTATCACCAGAATAATACTCCCTTGGTGGGGAAGATCACAGTGGGATAGTTGGTCACGGACAGTATTTCTACTCTAATCCTGATGAAGCGGCTCAGTCCGCAAAACTAGTAGAAAGAAATCCTGATGAAGCCGCTTAGTCCGCAAAACTAGTAGAAATCCCGATGAAGCAGCTCAGTCTGCGAAACTAGTAGAAATACTGTCCGTGACCAACTATCCCACTGTGATCTTCCTCATCAGGGGAGTATTATTCTGGTGATACACATGGACCATCACCTATTTTTTATTCATCATTGATATTTTTGTCATGTATTGTGTATCAATAAACTTTTGTATATCTTTTTACATGCTTGTTTCTATATCTGAAGTTTATCTTTATTGCATTGTATCGCGATAGTCCAATTGCCCTTTAGCTTTTTGGTGAGCACCTGGCTGGAGACCAGGCTCCCAACTCCCTTAGGCTGCATTCACACCTGAGCGTTTTGTCGCCTGAAGCCTGAAGCTACAAAAAGCTAGAGGGGAAAAAATACATTATTCTCTATAGAGATGGTTCACATCTCCACTCCAAAATGCCTGAAGCCCTACGCCTGAAGCTCAAACACGTTCCGGACCCTTTTTTGACGCTCGAATCGGGCAGATTTGGGCGTTTTTCTTCTTTTTACATTGGTAACCTTTTGCTCTGTACAAAATCGCGCCAAACGCGGTAAAAACGCTGCGAATTGCGGTAAAAAACGCTGCAATTGCGCGATTTTCTGCCTGAAAACGCTACTCTCAGGTGTGACTGCAGCCTTAATTCTAAAATTTATGGATGATGGTACAACTCTAAATTGATTCTATCTACCCATGGATAGTGTCTGTAGAAGCCATTCATAATCTTCCACTTCTGAAATGACATTAACATGTTAAAAACCTCTGTGAGAATTTAGTGGTTGGGTTTTTACTTATTTTGCTAAAATCAATAAATTATCCATCAATCCAATTGAATTTTCTTCATGAAATAAACAGCTTGTAATGTAGTCAGTTTTGACCGTAATAAATGCTATTTATACTTTTACAAAACAGCTCCATATATTTATTTAATATATCAAAATCACACAAGTCCCATGTTTTACTTTCTGTACTTATAAATGAATGCATTACTGACCGTTGATGATAACGTTCATTTAGTCCTTTGTAAAGTGAAGTTGTTGTGAATTTTTGTATTATAATAATGTAATTTAAACTGAAAAAAAAAAGGTTTGTCGTTATGTTGTTTCAATATTAAAAAAATACCGTTAATAAAGTTATGTTCAGCATTAAAGTGGTTGTAAACTCTCCCCCACAACTTTGTCCCATGTAAATCAGCATAAAAAAACCCTAATGAACACTGCTTGTAGATATCTCCTTACTTGCTTAGTATTGTTGTAATCCTTTTTGTTCTTTAGAATGATGTCACTGAGCATGCCCAGATCTCCCCTGATTTACGGCACACTCTGTGTACTTGTCTATCTATTATCAGGACTTCCTACGGCACACAACACTGAAATCCCAAAATACTGCAGAATCATTCAGAGCTTCGTCCTACACCCCATGTGACCATGTGACATCAAATGCAGTGTAAACCAGGGCACCGGACAGCATTACTGCAGTCTTATCAGCTGAAGCTGATAAGACTGACAAAGGCAAACACTAGATAATCGGCACAAGTAAATACTATGAAATAAAACAAGTCAGCTATGAAGAAGGAAACAGGGTTGCCATAGAAAAGTTGGATTGAGAAGGAGGCTTGGTTAACAGTACAGGAAGTGCTCAATGTAAGGGCAGAAATACTCTCCACTGTGGACTCAGAAAACAATACTTAAGATGGCGCTGCCTAACCCCTGGAAACAAGTTTTTGAAAGTTTCTTTAAACAGTAAGTAATATGCGATTTGGGCTGGATTACAGTGGCTATAGTTTGATAATTGCTTATTATAATGGACTAAATGAAAAGAAGCATCAGAGTGGGAGAGTTTACTTCCTCTTTAAAGCAAGGCTAAATCACATCCTACAATCGTACTAACTGTAGTAATGCATCAGATTATTATGCAAGTATTGATTGGGGTCTCTTGTTATCCTGATCCCTAAATATTTAAGGGAATCTACGACTGCTAATTTAGGGCTATTCCTTAGCATCCCTTCCCTTATTTCGGCCATCGGAAGGAGCTCTGACTTCGTCCAGTTGATCTCTAGACCCGTGAAACTACCAAACCTCTCCACAGCTTTCATTGCTTCCTCCAATGAGTGTTCTATGTCCCCCAGGAAGAGCAATATATCATCAGCATATAATGCTATACGCTCTTCTCCTGAGATCCTACGGAAACCTACAATGTCAGGGCTCCTTCTGATGTACTCCGCAAGGGGCTCCATAGCTAGCGCAAAGAGCAAGGGCGATAAAGGGCACCCCTGCCTGGTTCCCCTTTCCAATTTTATTTGATTTGAAAATCTATTGTTAATTTTTAATCTAGCTACTGGTCTGTCATAGAGCATCTTGATCCACCCGATCAGCGTGGGTCCAAATCCAAACTCTTCCAGTATACGCCAAATGTATTCCCACTCTATAGAGTCGAAGGCTTTGGTCACATCCAATGATAATATCGCCTTCGACCCTATATTATCTGTTGGCGTTTGAAGATTTAAAAAAGCTCTCCTTATATTTGTACTGGTTGATCGGTTTGCTATGAACCCAGACTGATCAGGGTGGACCAATTTTGAAATAACTTTATCCATTCTAGCTGAGATAACTTTAGCTAGAATTTTTGCATCCGTGCACAAAAGGGAGATTGGCCTATACGAAGCGGCATCTAGGGGATCTTTCCCTTCCTTATGAAGTACGATGATGGTAGCTTCTCTCATTGACTCAGGGAGATAACCCACCTCCATTGCCCCCCCTAAAACCTTCAACAGTTCCGGGAGCAGGATATCCCCATAGTATTTATACGTTTCTGTTGGGAGACCATCCGGACCCGGAGACTTTTGATTTGCCATGTCGGCTACAGCCTGTTGTAATTCGGAGAGCGTTATTGGGGAATCCAGACCAACTCTTTCTTCAAGTGTTATCTTCGGAAGGGCTACCTTCCCCAAAAAACTCTCCATCATTGATCTCCCCGCTCCCCTTACTCGTGCGGAGTATAAGTCCCTATAGAACTCCTCAAAGCTTTCCAGTATACTTTTGGAGTTCGAGGTTACCCCCCCGTCTCTACTTCGAATAGCTGATACATTACTGGGGGCCCTGTTCGCCCTTGCCACCTGGGCCAACATCCTCCCCACCATCTCTCCTTCCATGAAGGCCTCCTGCCTCTGTAACAACTGTTTGGTCTCGACTCTCTGGATTACACATAATTTATATTCCTGTTGTTTTTCCAGCCATTTTTCTTTCCCTTCCATTGTTGGGGCTAGAATATAATTAGCCTCCGCTGCAGCCGCTTCCCTCCTTTTATTTTCTTCCTGTGCCCTTACCCCCTTGTTGTACTTCGCCACCTGCTGAATTAATAATCCCCTCAAGAAAGCCTTAAGGGTATCCCATATAATCCCTAATTCTGCTGTGTTTGCGTTGACTACAATAAATTCTCTCAGTGTTGGTGGGATGGTATCTATACTTCTGAGTATCTCAAACCAGCACGGGTTAATTTTCCACCCCCTCAATATTTCCTCCCTCCCTATCTTTAAACTAAGCATAAGAGGGGAGTGGTCCGAGATCCCCCTTGGCCAATACTCAACTGCTTCTACCAGCTCCAATGCCCTATCGTTTCCCATCACCATATCAATTCTGGAGAGGGTGGAGTGTGTGGCCGACCAGCAAGAAAATTGCTGAGCGTCAGGGTTCCGCACCCTCCAGAAGTCTATCCAACCCACCTCCTCCATAAACCGACTCAACTGCCCTTTCTTCATGTTTTCTGCTACCCTCTGGGCTGGGAATCTGTCCATATTGTAATCCAATACCTGGTTAAAGTCACCTATTATTATGATTGGTGTTCCCTGCTTATCCAACAGGAACTCGTTTAATTTAAGCATGATCTCCATTTTAAATGGGGGGGGACATACACATTTGCTATCACCATCTTTTTATCTTCAATTTGACAACAGAGAAAAATATACCGGCCCATTTCATCTGAGATGGCTTGCATGCAGGAAAAATTCACCCCTTTCTTCACCATTATGCTAACCCCTCTACTGTATGAGCCATAAACCGAGTGGTACTGAAATTGGTATACCCCATTCTGCCTTTGTAGTTGTTGGGCTGTTTCTTTTGTCAAATGGGTTTCCTGCAGGCAAGCCACATCAATCCCATAGTTCCTCATCATAGAAAACACTATTGCCCTCTTACCCGCTGTGCCTAACCCTCTTATATTCCATGACCCAATTCTTAATATTTTAGATTGCATCATTTTTCACCCAATGTATTTTAATCAGTAGTATTTTATCTCTATAGCAGTGTTTTCACCCATTATCCTAGTGGTTCCCCGTTGAAAAGCTCTATGTGTCTCCCTTTTTACTTCCCACTTCTGTGCGTCTACCGTGATTCTCTCTTTTTTATCAGTGGATGTACCCTTTTTCCCTTGGCCCTTTACACACCTTTGATCTGAAATATTACCCATACCCATCCCTCCCCCCTCCCCCCCTCCCCACCTCTCTCGGTGAACCCCCCGGGGACTACCAGTGACCTTATCCCATACTCTTAACCCTTTCTTCACATACACCCTTATCAACATCCTCTCGTACCCGCCCACTGTGCCAACCCCCCCCCCCCCACCCCCCCCCTCGTGTAATCTATTCTGAGTACCACAACTTATCACAATGCCAGTAACCTTTCCCTGTTCTCCTCCACCCATTTCTCTACCCCTCCTGGATCCTCAAAGTACCGGGTTTCCCCCAGGGCCATTACCCTCAGTTTGGCCGGGTATAAAAGAGCATATTGAATTTTAAACTTTTGTAGTGAACGTTTGACCTGGGTGAATTCTGCCCTACGTTTTTGGAGCTCCTGAGAGAAATCTGAATAGAAAGAAATTTTAATCCCATTAAAAAAGATATTCCCTCTGTCCCTGGCTTTTCGCAGAAGTGTCACTTTGTCCTTAAAATTAAGGAACTTCATTAACAGGGTTCGTGGATAGCCTCCTGCTGGTGGTGGGCGGAACGGCACCCTATGTGCTCTTTCGATGCTAAATGATCTTGAAAAGGATTCTCTCCCAAAGGTCTCAGTTAACCAGCCTTCCAAAAATTCAGTAGGGTTGGATCCTTCACTCTTCTCAGGCATTCCCACTATCCTAATGTTATCTCTACGACTCCTGTTCTCGATTTCTTCCAATTTAACGGCTTGCCGGTGTAACTGCTCCCTCATGTTCTTCATCTCTTTAACCAGTGGAAGAACATCATCCTCCACCTGGCTGATCCTTCCTTCCAATACTGTGGTTCTCTCAGCTATCCTTTGCATGTCTTGTCTTACCAGTGCCAAGTCCTCTTTGACCCCCCTCATCTGTTCGCCCAAGTCTTTGAGCGAGTCATTTGAGGTTTTTACTGCTTTAAAAATGTCCATTAATGTGGGTTCTTTCTCCAGAGGTGGGGCGGGTCCTGCCCCAACCCCAATTGCTTCTATGCTTGTTTTTATATTTTGATCTGCGGCCACGGTGTTTTTACTTCCCTGTGTCTGTGTCTTTACCCCCTGGGCCCTTGGTGTTGCCGCATTTGATTGGCTCTGCCCTTGACTCTTTCTCTCTCCTGTACCTCCTAATCTGATACCAATATTGGGGAAGTTTAGGGAGAAAATTAAAACATGGAAATCCCTCCCCCTGTCTAGTGCCGGTAGATGTTCATTAATAAAAATGATTTGGCTGCCCCAACTGTTGTATGTGCTCCATAATGCCCCCATATGGATCCCCAGAAAATGGTTTGATAAAATCGAGAGTCTATTTAGGGAATTGGTGTGGAAGGGGGGACAGGCAAGAATACGGCTTCGGACTCTGCAACTCCCTTCAGGGGAAGGGGGTCTTGCACTGCCCAATCCTGAGATATACTATTTAGCGTCTCAGTTACAACAATTAGTGGGATGTTGTGCCCAAGAGGGAGGGTCCCCTAATGGAAAAATTCTTTTGACAGGCGCGCTACACGAGACCATAATAGAAACTTTAGAGGCAGGGTCGTTTGGGGCTAAGAACCCAACAACAAAAATGGTCAGTAAAGTTTGGAAAGTCGTCAAAAAAAAGTTAAAATATATGGAGACTAACATATATACCCCAATCTGGAACAATAGCAACCTACAGGAATTACGTATAATGGGGAAAATCAGGGAGTGGGAAAATAGGGGAATTAAAAAAGTGAGCCAAATATACGATGGTCAGGCCATAAAAAAATTCGAAGTACTAAAAAGGGAATTTGATATCCCCCAGAATACACAGTTTAGTTATCTTCAAATAAGCCATGCCCTAGAAGCCCAGTTTCGAAACCAACCTATGGTATGGGAGGAACTACCAGTGCTACAGGTTATTGGGGAGCCAGGATCCACTAAAGGATTAATATCTGTGATATATAAACTACTGAACAGAGGGACCCTAGGCGAAGTAAAGCTGCTGGAGGTAAAAAAAAAATGGGAACAGGATCTAGGTGCCATTCCACAGGGACAATGGAAGAGAATACTAGAACTAGCCCCGATGATATCGGTTTCGCCCGCCCAGAAATTCTCACATCTGATGCTACTCAACAGAGCGTATTATACACCAAAGCTGTTATGTAAATTTGGAAGAAGGCCTAATGATAAGTGTCCGAGGTGCCAGGGGCAGGGGGACCTGGTCCATATGGTATGGAGATGCCCCAAGCTCTTCCGGTACTGGGAAGGGGTGACAAAAGTATTGAAGAGCATATTTAAAAAAGAAGTGGAAAGGGAAGTGGTACTTTGTATCTTGGGGTATAGACAGGAAAAGGGTGAAACAAAAAGTACAACAGTGGCAATATTAAGGGGCATGTATCAGGCCAGGAAGATGATAATGATGAGATGGCAATCACAGATGCCACCCACAGTAAAGAATTGGATCGATATAATGAATGAAACCCTCCCGAAGGAGAGAGCCGCGTACATAAAGAGATATAATATGAAAGAATTTGATAGGATGTGGAGACCATGGATAGAGGGAATACACCAGATACAGCTGGAATAGAGGGGGGGTGGGGAGGCGGGAAAGGGGGGATAATGAGACAGGAGTAAATCCAGGCAATATTACTCAAAAAGCGGCTCCCTCCTTTTTAGTGGAGGGAATATAGAGTGCTCTTTTTTTATCTTCATAAAGAGACATACCTATGTGTTAAGTACAAAATGTATGTAAAAAAGATACTGGTCCTGGAATATTGTGTTGAGGTGTAAACATGTTTTATAGATGGAAAAACTAATAAAGATTATAATTAAAAAAAAAACTGTAGTAATGCAAACAGGTTTTAACCTCTTGTCTACTGGCCACTTTCACCCCCTTCCTGCCCAGGCTAATTTTCACTTTCAGCACTCTCACACGTTGAATGACAATTACGCGGTCATGCAACTCTGTACCCAAATAAAATTTTTTATCATTTTGTTTACACAATTAGAGCCTTCCTTTGGTGGTATTTAATCACTCCTGAGTTTTTTATATTTTGCTAAATAAACAAAAAAAGACTGAATTTTTATTTATTTTTTAAACCCCCATGTTTTTCTTAATTTCTGTTATAAAATGTTGCAAATAATTGTTCTCCATAACATTAGCCCAAAATGTATTCTGCTACATTTCTTTTTTTTTTTTTCATAGATATTTTTATTAAGTTTTAAGAATGAAAATGATTACAAAGAATACAAATTCATACAAAAAAAAACATAATTTTAAAATATATTAAATATTAAATATATTTTTAAATGTAACATTTAAAAATGGGAGGAAAAGGGAACAAAAACAATCAACAAATGTACAACAGTTTTTAACCACTTAAGGATCGCCTCCTGCACATTTACGTCGGCAGAATGGCACAGCTGGGCACATCAACGTACAGGTCTCTTGCCCTTTATGAGCCCAGCTGCTGAGTTCCGTGACCATGGCCGCGGGACCCGCGGACCCGATTGCCACTGGTGTCCCGCGATCGGGTCACAGAGCTGAAGAACGGGGAGAGGTATGTGTAAACAAACCTCTCCCTGTGCTTCCTAGTGAGACTGACACTGATCGTCTGTTCCCTGTCATCGGGAAAGACGATTAGTGATGTCGAACTCCAAGCCACGCCCCGCTAAAGTAAAAAAAACACACACACACACGTCACACTTAACCCCTCCCCGCCCCCTAGTGGTTAACCCCTTCATTGCCAGTGTCATTTACACAGGAATCAGTGCATTTAAATAGCACTGATTGCTGTATAAATGACAATGGTCCCAAAAATTTGTCAAAAATGTCCGATGTGTCCGCCATAATGTCACAGTCACAATAAAAATTGCTGATCGCCGCCATTACTAGTAAAAAAAAAAAATATTATTAAAAATGCTATAAAACTATCCCCTATTTTGTAAACGCTATAACTTTTGCGCAAACCAATCAATAATCGCTAATTGCAATTTTTTTTACCAAAAATATGTAGAAGACAATGTATCGGCCTAAACTGAGGAAAATAAATGTTTTTTTATAGATTTTTTGGGGATATTCATTATAGCAAAAAGTTAAAAATATTGCATTTTTTTCAAAATTGTCGCTCTATTTTTGTTTATAGCGCAAAAAATAAAAACCGCAGAGGTGATCAAATACCACCAAAAGAAAGCTCTATTTGTGGGAAAAAAAGGATACCAATTTTGTTTGGGAGCCACGTCGCATGACCGCGCAATTGTCAGTTAAAGTGACGCAGTGCCGAATCGCAAAAAGGGGCTTGGTCCTTTGGCTGCAAATTGGTCCGGGGCTGAAGTGGTTAAGGACATATCATAGGTGTAAAAGGGATGTGCTAAATTTTTTTGATGAAAATAACCCAATTCAGTGTATATCATTTAGCCTGTAGGAAAGTTATACAGTCCGCAAACTACGGTATATACAGTATACCTAAAAATTGATCAATCCTGATGGCCTATCTCATTTCTTGAGGCCCTAAAATATCAGGACAGTACAAATATCCCCCAACATTTTTGGAATGTAGACAGTCCAAGGTATTTAGGAAGGTGCATAGCGGGTTTTTTGAAGTTGTAATTTTTGTCATATTTTTGGGGAAAATTAAAAAATAAAAAATGTTTTTTCATATTCCAAAAAATTATGGCAAAAAATGACAACTTCAAAAAACCCGCTATGCCCATTCCTAAATACCTTGGACTGTCTACATTCCAAAAACATACTGTCACCAGTGCAGGACAGCGTCATTATTTAAGTGGTGTGGCGGTGATCAGGGACACTGACTGACAGCAAGAAAAAAAAAATTGTAATTTTTTTTTATTACATTTTTTTAACACACTTATGCCCCGTATACACGGTCGGAAAATCCGACCACAAAATCCATCGGATTTTTTCCGACGGATTTAGTCCGACACTGGTGTTGCATACACACGGTCGGACAAAGTTGTCGGAAAATCCGATCATTCTGAAAGTGGTGACGTTTGTTGCCTACGACGGGACTACGTAGAGGCTAGTAGCCAATAGCTTTGGTCTTGTAATATGATCTGAGCATGCGTGGCACTTTATCCGTCGGAATTCGCTACACACGATCGGAAAAAGTCCGATAGGACTTTGTCGTCGGAAAATTTGAGAGCAGGAGATAAAACTTTGTCTGTCGGAAAATCCGATGGAAAATGTCCGATGGAGCCTACACACGGTCGGAATTTCCGACAACATTGTCCGATAGGACAATTTTCCGTCGGAAAATCCGACCGTGTGTATGGGGCTTATGACCACAGTAACATTGTCCTACTCTGGGGAAATGATCAGTATTTTTTTACACATTATGTTTGCTTATAACAATGAATTGCTATAAGCAAGCATTTTACTGAATGATGCTGATTCATTCAGTTTGTTTTGTTGTGATTAGCTGTGATTGGTCAAAGCAAATCACCTGGTACAGATGGGCTGCAGTTGGCCCTGTCTGTCCATGTGATTACACTGACCAATCACAGCTAGCAACACAATTGTACACAATGGTTGGCATGAAAGGAAGCCATACATTGTGCGATTGGTCACAGCAGTCACATGCCGGCATGAGCCGGTACACTGATCCTGTAGACACGGCCCGTGACAGATCGTGCTGCTGTGTGGCGCTTTCTGACAGGATATCATACGATGTCCAGTCAGGATGGGAACACCACTGCCCGGCCGTCATTCTGCTATAGGCCAGGTCGGAAGGTGTTTCTGTGACATTAAACTGATAAATTGGAATTTTTTAATGTTTGGCATAGTTATCTTTGATTACAATATCTATTTGTTTCAGTTACTGGGCAACAATCATGATTTAAAAATGTATTGTATTTATTTATGTTTATAAACTGATGTTTATATCTTCTTTTTTTTTTTATGTATATTTGCCCCCCCCCCCCCCCCCCCTTTTTTTTTACTTCTACTTACCTGATTGCAGGTCCTGTACATTTAAGGTATTCACCTGCCCAGCGGATTCAGCGTTGACCTGCTGAGATCCGCTTCTCTGCCCCCCTGGTCCTCCACCGCCATCTTCTTTTGTGATATTATCTGTAAGCTGTTCTTCCAGGTTAAGCCGGCGGCTTCCCGATGATGCGCCACCTGGCCCCGCCCCTTCCTTCTTTCCCAATGAAGGACAGTGCTTCATGGGGTATGTGACGTACATATCCCAGGAGGCAGAGTTTCCAAAGTGCACGTCATTCGCCTAGGCAAATGACGTGCATTGGGGGGGGGGGGCAGGCCAGAGCTTTATTTAGAAAAAAACATAAAAAAAGGACAAAAAAAAAAAAAATGCCCAATTTGCACAGCAGAGGAGAAGAGGAGTGTATGGGAGACAACAGTAGTTCTAAACCCCTACAAATACCCAGTAAAGTGACTGGCCTCAGGTGATACACAGAGATGAAACAAATCCTCCTTCATAAGGATCTGCAGCCCTCTCGTCTCTACAGCCGTTCAAAGTCCAGAATTTAGACAGCATTTCCCAGCTACAGAAGGCAGGGGGCGGGGATCTGATGTCACACACTGCACAGCATAGAGCAGGGAGCTGAGTGTAATCTGAGACCTGAGTGAAGGAAAAGGACACAGGCTCATAGGGAAATGTACTTAGCTGGGGCTGTCATCCAGCGATGTAAATCTATCATCAATCATGGCGTTCAACAATGTAAATCTATCATCAATCATGGTGTCCAGTGATGTAAATCCTCATTGGTCACAGTGACCCCCACCTGACAATGTTAACCTGCCATACTACTGTTGCTCAAAGACAGTTCTCCAATGGAAGCATAGGACTGGGAATCCTGGCTGCAGGTAACCAGGGAGAGACCTATGAAGCCAACACTCAGCAAGCCCTACGGGGACAGTGCTACACAAGCAATTGAACAGGTGTACCTAATAAAGTGGACGGTGAGTGTATATGACCCACAGTTGACATTTGACAGTTGACATTTGACACAGTTGACAGTTGACATTTGACACAGTTGACAGCTGACATAGGGACCACATTTTACAGAGGTGCCTTGGGGTGACAGTGGGGCTTCAATGTGTATTTGCAAATGCATGCAACATAAAATGTTTTTTCCCAGCACAGAAATAGTATTAACATTTCCTAATAACAGTCACGGTTCTTAAGAAAGAAAACTTCCTATTTCTATGAATACAAGAATGACACAAAACCAAGAGAAAAAAACAACAACAGCACAAAGGAGTCTATATATAAAACAAATTGTATAGCTATTAATCCAGCAAATCTGTCTGAATTGGGCAAAAACAAGTGTTCTTTAGACCATGGGGTCTCAAACTGGTGGCCCTCCAGCTGTTGCACAACTACAATTCCCATGAGGCATTGCAAGGCTGACCGTTACAAGCACGACTCTCATAGGCAGAGGCATGATGGAGGGCCACTTAGGGTCAATTAATGTCCTTTTATTATTGCCTTTATTAAAATACCACATTATGGCCTAGATGGAGCTGAGGAGCATAGGAAATGCATTGCTCTTTGTAATGGTATGGGCAGCAGGCACTGGCACTATGCAGGCCCAGTGCCCACCAAATACAGACACTGTGCCCAGCATATGCAGCCACTGTGCCAACCAAATACAGTCACTGTGCCCATCATACGCAGCCACTGCGCCCACCGAACCCGCCCCCACTCGCGGGACTCGTGGCTCTGGCAACACCCCCAACTCCTCGCACGTGGCCCCCACTCGCAGGGTTTTGTGGCTCCGGCAGCACCCCCAAACCCCAACAAAGCCCCCCCCCCCCCCCCCCCCCGTGCAGCTCTGACAGACCCCCTGGCACTTACCGCCAGGCAGCAGCTCCTCTCCAAGTGCACCAGAGCCTCTGCCTCTAATCAGGTGCTTCAAAAAGTACCACCCCCTCTTGCCCCCATCATAGGGATCCATGCATCCAGCGGCCTGAAAGGGGCCAGTTGCATGGATGGGGGGGTGGCGCCCATGCGCCTGCGATGCACGGGCCGCCACTGTTTAAAAGGCCCCAGAGGCTGCAACACCTAAGCAAGAGGCACCACTAACCAAACACTGTCATGAAGACCAAGGAACTCTCCAAACAAGTAAGGGACAATGTGGTTGAGAAGTACAAGTCCAAATATCTACATCTTTGATGAGCTCTAGGGTCACCATCAAATCTATCATAACCAAATGGAAAGAACATGGCACAATAGCAAACCTGCCAAGAGACGGCCGCACACCAAAACTCACAGACTGGGCAAGGAGGGCATTAATCAGAGAGGCAGCACAGAGACCTAAGTTAACCCTGGAGGAGCTGCAGAGTTCCACAGCAGAGACTGGAGTATCTGTACATAGGACGACAATAAGCCGTACGCTCCATAGAGTTGGGCTTTATAGCAGAGTGGACAGAAGAAAACCATTACTTTCAGCAAAAAAACAAAATGGCACGTTTTGAGTTTGGGAAAAGGCATGTGGGAGACTCCCAAAATGTATGGAGGAAGGTGCTCTGGTCTGATGAGACTAAAATTTAACTGTTTGGCTATCAAAGAAAGTGCTATGTCTGGCACAAACCCAACACATCACATCACCCAAAGAACACCATCCCCACTGTGAAACATGGTGGTGGCAGCATCATGCTGTGGGGATGTTTTCAGTAGTCAGGACTGGGAAACTGGTCAGAGTTGAGGGAAAGATGGATGGTGCTAAATACAGGTATATTCTTGAGCAAAACCTGTAGCACTCTGTGTGTGATTTGAGGCTAGGACGGAGGTTCACCTTCCAGCAGGACAATGACCCCAAACACACTGCTAAAGCAACACTTGAGTGGTTTAAGGGGAAACATGTAAAGGTGTTGGAATGGCCTAGTCAAAGCCCAGACCTCAATCCAACAGAAAATCTGTGGCCAGACTTAGATTGCTGTTCACAAGCGCAAACCATCCAACTTGAAGGAGCTGGAGCAGTTTTGCAAGGAAGAATGGCCAAAAATCCCAGTGGTAAGATGTGGCAAGACTCATAGAGACTTATCCAAAGTGACTTGGAGTTGTGATAGCTGCAAAAAGCGGCTCTACAAAGTATTGACTTTAGGGGGGTGAATAGTTATGGACATTGACTTTTTCTGTTATTTTGTCCTATTTTTTGTTTGCTTCACAATAAAAAAAAAATCTTCAAAGTTGTGGGCATGTTCTGTAAATTAAATGATGCAAATCCTCAAACAATCCAAGTTAATTCCAGGTTGTGAGGCAACAAAACATGAAAAATGCTAAGGGGGGGGGGGGGGGGTGAATACTTTTGCAAGCAGGGCCGGTGCTACCACTAGGCAAACTAGGCAGCCGCCTAGGGCGCCCTGCTGCAAAGGGTGCCTGGCCACTGGTTTTCCTACTCTCTGCTCTCTGCAGCAAGCAACTAAGTCTCAGCATCAGCAGGCAGCTGCCGCTCCGTTCACACATAGTGCCAGAGGCGCAGCAGTGGTGGAGAAGTGGAGGACTGTGTCTGTGTCCCGACTCCCACAGCAAGCAAACATTCATTTAAAGGCACTGGTAGGCTGCATTGAAGGGTGCTGGTGAGGCTACATTTGATGGGCGCTGGTGAGGCTGCATTTGATGGGCGCTGGTGAGGCTGCATTTGATGGGCGCTGGTGAGGCTGCATTTGATGGGCGCTGGTGAGGTTACATTTGATGGGCGCTGGTGGGGCTGCATTTGATGGGCGCTGGTGAGGCTGCATTTGATGGGTGCTGGAGAGGCTGCATTGGATAGGCGCTGGTGAGGCTGCATTTGATGGGTGCTGGTGAGGCTACATTTGATGGGAGCTGGTGAGGCTACATTTGATGGGCGCTGGTGAGGCTGCATTTGATGGGTGCTGGAGAGGCTGCATTGGATAGGCGCTGGTGAGGCTGCATTTGATGGGTGCTGGTGAGGCTACATTTGATGGGTGCTGGTGAGGCTGCATTTGATGGGCGCTGGTGAGGCTGCATTTGATGGGCGCTGGTGAGGCTACATTTGATGGGTGCTGGTGAGGCTTCATTTGATGGGCGCTGGCGAGGCTGCATTTGATGGGCGCTGGCGAGGCTGCATTTGATGGGCGCTGGCGAGGCTGCATTTGATGGGCGCTGGTGAGGCTTCATTTGATGGGCGCTGGTGAGGCTTCATTTGATGGGTGCTGGTGAGGCTACATTTGATGGGTGCTGGCGAGGCTGCATTTGATGGGCGCTGGCGAGGCTGCATTTGATGGGCGCTGGTGAGGCTGCATTTGATGGGCGCTGGTGAGGCTGCATTTGATGGGTGTTGGTGAGGCTACATTTGATGGGTGTTGGTGAGGCTACATTTGATGGTTGTTGGTGAGGCTACATTTGATGGGTGCTGGTGAGACTACATTTGATGGACGCTTTATTAACCTCCTTGGCGGTAACCCCGAGCCTGGCTCGGGTCCAGCTTTTTGTGCTGGGAGCGGTAACCCCGAGCCAGGCTCGGGCTTGCGTGCAGGATGCAGGGGGGAAGTTACTTACCTTTTCCCCTGGATCCTGCGATGTCTCCCCGCTGTGTGAGCGAGCCGTCCGCTCGCTCGATTCACACAGTGCCGGGTGCCGCCGATCTCCGTTCCCTGTGACGTTACGACGCACGGGAGCGGAGATCGGCGCCAAATTTAAAAAAGTTTAAAAACACACAACACATACAGTACTGTAATCTTACAGATTACAGTACTGTATACAAAAAATACACACCCCCTTTGTCCCTAGTGGTCTGCCCAGTGCCCTGCATGTCATTTTATATAATAAAAAGATTTTTTTTTTTTCTGCCTGGAAACTGGAGATTGTCCATAGCAACCAAAAAGTGTCCCTTTATGTCAAAAGTGGTTTTAGACCAGCTAGAAAACACTGATAAAAAATTTAAATCACAATTTATCATCAAACAATAAATTTAATGACAGCGACTATTCTGCAACTGAGCAAATTTCAGTGTTTTTGATTTGATTACATTATTGAATCATTTTTATATATATTTTTATTATATTATAATTTATTATTTTGTGTTTCAAACTTTATCATACCCGGGATGTCTACTAGACTCTGGTTCGGACAGATTTAAGTGAGTTATTCATAAGAATTGCATGCCTACAATATAAAAACGCCAAATTTCCATGCAAAATAATTGTACCGCTTTCAGCACTAAATTCCAGCCAGAATCATACCGCCAGGGAGGTTAAAGCGGTTCTGCACTCTGTAAAAAAAATTTTTTTTTTAGGACGTAATATAAAGTATGCTTACCTTTATTAGGGGACTCACCTGTTCCATCTTCCATCTCGATCGCCGCCGGTTTTCGTCCGATGAAGTTCCTCGTCTTCTTCTTTAGTGCTGGGGGCCATCTTGCCTGTGGGCATGTGAAACACCCACAGGAACTTTAGATGGCCCAGCATGCACCGCCGTTACTCGCGCGTGCGCAGTAACGGCACATCTGCCGACATCTCACGAGATTTCGGCAGATGTGGCCGAAATCTCGGGAGATTTCGGAAGATGTGGCCGAAATCTCGCGAGATTTCGGAAGATGCCCGCACTGACTCCTGGGATCAATGACACCAGATCCCAGGAGACAGTGCGCCGTGACGACGATCGACGCAGAGACCCCGCCCGCCGCCGCAGAGAGAGAAGACCGGAAGTCTTCAATTACAAGGTAAGTAAAAAAAAAAAAAAAAAAAAAAACATTTCATTTAGTACTCTTTGCCTGATTTGGAAGGCAAAGAGATTTACTAAATGAATTGGGTGCCGAACCGCTTTAAAAAGGTGGGATTTACATGGGCAGGGAAAAGGGGGCGGAAATCTGCCGGGGGTCTCTGAGAGACAACAGTAGGTTGCTAGTAGACCAAAACCATCAGATATCTAAGGTGCAACTCATATCTCAATGTATACTGCAAGTAGTGAACTCAGTGTAGAAAAGTCTAAACTGGAATCACCCGGGTAACCCAAGAAACAATGTAATAATAAGCAATTGTCAATGTTTCGGTTTTGTAATAACAAATGCAGAAGTTCCCACACAGATAATTATCTTCCGGGCACGAAAAAAGTAAACTGTGGTTAGTGTTAATGTCGAAAGTGAGTATGTGCCTTTTCCATGCAAGACATATGAATAAGTTAACTTTAAATCCCCTATGACTATGTGATACCGTTTGGTGGTGACAGCTTCTCTTTAACGAGGCATTAGGGATCTATTAGACCCCAAAAGTTTTTCCATGACCTCCAAGCTGAGATTGTGCTGCCACAGCAGTCGGGGAATGACAGCTCTGAATCCTTTGTCTGAAGTGCCAAAACCTTCATTGCTTGCCAGTGCATGGACGTTCCCCAATCTCCTACCAACATCCTTACCGGATGTCTCACCTGGCCTCCATTGAAGTTAATTGGGTGCAGATGGTGCTCCATTAACTTCTTCACCATCCACAGTGGCCGGTGAAAGTGACAGTCAAACCTGAAAGTGATGCAGTACACACAGGGCCAGTGCTAGACTATTTTGCGCCCCACGTCCTTAAGATCTAAGGATGTGACACACCCCCACCCACGCTACCCCACCACCCCAAAAAATGAATAAAACTTCATCATTTTTAAAAAACAGTATTATATTAAAAAGCATATGATTTGCAGTCAAACTACTAATAACTTTTTTTTTTTTTTGGGGGGGGGGGGGGAGTGTCACGTACTTAGATCTTAAGGGTCCATCCTGGGACTTGTAGTCTTTCACTTTGGTCACATCCCCCAAAGTTATGGACTTTAAGTCCCAGCATTAACCCTTGAGATCCAAGGATGCGACCCCCCCCCCAAAAGTGAAGGATTACAAGTCCCAGCATGAACCCTTGAGATCTAAGGATGTGACCCTCCTCAAAAGTTAAGGACTACAAGTTCCAGCATGAACCCCTGAATACCAAGGATGTGATCCTCCCCAAAAGTGAAGGATTACAAGTCCCAGCATGAACCCTTGAGATCTAAGGATCTGACCACCCCCCCCCCCCCCAAAGTGAAGGACTACAAGTCCGAGCATGAACCCTTGAGATCTAAGGATGTGACCCTCCTCAAAAGTTAAGGACTACAAGTTCCAGCATGAACCCCTGAATACCAAGGATGTGATCCTCCCCAAAAGTGAAGGATTACAAGTTCCAGCATGAACCCCTGAATACCAAGGATGTGATCCTCCCCAAAAGTGAAGGATTACAAGTCCCAGCATGAACCCTTGAGATCTAAGGATCTGACCCCCCCCCAAAAAAAATTAAGGACTACAAGTCTCAGCAGGAACTCTTGAGATCCAAGGATGTGACCCTCCTCATAAGTGAAGGACTACAAGTTCCAGCATGAACCCCTGAATACCAAGGATGTGAACCTCCCAAGTCCCAGCATGAACCCTTGAGATCTAAGGATCTGACCCCCCCAAAGTGAAGGACTACAAGTCCGAGCGGGAACCCTTGAGATATAAGTATGTGACCCTCCTCAAAAGTTAAGGACTACAAGTTCCAGCATGAACCCCTGAATACCAAGGATGTGATCCTCCCCAAAAGTGAAGGATTACAAGTCGCAGCATGAACCCTTGAGATCTAAGGATGTGACCCCCCAAAAAGTGAAGGACTACAAGTTCCAGCATGAGCCCCTGAGATCTAAGTATGTGATCCCCCCAAAAGTGAAGGACTACAAGTCCCAGCATGCACCCTTGAGATCTAAGGATGTGACCCTCCAAAAGTGAAGGACTACAAGTCCCAGCATGGATCCTTGAGATCTAAGGATGTGACCCCTTAGAGCTCAGGGGTTCATGCTGAGACTTGTAGTCCTTCACTAGTTTGGGGATGTCTGATCCTCAGCTCTGAGGAGTTCATGCTGGGACCTGTAGTCCTTCACTTGGGGGGGGCACATCCCTCAAACGTGAAGGACTATGTGACAGACCTAGCCGGACAGAGGCTGTTGGAGGGGACTGAATGCGAGCCTCTTGCCTTGCGATTATGGGCCCTGGCATTTGGGGGAACGGTGCTGTTTGTGAGCTGTATGCCTGGGGACCACTGAGCTGGTGTTACTTGGATTCAGGTTCATGCTGGCCCCCCAAGACACATAGACTCTGGATATGTATTTGCCATATTAGCAATAGACTGAATCACACTGTTGGGACACAAGCTGTCAGATGCTAATGTCATCAACTCCAGCCACCTGTCTGTTGTGTAAATGAGTTTAGTCTGGCTTGAATATTCCACAATGTTGTTGTGCTAATTAACCCTGTATTGATGTTTATGGTAAAATGTCTTAAATAGTCATTCAATGAGCTAGGAGCCTTAAAGTCTTACCCTGAAAAGTCTTTTCACAGTCAACTAGCCTGGGTCAATGATTAGATAATTAGCTCATGCTAATTAGGAGAGGTTTTAGTCATCCGGCTGTATATATTTGCGTGACATCTCAAATAAAAGTTATTCCTGATGTACTCCAAGACTGGTGTTGTCTAGTTCTTGGGGGTTCCTATATCCCGATCCATTGGACTCATGTTCCATGACTTAAGAGGGGTATACTGACGGAAGCCCTCAAGCTGAGTGTAGGGACGTTCCGTCACATTGGTGGCAGCGGTGGGATCGTGCTTCCTGCAGTCTGGGACATCCAAACCTCCACCGGGATCCAAGATCAGGATAGCAGACTTCGGTCACCCCAGCGGAGACATTGATCTGGCATCAGAGTTCCCGGGGCTGCTGCCGATCGTCCTTTCAGCATACACCAGGACTGTGTCTGAGGATGAATACCTGGAGCTAAGGCAGCAGATTCGGGTGGAGCTCTGGATTGGAGCCCTCCAGCTCGCTGGTATAAAACAGGGCAAGTGCTTTCCAACCCAAGAGCAACGGGCCAGTGACCAACGGGCATTGGGGATGGCATTCCTGGGAGAGCGACCCCAGGAGCAATGGGTGACTGAGTTGGACAGGCTGGTCCAACTATGCTGGACAATCATTATTGGGCTCTGCAATGGCACGCAGAGCAGGGATATTTAGGGGAGACAACAGAATGCTCTCCGGAGGGATATGACTTTGGAGGCCCTGGATTGCTGTGGGAGAGCCTTACAGATCGTTTTGTGTTTGACGATGAAGGGGAACCTTCCCTTGAGGACCTGCGAGAATATAGAGAGGCTATGCTCGGTCTTGCAGGGGTCTCAGAGCTTAAACCTGATCTGGACCATTTGTTAAGGAAGGAACAGCATCTGAAAATGGCATACAGGAAACTGCTAGAACACGTTCAGCAGCATGCCAGAGAATCGGCAGTGGAAATTCCGGAGATTGTCATCCCCAAAGCGGAAGTGCTGACAATTGGGCAGAGCTCTGCTAACTTCTGCCCAGCACCAACAGTGGCTTCGGCCTTCTTGAGAGAAGAGTTAGTCGGCCTTTCTCCCACAACATTGACAGGGACATGTGATTTTCTGCAAGCAGCATCTATGGAGTTACAACAAACTTCTCCAGCTGAAGATCTGGTAACTGAACAGAGGGTCCAAGACCTCTGTCCCACACTTTTAACAATTACAGAGACTGGGGATTTAATAGATGTTTCTGTAGAGGAGGAACCACCTAATAAACCCCCAGCAGAAGTGCTGGCAACCGGACAGAGAGTGCAAGACCTCTGCCCCACACTTACAGTAATTCTGGAGGCCCAGGGTGAGGAGGTGGCAGTCCATCACGAGTTGCAGATCAGGATCCAAGGAGAGAATGCAGTCATCACCTCACAACTGCAGCTTGATCTGGTGTCGGTGGATGGGCCTGTGGTCTCCACTAACAGAAAACCAGCAGAAGTGCTGGCAACCGGGCAGAGTGCTACCAACCTCTGCCCAGCACCAGTAACAGCTGCGGAGTTCCAGGGAGCTGGGGCAGTCGGCCTCTCTCCCCAACAGTTAGCTGGAGCAGATGATGTAGGGAAGCTCCTACGCCCAGCTGAACTGCTGGCAACGGAACAGAGCGCTGCTGGCCTCTGCCCACAACTAACACAGGACAGATTTCCTGTAAAGGTGGATGGGAATCCAGTCTCCACCTGTATATCCCAGGGATGCTGGGCAGTAGGCCCATATGCCCAACAGCATGGCAGACTGAGCCCAGCCACCCTGTCTTCTCTCCTGCGGCTAAAGGGACTCCAGGAGGAAGGACCAGTCCGCACTTCCCCCCAGCAGCGGGTATGTTCTATGAGAGAGGCAGAGGTTGGCTGGGTGAGTCGTGCTCTGTTTGAAACAATTTGTTTGGGGTACTGTGTGGGTACAGGCATTAGAGGACTGGAACTATGGACTAACTTTGGAGTCAACCCGTCTGGGGTCTCCTCCTGTGTTAGTCTCCTGCCGAAAGGGGAGAAATGTGACAGACCTAGCCGGGACAGAGGCTGTTGGAGGGGACTGAATGCGAGCCTCTTGCCTTGCAATTATGGGCCCTGGCATTTGGGGGAACGGTGCTCTTTGTGAGCTGTATGCCTGGGGACCGCTGAGCTGGTTTTACTTGGATTCAGGTCCATGCTGGCCCCCCAAGACACATAGACTCTGGATATGTATTTGCCATATTAGCAATAGACTGAATGACACTGTTGGGACACAAGCTGTCAGATGCTAATGTCATCAACTCCAGCCACCTGTCTGTTGTGTAAATGAGTATAGTCTGGCTTGTAAGATTATTCCACACATGTTGTTGTGCTAATTAACCCTGTGTTGATGTATATATTTGTGTGACATCTCAAATAAAAGTCATTCAAATGAGCTAGGAGCCTTAAAGTCTTACCCTGAAAAGTCTTCTCTCAGTCAACTAGTCCGGGTCAATGATTAGATAATTAGCTCATGCTAATTAGGTTAGGATTTTAGTCATCCGGCTGTATATATTTGTGTGACATCTCAAATAAAAGTTATTCCTGATGTACTCCAAGACTGGTGTTGTCTAGTTCTTGGGGGTTCCTATAGCCATATCCATTGGTATTAAGGTTTGAACAAACTCACAGATACAGATTTAGCCTCTCTGAATGGTCTGAGGAGGGCTGTAATGCTGCACAGTGCTTTAGAGGCTGGTCTGAGGAGGCCTGTAATGTGCAGTGCTCTGGACGGTGCACTGTTTGAGCCTTTTCTTGCCATGCAGCAGGCTGCATGTTGTGGGACTACAGGCTAGGGTTGCCACCTGTCCGGGATTCACCCGGACACTTCGGTTTTTGAATCATGTGTCCTGGTTTCAGTCCACCTGAAACCCTGACACATTATTCAGACAGGAATGTGGCTCGGAACAGGGCCTGACAGGAGGGTGGGGGGGCACTATGTGCGCCGCATTACTATTCACTTTGGAGCGCCCAAAGGTGTCCCAGGTCTGTTACAATCCTAGTGTATACTAAAACAAACAAAAAAATTACTGTGCGCTGCTAAAGTGTTCGGGTTTGGCTTGAAGAAAAAGTGGTAACCCTCAGGGCCGATCCTAGGGTCACAGACGCCTGGGTGCAGAAATATTTCTGGCGCCCCCACGTGGGAGTGGTCATCTTACCAACTCCTCCCCTTTACAAATGTTTCTATGACAACGACTTCAACACAGAGATGTTCCCGTAAGAAGTCTTCGTTACCCTGGGATCCTCCCATGATCTTTTACCAATAAATAAAATACAGGAAGAGAGTACACTAATGAGACCTGGAGGGGAGTCTCTCTGATGCACACAGAGGGGGCTTCTGTTAGAGAGTCTATTAGAAAGAGCCCCCAGACATAGTACAGGAGATGGTCAGAGACTGTAGACATGATACTAGAGACGGTCAGAGACTGCAATCATAGTACAGGAGACGGTCAGGCTGCACACACAATACAGGAGATGGTCAGAGACTGCAGACATGTTACAAGAGATGGTCAGAGACTGCAGACATGTTACAAGAGATGGTAGTAAATAATGGCTGATCGGCCCTCTCACCTGACCCAGCGATACAGCAACAACGGTTCCTCTGATCAGGAGTCGGCTCACTCTGAATTGCCTGTGGCGACTCCGTTGGGTAGAGCCCAGATCTGTATTCCTGCAATGACTCCATTCCTTTCTCCACCAGGGATGGTGCCAGGCTGTGTGGCTTTCTCTCTCTGACGGTGTTCTCTCAGCACTGCCCTCTCCCTCTGGAGTCCTGGGTGCACTTCCCTGAAAGCTTCCCCGGGCTCCTGGCTTTCTCTCTTCCATTCAGCTGAGCATGCTGTGTGGGCTGCAGTTTCCGTGTTACAGTGGGGCTGCCAGTCCTTGGGACCACATGTCCCACAATCCTTTTCTTTGCTCCTTTGTTTTTTCTTCCCTGGCCGTTATGAAGGCGGGGGAAGAAACAGTGCGCCCCTCATTAGTACAGCAGCGCACGAGGAGGTGAGGGAGAGGGGAAATAAGAGCCCGCAGCTGCAGTGGCATCACTAGGGTTGGTGTCACCTGGTGCAGTAAAACATGGTATCACCCCCTCCACCAACTATAGTCGTCCCTCAGTACAGACCCCACTCCATTAAGTATAGACCCCCCCTCTGTCAGTGCAGACCCTTCACTAAGTATAAATACCTCCCTCAGGACAGACCCCCCCATCAGTATAGACCCCCAGGACAAAACACCCCCCTTTATCAGTATAGACCCCCCCTCAGGACAAACCTTTCCCCCCCCCCTACATTAGTACAAACCCCCTAGAAAAAACCACCCCCCCTCCATTAGTACAGACCCCCCAGAACAAACCACCCCCTCCATTAGTACAGATCCCCCAGGACAAACCACCCCCCACATTAGTATAGCCCCCCAGGACAAACCCCCCCATTAGTATAGACCCCCCAGGACAAACCCCCCCTACATTAGTATAAACCCCCCAGGACAAACCAGCCCGCCACCCACATTAGTATAGACCCCCAGGACAAACCACCCCCCCACATTAGTATAGACCCCCTCAGGACAAACCCCCCCCCCACATTAGTATAGACCCCCCAGGACGAACCCCCCACATTAGTATAGACCCCCCAGGACAAACCACCCCCCCACATTAGTATAGACCCCCCAGGCCGAACCACCCCCCCCCCCCACACATTAGTATAGACCCCCAGGACGAACCACTCCCCACATTAGTATAGACCCCCCAGGACAAACCAGCCCCCATACATTAGTATAGACCCCCCCAGGACAACCCCCCCCTACATTAATATAGACCCCCCAGGACAAACCACCCCTACATTAATATAGACCCCCCAGGACAAACCACCCCCCACATTGGAATAGACCCCCCCAGGACAAACCACCCCATATTAGTATAGACCCCCCCAGGACAAACCCCCCACATTAGTAGACGCCCTAGGACGAACCCCCCCACATTAGTATAGACCCCCCCAGGACAAACCACCCCCCCCCACATTAGTATAGACCCCCCCAGGACAAACCACCCCCCCACGTTAGTATAGACCCCCCCAGGACAAACCACCCCCCCCACATTAGTATAGACCCCCCAGGACAACCCCCCCACATTAGTATAGACCCCCCAGGACAACCCCCCCCACATTAGTATAGACCCCCCAGGACAAACCCCCCCCCACATTAGTATAGACCCCCCAGGACAAACCCCCCCCACATTAGTATAGACCCCCCCAGGACAAACCACCCCCCCCACATTAGTATAGACCCCCCCAGGACAAACCCCCCCACATTAGTATAGACCCCCCAGGACAAACCCCCCCACATTAGTAGACCCCCTAGGACAAACCCCCCCACATTAGTATAGACCCCCCAGGACAAACCACCCCCCCCCACATTAGTATAGACCCCCCCAGGACAACCCCCCCACATTAGTATAGACCCCCCAGGACAAACCCCCCCCCCACATTAGTATAGACCCCCCCCTAGACAAACCCCCCCCCCCACATTAGTATAGACCCCCCTAGGACAAACCACCCCCCCCCCACATTGGTATAGACCCCCCCCTAGACAAACCACCCCCCACCACTAGGCTAATTAAAACCACCCGGGCGGCAGCTGGAGAGGACAGTGTGCAGCCGCGCCGCCCGGGTGGAGAACAGAGCGTGTGTGATGCTTGTGCTGGTGGGCAGAAGGCGGAAGTTAAACACAGGACTCCTCCTGTGTTTAACTTCCGCCTCCCGCCCACCAGCACCAGCATCACACACGCTCTGTTCTAAACAAGTCGGGCTCGGCCTACACACCACGCTTTTGCTGATGCTCAAACGTACATATTCGCCAGCACACCTTGGATCGATAAATCTTCGTCCAAAAAAGGTTTTTAATGAAAAAAATTACATCACAAAAATATAAGGTGCAACGTTTCGGAGCCGCGCAGGACCCCTTCCTCAGGCATGTGACAGATCATCACATGCCTGACGAAGGGGTCCTGCGTGGCTCCGAAACGTTGCACCTTATATTTTTGTGATGTAATTTTTTTCATTATATGTACGTTTGTTTGATGTTTCCAGGACCCGACCGGTGATCGCTGCAGCACCCGCCATTTTGTTACGAGCCACAAATACCAGGAATGAGTGCGATAGGAATATCAATTCGTTTGCCGATGCTCACACGTGGAGTTTTCCTAGCCCGGTCCACCTCAGCTCCACCCCCTAATTCCGGCTCCCCCCCCCTCCGGTGCCAGCTGTGCTAGAACAGCACGAAGTAGGCCGCCGTGGTGTGTAGGCAGTGCAACCTACCTCTTCTAATGTGAGCCGTGCCGGCTCAGCTGCCATCCCGCTGTCCTGGGGACCGCTGGCCAAACACGGTATGTGTGAGCACTTAGGACATGTCCTCCAGCGCTTTTAGGCTTATGAAATCTGTCTTGTTTTTGTGAACTTACTGAGAAGAAAAAGGCAGAAGCTGGAGTTTAGTAATATATCTTTTCCACACTGTAATACTTTCCAAGGTAAACCTGTTATTTTTTTATTCCTGTTAACGACATGTACAAGTGTTTGTAATACAGTATGAGGAAACACTGAGGAAGCTAATCATAGGGGCTGTCCCTCATTCCTCTCATTAGTCCCTCATTTTGGTCTGATCTCTATAGTTGTATATAAAATGCACTTTTTATCTTTCAAAAAGTGTTTTCCAGAGCTAAACCTTTCATCTGATTTCTAAATTGCTGCATTTGTCAATTTTAAAGACAATATAAAGGAATATTTGTGGTAAAAAAAGCCCTTGTGGATTTAATCAGACATCTCAAGTCTCCCGTGAGGTGCGGGAGACTCCCGCATTTATGCGGCGGCTCCTGCACACCTGCAATCGCGTGTGGGGAACAGCTGTGAAGACCACCTCTGTCCCCGCAGACGTCTCTGCAAACAGCTTCCGCTCCTAGCATCCCCATCAACACTAAACAATCTGTCCTTGTAATTAGGGCTCCAGCTGGCGGTCATTTTGTGGTGGACCAAATTGTATTGATTTTAATGGGAGAATTCTCAAACGCTAGAGAACAAACGTTCTTCTTGTGTTGAGTCTCCATTTTCCTAAGAAAAACACCTAAAAAAAAAAAAAAAAAAAAAAAAAATATATATATATATATATATATATATATATATATATATATATATATAATATACATACACACGTATACACACATACACCGTTTGTTTATTTGTTATGTTTTTACTTTATTTCAGAGAAGATATATATATAATCTGCTTTGAAGTAAAAAAATTAACAAGTGTATATGCTGACATCTCACCAAAGCCCACCAAAAAATCTAAAATACAATTTAAAAACATTTAAAAGTGTAAAAAAAATAAAAAAAAATACTGACACCACTCTCCCCTGCCCTACCAACACTGTCCACTGCCCCAACCCCCTCCCCCAAAATGCATTGTGAAAAAAAATTAATAAAAAAATTGAATTGTAAATAAATCAATTATTAAAAATAAAAAAAACTACTGACTTTGTCCACTCCCACATACTACCTCCCTGAAATTATTTTTTTCAGGTTGGAATGTATGATTTAATTAACCTTTTTTTGGTTATGTCCCCTTTAAGGGGTGGGGCAGGGGGCGTGTCCTATGCCTACATACGTTTTGCTACTAGGTGTCCCTCATTCCCATCTCAAAATGTTGGGAGGTGTGGTCTAATGTGTAGAAAAAGATGCTTTAAATGTCTTCATTTTACACCACAACTCTTTCTGGGATAAAACAGTCTTTAATATTTATTGGACCCTGGGCAAAACTTTTCTTGCCCCCCCCCCCCACCCCATGCAGTTTTGCTCTCCACCTGCTCTAAAATACAATAAATAGCAGCTAGACTCAAAATCAGTTTACTGAATCAGATTAGGCAGCTATTGCAATGGGTTTCCAAAGGTTACAGTGTGTCATTACCGCTCACTGACTGGTTTCTAGAGGTTGCAGCACACATTACAGCTCACTGATTAGTTGCTAGAGGTTACAGCACATGATTTCTGCTTGTTGATTACTGTGGATATGACCTCAGGGGGGCATGATATACATATCAATGTTGCCATCCACCGCTATTTACATATGAATGCTGCCGCTATTTACATGTAAACACAGGGTCTGCAGGTGAGTCATCTGTACACAACAATAGGGCAGAGCTGGGCAGCTATAGTAGCAGCACTTCACACTGAGATATTGGGACACAGTACGGGACTAAAACCTCAAGGCACGAGGGAATTTAAACCAGGATAGTTGGCAAGTATGATGCAGCTGCTTTGGGCCCCACAACAATGACAGGGTCCAGGGCAGCTGCCCCTTTTGCCCTGCCTTAAAAACAGCCCTGTGTGTGCACACTGGGAAGATTTTCTGTTATTTCCTGTCAGGAAAGGAAGTGATGGGAGGTCTTTACAGTGGGGACACCGACGGCAATACAATTTTTTTTTTTCAGTGAAGCTGGGAAAGCTTATTACCGTCTGTGACGTTCTTTTCCAGTGACAACCACTATCCTTATTTTTTGTCCTACTGTCACAGGCTGTCAGAGGGACAGCATGTGAGATAAAAACTTCCCAGCCACCAGGCCATAGGACAACAATACAAATTTGACAGAAGTATTTACTTTTTGTAAGTCTATCCCCCAAAAAATTTAAGGTGGACAAGGACAGCAAATAGCCAAGATATAGAGCACATATTTCAAACACAAGGCCCACAGACCGAATCCAGCCTGCCAGGCCTTGTCATGTGGCCCTCAGTTTGTTTGCGCCCCCCCCCCCCCCCCCCAAAAAAAATATTTAGCACCAGCCACCACTGCCCCCCCCCAGCACATATTTAACTCTCCCCACCCTCCTGCTCTTTCAGGCCACCAAAAGTGTCCCAGGTCTTTTACAATCTTATAGCGTATACCCCCCCCCCCCCCTAAAAAAAAAATTCCACTGCTAAAGTGTTTGGGTTTGGCTTGAAGAAAAGGTGGCAACCCTATTTGTAATAGGAAGGGATAATGGCACCCCAATCGCAAAGCAAAACTTATTTTGGGTGACAGGCATCCCACGATTCTGTTTGCGTGATTTTGCCGCGATTTGTCGGATGACAATCACGGCAAAATCGTGCCGCTGTTGGGGTGCCATGCCGTGCACCGCTAAAGTGTTTGGGTTTGGCTTGAAGAAAAGGTGGCAACCCTATCAGCAGCACTAGATATGTCGGCACGCTCCTCAGGCAGGCAATCTTCAGTGATGAAAGTTAGAATAGAAGGCATAGAGGCACAGACCCCTCTGTGCAGGTGGTTGCTGGAGGATTGGGTTACATAGCAGCTATCAGCCTGCCCTTTCTCCCAGGTGGCTGGAACTCTCTGAGCACAGCTCCCTACTGGTTTATATGCACAGGAAATAGGACAGAGCCCAGCAGAAGCTCGCCAAGTGAAAAGACCGGGATATAAGTTAACCCTTTCCCTGCATGCCAGGCAGCAGCTAATTAGTACTTTCCGCATAAATAACAATGCAGTACAGACAGTGCTAAAATACTCACAGGCACCCTGTCAGCACCTGCTTACAAGCCTTATTATAGGCTTACCTGTAGGTACTACCGCTTTATGGGAGAGCGAGCCGGGAGATGACCTCATCAATGTAATGCTGCTCTTTTACTGTCCAATCAGAAAGCCAGGGGTGAAAAGAGCTTTTTCAGGTCAAACTTAAAAAAAAAAAAACTCAGGAGGTTCATCTGCCCCCGTCACCTCAACTAGTGATAATATACTTAATGTGGCTGTAAAGGCAGAAGGTTTTTTTTATCTTAACCACCTCCTGCCCACGCTATAGCCGAAAGACGGCTACAGCACGGTCCTTAATTGCCAGGAGTGCGTCCATATATGTGTGTCAATGAGACTTGGCTGATCACAGATCAGAGAAAGGGGCTGATCCTGGCCCCTTACCACGTCAGCCAATGACAATGACAGCGTGAGGAGGAAATAAAAAGGCTATCGCCGGCTTCTGTTAGAGGGACATCTGCCCCAAACAGGGAGAGCCGCCGCTACCTCGTCTGTGCCCACCAGTGCCATCTGCCAGTGCCCGCCAGTGCCATCTACCCTACCAGTGCATTTCACTGCTGCCCATCAGTGCCACCTACGAGTGCCCACCAGTGCCATCTATCAATGCCCACCAGTGCCACCTATCATTGCTGCCAATCAGTGCCCATCAGTGCCTCATCATCAGTGCCACCTATCAGTGCTGCCTATTAGTGTCACCTACCAGTGCCTACCAGACCAGTGCCCACCAGTGCCCTTCAGTGCCACCTATCAGTACCCTTCAGTGACACCCATCAGTACCAACTATCAGTGCCACCTCTCATTACCCATCAGTGCCGCATATCAGTGCCCACTAGTGCCGCCTCATCAGTGCCCATCAGTGCCACTAATCAGTGCCAACTATCAATGCCACCTCTCATTGCCCATCAGTGCAACCTATCAGTGCCCATCAGTGCCGCCTTGTCATTGCCTATCAGTGCAACCTATCAGTGCCCATCAGTGCAGCCTCATCAGCTCACATAAATGAAGATGAAAAATTACCTGTTTTCAAAAGTTTAAAAAAAATTATAAAACAGTTTTTGTTTTTTTTAAAACTTTTCTTTAACAAAAAATAAAAACCCAGCAGTGATTAAATGGCATCAAAATAAAGCTCTATTTGTGTGAAAATTTTTTTATAAAAATTTAATTTGGTTACAGTGTTGCATGACCGTGCAATGTGACAGCGCTGAAAGCTGAAAATTTGGCCTGGGCCGGAATGGGGTGAAAATGCCCTGTAAGCAAGTGGTTAATGCATTCTATGCATTAAGATAAAAACCTTCTGTGTGCAGCCCCGCTAATAGTTACCAGTGATGTGCACAAGTGCCTCAGCCGCCCGGGACTCTCCCTCCTCATTGGCTGAGACACAGCAGCGGCGCCATTGGCTCCCGCAGCTGCCAATCAAAGTCAGTAATAGAGGTTCCGTGTCTCAATGGGCACAGGGAGCTGTGCCCCATAGCACGCAGCTTTTTTTTTGCTGCCAAAAACAGCCCCCCCCCCCCCCAAGCTGCAATAGGCACTGGATGGGGGTGTTTACATGCTGTGGTTGCGATACACTTTTTTATGGCCTGAAGATCATCAGATAAATAGCCATATACCTTTAATCACGCAGTTCTGTTTTTTAGTTTTTAGTTCTGCTTTTGTTTTCTTAATTTCTTACAAATTTCTCAAATTTCCTCAAAAAGGTCACGTCTCAAATATGTGAAATGAAGAGGCCATAAAAACTGTGACGCTAGTACCACCGACCAAGTCTATTTGCAGAATAGGGTTCTTTTTGTACAGAAGTTCCTCCTATTCAGTTTCCGAAAAAAAAGACATTTTAGAAATAATAATGAATAAGTCATCAGAGCAAAAAAAAAAAAAAGTTTCCTTCTATCACTATCTAACCCAGGGAAGAGTTCACTACAAGGCAGGAGGGGATCAGCTGCAGCACCACTTGGGATGCCATGGGGGGGGGGGGTGAGTGCGAAGGTCCACAATAAGGGCTTGTTCACACTAGTGATGCCCTCTGAAGAGCAATCCACATTTGGATTGCTCTTTAGAGAGCATTTGCTAGGCGGTAAGGAGGCGTTGTGTCGCCACCCCACCTCCTGCTTTAGCTCCTTCACCCCCCCCCCCCCCCGCACTAGGCAGCTGAAACCTTGTGCACTGCATTCGGTTGTGGGGCGCTTGCAGAGTGGCCCCATTCCATTAAATGGGTCACATTTGGTGGGGCTCTACACCCACCAAAAACAACAGGGGGTATAATTCCTGCCTTCCATGCTTTGCATCTGTGGACTGTGTACAGCCCCCGGTGATGCCTCTGCAGCTATAGCGAGTAATACTTTGGAGGGGTAACTTGGCAAGCATACTTGGATGGAGGGAAGCCACGCCTCCTGAACTTTGACATTCAATGGGAAATGCCTATCCCTAACTCCCAACCTAATGTTCAAGGAAAAACCCTAACCCCTAACTCCTAACACCTAAACCCTAACACCTAACCCCTAACCCTTAACCTCTAACCCTAATTCTAAACCTTAACCCCTTATAATAAACCCTAAATACTAACCCCAATACTAAACCCTAACCCTAAACCCTAACTTCTAACTCCTAGTCCTAATACTAAACTCTAAACCTTAACCACGAATCCCTAACTCCTAAATCCTAAACCGTAACCTCTAACCCCTAGCCCTAACCCTAAACCCTAGTACTAAACCCTAACCTCTAACCCTAATGCTAAAACCCTAAACACTAACCCTAAACCTAACCCCTAACCATAACCTCAACTATAAACCCTAACCCTAACCCCTAAGCCTAAACCCTAACCCCTAAAACCTAACCCTAATCCCTAACCTCTAACCCTAATACTAAAACCCTAAACTTAACCCCTAACCATAACCTTAACCTCTAACCCCTAAGCCTAAACCCTAACCTCTAACCCCTAAGCCTAAACCCTAACCTCTAACCCTAATACTAAAACCCTAAACCTAACCCTAACTGTAACCCTAAACCCTAACCTCTAAACCCTAACCTCTAACCCCTAACCATAATCCCTAACCATAAACCCTAACCTCTAACCCCTAACACTAAAACCCTAAACACTAACCCTAAACCCCTAACTGTAACCCTAAACCCAACCCTAACCTCTAACCCCTAACTAGGGATGAGCCGAACACCCCCCGAACACCCCCCCCCCCCTTCGGAACTCCACGCCAAATTTTAAAAAAAAAATAGCGTGGGGGTCCCCCTCAAAATCCATACCAGACCTTTATCCGAACACGCAACCTGGCAGGCCGCAGAAAAAGAGGGGGGGACGAGAGAGCGCCCCCCCCCCCCCTCCTGAACCGTACCAGGCCACATGCCCTCAACATTGGGAGGATGCTTTGGGTTTTTTTGGTTTTTCTTTTTTTTTTTTCTGGGGGGGGGGTGACCCCTGGGGGGGGGGGGGTGGTGGTTGGGGGGTGGGGGTCTGGGGGAGGGTAGGTTGGGTGGTGGTGGGGGGGGGGGGGGGGTGGGGGGGAGGGTGGGGGGGGGGGGTGGATGCTTTGGGGGTCTGTGACCCCTCAAAGCACCATGTCCCCATGTTGATGAGGAGAAGGGTCTCTTCCCCACAACCCTGGCTGGTGGTTGTGGGGGTCTGCGGACGGGCGGCTTATCAGAATCTGGAAGCCCCCTTTAACAGGGGGACCCCCAGATCTCGGCCCCCACCTGTTTGAAATGGTAAGGGGGTACAAAAGTACCCCTACCATTTCACAAAGAAAGTGTAAAAAAAATTTTTTTAAAAACACACTGACCCCGTTGGGAAAAATACTTTATCAAAAATAAAAAAAATTAAAAAAAAGATTCCAGCGGTGGTAATCCACTCTTGCTATCCAGCGATGGGTGGTCTCTTCCCCGGGGTCCAGCGATGGCTGATCTCTTCCGACGTCCAGTGCAGCGCGTCCTGTCTCCATGGAGACACTGAGGGAATCCCAGGTCTTAGCTGAGGAGGACGGGGCCACTCGTCACCTAACCCCGCCCCCCTCTGACGCAACGCAAGGGAAAAGCTGGGCTTCCCCAGTGACGTACGGGTGACCCCGCCCCCCTCTGATGTAACGGAAACCTGCGTTACATCAGAGGGGGGCGGGGTCACCCATACATCAGTGGGGAAGCCCAGCTTTTCCCTTGCGTCAGAGGGGGCGGGGTCACCCTTACATCACTGGGGAAGCCAGCAGGTTTCCGTTACATTAGAGGGGGCGGGGTCAGGTGACGGAGTGGCCCGGTCCTCCTCTGCTAAGACCTGGGATTCCCGCAGTGTCTCTGTGGAGACAGGACGCGCTGCGCTGGACGTCGTCAGAAGAGATCAGCCATCGCTGGACCCTGGAGCAGAGACCACCCATCGATGGATAGCAAGAGTGGATTACCACTTTTTTTTATTTTTTTTATTTTTAACCACTTAAGGACCGCCTCACGGCCATATACGTCGGCAGAATGGCACGGCTGGGCACAATCACGTACCTGTACGGGGCCCTTTAAGAGCCCAGCCGCTGGTTGCGCACGTGCCGCCGGCGGCGCGCTCGCAACCCGGTCCTGAGCTCCGTGACCGCGGCTGCGGGACCAGCAGACCCGATTGCCGCTGGTGTCCCGCGATTGGGTCACAGAGCTGAAGAACGGGGAGAGGTCTGTGTAAACAGACACTGCCTGTCACTGATCGGCTGTTCCCTGTCATCGGGAAAGCCGATCAGTGAAGTCAGACGTAAAGCCACGCCTACTGTAAAAAAAAACACACACAGACTTAACCCCTCCCCGCCCCCTAGTGATTAACTCCTTCACTGCCAGTGTCATTTACATAGGAATCAGTGCATTTAAATAGCACTGATTTCTGTATAAATGACAATGGTCCCAAAAATGTGTCAAAAATGTCCGATGTGTCTGCCATAATGTCGCAGGCACAATAAAAATCCCTGATCGTCGCCATTACTAGTAAAAAAAAATATTAATAAAAATGCTATAAAACTATCCACAATTTTGTAAACGCTATAAATTTTGCGCAAACCAATCAATAATCGCTAATTGCGATTTTTTTTTACCAAAAATATGTAGAAGAACACGTATCGGCCCAAACTGAGGAAAATAATTTTTTTTATATATTTTTGGGGATATTTATTATAGCAAAAAGTAAAAAATAATGCATTTTTTTCAAAATTGTCGCTCTATTTTTGTTTATAGCGCAAAAAATAAAAACCGCAGGGGCGATCAAATGCCAACAAAAGAAAGCTCTATTTGTGGGAAAAAAGGAAGCCAATTTTGTTTGGGAGCCACGTCGCACGACCGCGCAATTGTCAGTTAAAGCGACACAGTGCCCAATCGCAAAAAGGGGCCTGGTCCTTTGGCTGCAAATTGGTCCGGGGCTTAAGTGGTTAATAAAGGACTTTTCCCAACAGTGTCAGTGTGTTTTTTAACTATTTTTTACACTTTCTTTGTGAAATGGTAGGGGTACTTTTGTACCGCCTTACCATTTCAAACGGGGGGGCCGGGATCTGGGGGTCCCCTTGTTAAAGGGGGCTTCCAGATTCTGATAAGCCCCCCGCCCACAGACCCCCACAACCACCGGCCAGGGTTGTGGGGAAGAGACCCTTCTTCTCATCAACATAGGGACATGGTGCTTTGAGGGGTCACAGACCCCCAAAGCATCCTCCCAATATTGAGGGCATGTGGCCTGGTACGGTTCAGGAGGGGGGCGCTCTCTCGTCCCCCCTCTTTTCCTGTGGCCTGCCAGGTTGCGTGCTCGGATAAGGGTCTGGTATGGATTTTGAGAGGGACCCCCACGCCATTTAAAAAAAAAAATTTGGCGTGGAGTTCCCCTTACAATCCATGCCAGACCTGAAGGGCCTGGTAATTGAATTTGAAATTGAACCCCACGCTTTTTTTTTTTTTTATCAATGATTTTCAATGACTATTCTCTGTATTACGGGAGCCGACAATTCATTATAGCCGCGAGTGATTTTAAATAGCTTTTTTTCCTGCAAAAATGACACTTTGTGCAGGGACAGTTCTAAGCACGGGAAACATGCGCCCCTTTAAAGGCATACTATACACTTTATAATTTAAAGGAATATTACACTTTTATTGTTTCACTTTAAGCATTATGAAAATCACTGCACCTGAAAAAACGTCCGTTTTTAAAAAAAAATTTTGCATTGATACATGTCTCCTGGGGCAGGACCCAGGTCCCCAAACACTTTTTATGACAATAACTTGCATAAAGGCTTTTAAAATTAGCACTTTAGATTTCTCCCATAGACTTTTACAGGGTGCTTGCGGCTTTTCAAATTTGCCGCAAACAACCCAAATTGTTTGCTGTTCGGTGAACAGGCGAACAGGCAATGTTCGAGTCTAACATGAGTTTGACTCGAACTCGAAGCTCATCCCTACCCTAACCATAATCCCTAAGGCCCCTTTCACACCTATACGACTTGTCCCACGATTTGGGACTGCAAAGTAGCATGACAAGTGTTCCCCATGATTTCCAATGACAGCCATTCATATTAGTACGACTTCAAGTCGTTCCAACTTCAAAGTAGTCCCTGCACTACTTTGGTCCGATTTTGATGCCACTTACACAAACATTCCTTGAAATTGCAGCGAAATCACTGCAAAATAGCAGCAAAAATCATGGCCGCGAATTGCGGCAAAATCGCAAGTGTGAAAGGGGCCTAACCCTAAATCCTAACCCTAACCATAATCCCTAACCCCTAAGCCTAACCCTAAACTCTAGCCCCTAACCCTAAACTCTAGCCCCTAACCCTAACCCCTAAGCCTGAAACCTAAACCCTAACCCTATGAACAAAAAAAGATAAAAGATGTAGTAAAAAGTTAAATATATATATATATACAATCTGTTTACAAACATTGCATATTGTATATTGTAAAAAGAAATAATTAAAATAAAAAATGCATAAAAAAAGTTATATATATATATATATATATATATATATATAGCAAATTGAAGGATGTGTAGTCCATAATTTTAAAAAATGAAAAGAAAGGCGCCTCTAAGTGCAGTATGCAAAATTTAATAAAGTGCACAAAGCACTTACAAGATTGATGAGTGTTAAAAGACATGATAAAATCAGGAGTCCTCATCTATGGCATGTGTCCATCCTCAGCATGATGGTAGAGAGCAGTGTAGAGCCGTCCAGCAGCTGTCAAGCGTTCTCATACGTGTTGGAGAGAGGAGGCAGCAAAGAAGCCTGTATTCGCTACAAGACACACATTCGGAGCGGTCTGACGAAGGAGCCACAGATGCTCCGAAACGCGTTACCACCCCCTTCTCTACACTGACACCATCAGCCTTGTGTGGCTTCCTTGCTGCCTGCTCTCTCCAACACGTATGAGAACGCTTGACAGCTGCTGGACGGCTCTACACTGCTCTCTACCATCATGCTGAGGATGGGCACATGCCATAGATGAGGACTCCTGATTTTATCATGTCTTTTAACACTTAAAGCGGTTGTATACCCGTTTTAACTTTTTTTTTTTTTTAAACTACCTGCAAGAGAAAGTCATAATGAGCTAGTATGACTAGCATACTAGCTCATTATGCATCACTTACCTTAGATCGGGGCCCCCGACGCCATCCTCTTCTCCCCCTCCAGCCGCAGCCATCTCTCTTCCGGGTATCGCCGCTCCGGCCAATCACAGTGCCGCTGCGGCGCTGTGATTGGCCAGAGCAGCGAAGACGTTGCACCGCGCATGCGCGCGGGACACTTCAACTGCGGTGAGTCGCAGTTGGGGATGGGGATTAACCCGTTAAATGCACCGTTGTCTATCGTTCTTTGCAAATATCTCCTAAACCGTGCAGGTTTAGGAGATATTTCTTGTACCTACAGGTAAGCCTTAATCTAGGCTTACCTGTAGGTGCAACTTGAAATTAAGGGTATACAACCGCTTTAACAATCTTGTAAGGGCTTTTAACCCTTTGTGCACTTTATTAAATTTTGCATACTGCACTTAGAGGCGCCTTTCTTTTCCTTTTTTATATCTTCAGCATTGCTTCTCCTCTAACCAAAGTGCCAGAAGTGCCCCCTTATCACTATCATCCCTCTGACCAGCTATCCACCTCCACCCGAGGGCCCTTATCTCCTCTCTGTTTTAGTTCATAATTTGAACCATAGTTGTTTTTTACTAAGAATGTGGTTCGTTTGAAACTCTTATCAGGGAAATGTGATTTGTATCACATTTGCACTTGGTTTGACAAGTAACAGAGCAATTCAAATTTATGGACTACACATCCTTCAATTTGCAGTGAATATGGAGCCTGCTTGATGTGGTGGTCTGCTCGTCCAATTCAGATTACAAGTGTAACTCACCCTTGAGTATATATATATATATATATATATATATATATATATATATATATACCGTATTTATCGCGTATAACACGCACCCCAAGTTTAGGAGGGAATTTTAAGGAAAAAAATGACATTTAAATGCCCATCAATGCAGCTTTATCAGTGTCCATATGCAGCCTTGACCATCATTGTAGCCTTGCCCAGTGTCCATCTTTGCAGCCTTGCCCAGTGCCTTTGCAGCCTTGCCCAGTGCCTTTGCAGCCTTGCCAGTCTCTTCAGCTTTTCCCTATTTTAAATTTGGCGCTGATTTGTGAGCGGAGAGGAGCGAGTGGAGCCGAGATACAGAAACCCGAGAGTACTTTGGCTATTCCCGGCTCCTCTCGTAGTCCCGCCCACCTCCACTGATTGTCATCGGCGCTCGCATACAGAAAGCCAAGAGTACTTCGGCTATTCTCGGCTCCTCTTGCAGTCCCGCCCACCTCCACTGATTGCGAGAGGAGCGAGCGCCGCTGACATACAGAAAGCCGAGAGTACTTCGGCTCGTCTCGGCTCCTCTCCGGGACACCGTGGGAGGTCCTGCAGCAAGGGGGCATGGTAACGCGTTTTAGAGCGCTCTTGCTCCTTTGTCCATAGGGGGATATGTAATATCTCTACTTATATAGGCAAATGTTGGTGCAGCTACAAAACTCAGCAGATTCTATGCGGGCACCAAAGTAATTGCCAAAAGAAACACATGGGCTGCTATAACACCAATAAGTGAAGATTAATAGTTATGTAAAAACAATAATAAATAAGCTCTTTTAAACTGTAATGGTTGGTATATTTATGTTTACACCGATACCCTCAATAGTCTCCTCATCCCCTAGCCCAGGGAGGTGGCGTGGCATTGTATCGGGTAGTTTGGACAGTGTAAAAATGTATTTTATACTTACCCATAATTCGAATATTCCTAGACTTGTGTCTAAAGTTCCTAAACGTATTTTTTATTTTTTGTTTTGGTATTTATTATCATCAATTATTATTATTATTATTTTCTATTTTTTACTATTATTTTTCATCTTTTTTCATTATTTTTAATTGTATTTGTCATTTGGATTTAATTGTTGCTTACAAATATATGTTCTTACTCCTTACTATTTGGATTCGATGTATTGTGTCAATACCGGCCACATAATTGTTAATTGGCTGCCAGAAATATACTGTGTGTGTTTTTTTTTTGCTTTTTACATTGTTTTATTTATTTATTTTTTTACTTAGTTGGTGATGTATAGTAAAGCCTGCAATCAAAGGGATCAATATGTAATAAACTGAAATCTTATCATCACAACTTATGATCCACAAGAAACATTGTTATCACTATCTAGCTTATGCAATAAACGTTTAGATATAAATCTACAACAGAAAAATGACATCAGATAAAAGTATCTTCCTTCAAAGACTGTTAAATGCTAAATAGGGTTAGGCTGCCCGTAGCTTAATCATCTTCTTTCGATTAGTGGGTTGAAGAAAAAAATAAATAAAATGATTCCCCCATCTACTCAAGCAAGGTGGTTGCAGCAAAAGCTTTCCAACATTCCCATCTGACGGTTGTTAGATCGACCCGTTCATGTCATAGTTTCCTGCACAGCAGTGTCCTCTGGCCCCCCTTCAAATCACCCCCTCCCTAAGTGCTATTTTCTGAGGAGGTAGGTAAAACTTTGGACAGAGGGGTGGCGGTGGACGTGGTATACTTGGATTTTGCAAAATCGTTTGACACAGTTCCCCACACACGGCTCATGTGTAAGGCAAAGTCTAAAGGCTTGGAAATATCTATTTGTAAATGGATATAAAACTGTCTAAAAGACAGAATTCAGAGAGTAGTGTTTAATGATTCATACTCTGAATGGTCTAAGGTTATCAGTGGTGTACCCCAAGGTTCAGTGCTGGGACCCTTACTTTTTAATATCTTTATAAATGATATTGGGTCTGGGATTAAAAGTACCATTTCTGTCTTTGCAGATGACACCAAGCTATGCAGTGGAATAACGTCCTTACAGGAGGTCTCCAATTTACAAGCCGACCTCAATGCTCTGTCTAATTGGCAAACTAAGTGGTAAATGAGGTTTAATGTTGATAAATGTAAAGTTATGCACTTGGGGGCTAAGAATATGCATCATACATATTGGGGGAGTACAACTAGGGGAATCCGTAGTGGAGAAGGATCTGGGGGTTTTGGTGGATCATAAGCTCAATAATAACATGCAATGTCAAGCTGCGTTTTCCAAAGCGAGCAAAGTCCTTCTTGTATTAAGAGAGGTATGGACTCCAGAGAGAGATATATCATTTTGCCCCTCTGTACAAATCATTAGTAAGAACTGATCTGGAATATGCAGTTCAGTTTTGGGCAGCAGTTCTCAAAAAGGATATCGGGGAACTGGAGAAAGTGCAGAGAAGGGCAACCAAACTGATAAGAAGCATGGAGGAGCTCAGCTATGAGGAAAGATTAGAGGAACTGAATTTCTTGAGAAGAGGAGAATAAGGGGGAATATGATCAACATGTACAAATATATAAGGGGTCCATATAGTGAACTTGGTGTTGAGTTATTCACTTTAAGGTCGGGCGCCAGTCACCCCCATGAGTCCGGTCGTGGGTCCCACGGACTCGATTGCCGCGGGGATACCCGCGATCGTCTCACGGGATGGCTGAACGGGGAGATGCGGAAGTAAACAGCATCTCCTCATTCTGCCTAGCAACTAGTGACACCGATCTCTTCTTCCTGTGATTGGAGCAGAGATCAGTGTTCACTAGATCACAGCCACGCCCCCCCCACAGCTAGTAACACCCCTCTAGGAACACTTAACCCCTACACTGCCACCTAGTGGTTAACCCCTTCACTGCCAGTGTCATTTAAACAGGAATCAGTGCATTTAAATAGCACTGATTGCTGTATAAATGACAATGGTCCCAAAAATGGGTGAAAATTGTCCAATGTATCCGCCATAATGTCGCAGTCACAATAAAAATCGCTGATCGCCGCCATTACTAGTAAAAAAAAATGTTTTAATAAAAATAAAATAAAACGATCCCCTATTTTGTAAACACTATAACTTTTGCTATAACTTTTGCGCAAACCAATCAATAATCGCTTATTGCGATTTTTTTTACCAAAAATATGTAGAAGAATACGTATCGGCCTAAACTGAGGAAAAATTATGTTTTTTTAGATATTTTTGGGGGATATTTATTATAGCACAAAGTAAAAAATAATGTGTTTTTTTCAAAATTGTCGCTATTTTTTTGTTTAGAGCGCAAAAAATAAAAAACGCAGGGGCGATCAAATACCACCAAAAGTGGGGAAAATTCCCCCAATTTGTGGGGAAAAATTAATTTTGTTTGGGAGCCTCGCCGCATGACCGCGCAATTGTCAGTTAAAGCGACGCAGTGCCGAATCGTAAAAAGTGGTCTGGTCTTAAGCCAGCAAAATGGTCCGGTCTGAAAGTGGTTAAGGACTTGTCAAATACCTACTCCTGTCTTTATTTACACTACTCTTTTTTCAAGATCAGGGGGTTTAGATTCCAATAAGGGGGAACCCCGCTGACAGCTGATGAGTCATCCGTTGTTAAAGTGGTTGTAAACCTCCATTGTTCCTAAAGGTAAGCCTATAATAAGACGTACTGTAAATATCTCCTAAATGTGCACCATTTAGGAGATATTTACTATATATGCAGCCAATGAAATCATCAGCGCATGCGCTCCGAAGGAACGGGCAACCGAGCCGTTCCTTCAGAATCCTGTGCTGTAAATGATGGCTCCCCCAGTCACACAGTAGTGCATACTAGCACATTATGCCTTTACCGTGCAGGTCAGAAAAAAAAACAGCACCCATCGGTTTACAACTGCTTTAAAGCGGAAGTAAACCCATCGATTTAACAGTCTAAAAAAAAAAAGCATGCCGTGAATGCTAACTGCACATTGGCTGTGCTCTCAACCAAACAGTCAAACCATCCAATGGCTGGTGTCATAACGGATCACATGTGCAGCACTGTGGCAGTTGAAGATTAAACAGAGGCAAAGATGGCAGCTTCCTTGGCTGAAAACGATAGGGGGGTTTACTTCCACTTTAAGGACGTAACGGCCGGCTTGCTTGGCTGCTTTTTAACAACCATCTATTCACTGTTATTTAAGCCCCCCCGCCGTCCACTAAAAAAACATGGAAAACGTTGCTTAGCAGTGGTTAGCAGCATTTAGGAGCTTGTAGGAGCTGTCAGCGTTTTTTTTTGCTGGTAAATCGCACTTGTGTGACTGCATCCTAAGGCTGTATCAATATTTGCAAGGAAAGACATGTTCCTAATACATACTACACTTGTGTTTTAGACCCCTTTCACACTGGGGCGTTTTTTAGGGGTTTTAGCGTTAAAAAAAGCGCCTGTAAAGCGCTTGAAAGAAGCCTCATCTGCAATCCCAATGTGAAAGCCGGAGTGCTTTCACACTGAGATCCCTTTCATGCTGGGGCGTTTTAGCGTTAAAAAAAGCGCCTGTAAAGCGCCTGAAAGAAGCCGCAACTGCAATCCCAATGTGAAAGCCCGCGTGCTTTCACACTGAGGCGCTGTGCTGGCGGGGCGTCAAAAAAAGTCCTGCAAGCAGCTTCTTTGCAGCGCTTTTGGAGCGGTGAATACACCGCTCCTAAAGCGCCCCTTCCCATTGAAATCAATGGGAAGCGCCTGCAAAACGCCTGAAAAGCGCCTTTGGCAGCAGCGCTTTGTGGGCGCTTTTAACCCTTTATTTGGCCACTAGCAGGGGTTAAAAGCGCCCCACTAGCACTCGAAAAATGCTGGTAAAGCGCTGCTAGTTTAAGAGGCGCTTTACGAGTGTTTTTCGGGCGCTGGCATTGTGAAAGGGCTCTAAGGCCCCTTTCACACTGAGGTGCTTTGCAGGCGCTAAAGTTCTAAAAATAGCGCCTGCAAAGCGCCTTCAAACAGCCGCTGCTGTGTCTTCAGTGTGAAAGCCCGAGGGCTTTCACACTGGATCGGTGCGCTTGCAGGGCGCTGAAAAATGTCCTGCAAGCCGCATCTTTGGTGCGCTGTAGGAGCGGTGTATTTACCGCTCCTAAAGCGCCCCTTCCCATTGAAAACAATGGGGCAGCGCTCTGAACCCGCTGCAGTGGCGCTTTGCGGGCGGTTTTAACCCTTTTTCGGACAACGCCCCAGTGTGAAAGGGGTCTTAAAGTGTAGTTCCAACTTTTGCAGCCAAATTGAGATCAACATAGCATAATTTATAAAATATCTCAGGTGCCAGGATATATAAACTCCCATGTGTGGGGGTTATATCATTCCAGCCTGGCCAATCAAGGTGGCTGAAGCTCCTGAACCTGGAAGAAGCTTTTGTGAAGAAGAAGGAGCTCATGGACGTTGCAGCACTGGAGTAGAGGAGAATATACTGAACATTCACAGGTCACTTTATTAGGTACACCTGTTCAATTGCTTGGTAACACAAATTGCTAATCAGCCAATCACATGGCAGCCACTCATTTACGCATCTAGATATGGTGAAGACGACTTGCTGAAGTTCAAACCGAGCATCAGAATGGGGAAGAAAGGGAATTTAAGTGACTTTGAACGTGGCATGGTTGTTGGTGCCAGACGGGGTGGTGTGAGTGTGAACAAAAGAGGAAATTCTGGTACAAACGTTTCTTGCTTCCTCATATCTCAGCAGTGCACAATGTCTTATCAAGTTTTGAACAAAAAAGGCAATCTAAAATATATTTAACACTTCCCAAAAAGACGTATATGTCATGTAGCAGGCTAGCAGCCACTTAAAAAACAACAGTATATAACAAATGACAAAATAAAACATCTCTGCCTGAGAAATCAGCCCGATATAAAAAATCTCATCACAGCGTCGCTCCTATCAGGTTAACCACTTGACATCCGCGCTATGGCCGAATGATGGTCACAGTGCGAATCTCAATTCCCGGGAGGCCGTCATATGACGTCCTCCCCTGTGCAAGGTCCCTGTGCACGCCCTGTGGGGTCACTGAGACTCGGGGGATCAGCGATCCGAGTAAGTGGCAGGTCCCGGCCGGCGGCCCCTTACCATGTGATCAGCTGTCAGCCAATGACAGCTGATCACATGATAAAAACAAAAGCTTGTGATCGTTTTTTTTTTTTCTCCTCGCGCTGACAGCGGAGTAGAAAAAAAAAGCCGATCACCGGCTTATCTTAAAGGGACATCGGTCCCACCTTGCAATGCCCACAAGTGCCACCTTGCAATGCCCATAAGTGCCACCTGTCAATGCCCACAAGTGCCACCTGTCAATGCCCACCAGTGCCACCTATCAATGCCCACCAGCAGAGGCGGCTCTCTAATTAGGCAAATTAGGCGGTCGCCTAAGGCCTCGCACTCACAGGGGCCTCGTGGCCATCTAATTTGCCTGTGCTCAAACACTGATTCTCTCTCTCCCCCCTCTTTATCTCACCCTCTTTTCTGTGCTTGTCTTTTTTTTCCTATTATGGGCATGAGTGGGGCCTCATATGTAAGTTTCGCCTAAGGCCGCTCAAAGCCTAGAGCCGCCTCTGCCCACCAGTGCTGCCAATCAGTGCCACCTAAAAGTGCTGCCTATCAGTGTAACCCATCAGTGCCCATCACTGCCACCCATCACTGCCACCTATCGGTTCCCCTCACTGCCGCCTCATCAGCGTACATCAACGACGGACAAAAATTACCCATTTTATATTTTTATAACAAAATAAAAAAATTAAAAAAAAGTTTTTTCTTTTTAAATTCGTTTTTTTAAATTTTTTTTAACAAAAATTAAAAACCGCAGAGGTGATCAAATACCACCAAAAGAAAGCTCTATTTGGGGGGAAAAAATGATAAAAATGTCATATGGGTACAGTGTTGTATGACCGCGCAATTATCATTTAAAGTGCGACAGCGCTGAAAGCTGAAAATTGGTCTGGAAAGGGGGGGGGGGGGGGTTTAAGTGCCCAGTAAGCAAGTGGTTAAACACATTGACTGGCTGACATAAGTGAATAAACTGAAAAAGGTAAGTATCCAAATACCAAGTATCAATAAAAAAAGCTGATAAGAAAAGGCTGGAAAAAAGTTCATATATTGGATGGTGTAGGGTATCAATCGTGATGAATCTATTGGTGAGTGCACCTTCACCGCAATCCTTCACAATATAATCCACACGCCCCTCTGGGGTTTACACTCACCGAAATGATGTCAAAATCAATTCTGGTTATCAGACACATGTATTGACTGTGAAAGAAAAAAGATATCTGATACCTAGCAGTAGCCAAATACCCACCCATCTATACCCTCCTTAAGATACATAAGGGCTCTCAGAATCCTCCACCCAGACCCATTGTCAATGGGATAGGGTCGGTAACATCTAGGCTAGGAGAGTATTTAGACAGGTTTTTACAAAAAAGCATGATTGTTTCTAAAGCTTATCTTAAAGATACAAAGAATTTGCTACAGTCACTTCAGGAAATCAGTTTAACTTGACAAGAGGAAGTGTTTATAGTTACCTCAGATATAGTTACAATTACAAGTTTGTATTCGATAATTCAACATGAGAATGCTCTGTTGGCTCTTAAATTGGTTGTAAACCCTTACAAACCACTTTGACCTACAGGTAAGCCTAGATTAATGCCGCGTACACACGAAGGGACTATCCCGCGGGATTATCCGCTGGACCGAAGTCCAGCGGATAATCCCCTCGTGTGTGGGCGCCGGCGGACTTTTTTTGGCCAAAGTACGGCGGACTAAAGTTTCAGGTTTTGTTCTCAAATTATCCGCTGGACTTGGCAGTCCAGCGGATAATCCGGTCGTGTGTAGTATGGTCCGGCGTACCAAAAAGGACGCATGCTCAGTAGCTATTATGTCACGGACTCGCTCGGTCTGGTAAAACTAGCCTTCGTTTTGAAGCTCGCACAATCGTCACGCTGCTGAATTTTTTTTTTTTTTTTTTTTTTTCTGACAGCGGGATTTGTATGTTATCGTACTTGAAGAATGATTTTGCCTTGCTGCTTGTATATTCACGCAGAGTACTCCCGAACGTTTTTTCTTCAGCATTCTTTAGTGAAGTTATATATTTGTATATATATATATATATATATATATATATATATATATATATATATATATATATATATATATATATATATATATATATATATAGATATAGATATATATATATATATATATAGATATAGATATAGATATCCAAATCACCAAATGAAAAATATATCTATATTTCTCAATAAGCCCAAAAAAATATATATCGATATCTACATATATATATATATATATTAATATATATAGATATATAGATCTATACGTGTATAAAAATATATATATATATATATATATATATATATATATATATATATATATATATATATATATATATATATATATGTACATATATCTCTATATAGATATTTTTTTTATTATTTGTTGGTTATCAAAAGGATTAGTTATTACACATGATACAATTGTGGAGTCAGCAGAGCTTGCCCTTAATTCAGATCTTAACCCTCACCTTTCCAGCGACTGCACTTGCAGTTCCATTGAAGTTGCACTTTACACTTGTATTGTCAAATGAATGTTTAGACATGTACCTGCCTACTCCTAAAGAAACTATGTTTTTGAATAACAAGCACGTATATCATTATTTGATGAAAATTAAATGACCATTTATTCTGGTTAAAACAAACAAGGCAAAACAAAATAGGAAGGCAACACTGGAGCCACTTGTAGATTTTGTGAAGACTTTTTGCCCCAACGGCAGACACCAAGTTTGTGAAGCCAAAAATTAAGCTTGGGCACATTTCATACAATATAGGGAGCACAAGAAGATTGACCAGGAATCAGACAGACCAGGAACAGCAGCAGATGACATCTATGTCCCCAAGCTGTGGCACTACAACAGCCTGTGTCTTCTGTGAGACCAGACTGAAGCCAGGCAATCACTTCCGACTCTTCCCACCACGCTGCCCTGCACTCTTCCCTGCAGTCTTCCCTGCACGCTTCCTTGGAGGCTGACTTGTGGTAGGAGGAGGAGTAGGAGGAGGAGGAGGAGGAGGAGGAGAAGAAGAAGAAGACGAGGAGGAGGAGGAGGAGAAGTTGGTGTCGGGCCTTCATGGGTCAGGCGGGTGGATTCTCGTAATTCACCCCTCAAACCCCCCCTAATTGCCTCAGAAATGAGGCCCTCACACAGGTGCCGTTGGCCCCTCTCCATTTCCAGCAACCTGCTGGACACGTAGCTGGCATAGGCCTCTTCTGGAAGGGGGGGTTTGTCGAGAATCGCACTCGCCTTCCGAATCAGTTGCAGTGATTCCTCCTCAACAATGGTCATCCTCCTGGGCCTTCTTGGGGGTAAGGGCAGGGGTGGAGGTAGACTTCTTAATTGGGTCTGGCTGTCACTCTGGCTCGTGCTGGGCCCAGCCACCTCCTGGCTCTCGCTGGTCATGTCCTCCTCCTCCTCCATACCACTTGTCCCGGCATCATCCTGGGTCAGCTCATCCTGTGTGCAAATAAAAACAAAAATCAAACACCTGTTTTGTGGTTTCTGGCCTCCTCAATCATCCAATTGTAAACTTAGGAACGAGCATCTAAATTTTCCAAAAGATCCAAAAGGCTATCATTTGGACCCCTGCATTTTCCAAGCAGATCACCAATGTTGTCTAACGCTTTTTTTGCCACTACTGGATGTATGTATACACTATATATGTATCGATATGTTGCACCAACACTTTTTAGAAGTGTGCATAATTTTTGTCAGTTTTTTTCACAATTCTGAGTTCAGGGTGTTAATTGTTTCACATTTTAACGTTTACAGCATTAATATTCACACAATCACAATTTAGGCTACTAAATATATACCTGGCTCCAGCTGGGCGCATCAGCCTGCTCCAAGGTGGAGGGGTCTTCTCCTTCCGTGGAAGCCTCAGCTGGGGTGGAGGGAAGAGTGGAGGGAAGAGTGGAGGGAAGGGTGGAGGGAAGAGTCGACAGTGATTGCCTGGGTTCCATCTGGTCACCTATAAAAGTCAGTTGGTTGTAGTACCACAGCTTGGGTACATAAACATTCTCTGCTGCTGCTCCTGATCTGACTGATTCCTCAATCTTCTTGCGCTCCCGCTTGTACATGTGCCTTAAACTTGCAATTCTGGCTTCCACAAACTTGGTGTTTGCGTTGGGGACTTTAGTCTTCACAAAAGCCACAAGTGGCCCCAGTGTTGCCTTCCGGACATCCCTATTGCCATATAAAGGGTTCTTGAGCTGCCACAGGTTGGTGTTTTTTCTGTACAGGGCAATGAATTCGGACATGAACTGCTGGTCCTTGAATGGATTCAACTGGGGTGATGACATGTTTGTTTCTGTTTTGTTAGTAATGGCAATACAAAAGACCAAAAACACAAATGTTACTTAAAACGCACAACCAGTTTTTCTTAACAAACATTACACAACACACCCACACACAGGCAGCAACCCCTACACACAGGCAGCAACCCCTACACACAGGCAGCAACCCCTACACACAGGCAGCAACACATCCACACAGGCAGCAACCCCTACACACAGGCAGCAACCCCTACACACAGGCAGCAACACATCCACACAGGCAGCAACCCCTACACACAGGCAGCAACCCCTACACACAGGCAGCAACCCCTACACACAGGCAGCAACCCCTACACACAGGCAGCAACACATCCACACAGGCAGCAACCCCTACACACAGGCAGCAACCCCTACACACAGGCAGCAACCCCTACACACAGGCAGCAACCCCTACACACAGGCAGCAACACACACATATCCTTAAAAAATGCTGGCCCAAAACCAAAAAAAAAACACAGTAATGCATCCTAGAAAACACTTACCTTCGTACAGAGCGCTCGCTACTTCCGTTCGGGAACACGTGGGCCCCTCAAACAGCCTTATATACACTGCGCACGCGTCGAAGTCCGCCTGCGTCCTCCGCGTCGCCCGCCCATGACGTTCCTCATGACGAGTATTCCCCCCCCCGCTTCCCCTCGTTGCATTGTTGGTGAATTAATTCATGAATATGGCGGACACATTCTCAGCCAGTAGCGCGGAGGAAAGCCAAGAAGCCAACACATCTGCATCCAGCAGCAGATATAAGGCCACCAATATGGCCTTTGAAGAGATGGTGGAGATGGTGGACATCCTCCAAAGGGAAGATTACGACGGGGAAAATGGCCCGTACCCTCGTCCCAACTTGCGCAAGGACAAGATTCTCACTACAATCGTCAGCACCCTGGAGCAGAAATTCGGCGTACGAAGGGGCAAGGATCAACTGCGCAAGCGATGGTCCGACATCAAATCCAGGGAGCACGATCAGTATAGGAGAATTCGAAAAGCCATCAAAAAAAGTAAGTCAAGCACGTGCGCTACTATGGTTATACTTGATATGTCTAATCTTGCGCAGATGTAATTCCATTCGTCCGTGAAACTTGCGCAGATGTAATTACCATTCGTACCTGAAACTTGCGCAGATGTAATTACCATTCGTACGTGAAACTTGCGCAGATTTAATTACCATTCGTACGTGAAACTTGCGCAGATTTAATTACCATTCGTACGTGAAACTTGCGCAGATTTAATTACCATTCGTCCGTGAAACTTGCGCAGATGTTATTACCATTCGTACCTGAAACTTGCGCAGATGTAATTACCATTCGTCCGTGAAACTTGCGCAGATGTAATTACCATTCGTCCGTGAAACTTGCGCAGATGTAATTACCATTCGTACCTGAAACTTGCGCAGATGTAATTACCATTCGTCCGTGAAACTTGCGCAGATGTAATTACCATTCGTACCTGAAACTTGCGCAGATGTAATTACCATTTGTCCGTGAAACTTGCGCAGATGTTATTACCATTCGTACCTGAAACTTGCGCAGATGTAATTACCATTCGTACCTGAAACTTGCGCAGATGTAATTACCATTCGTACGTGAAACTTGCGCAGATTTAATTACCATTCGTCCGTGAAACTTGCGCAGATGTTATTACCATTCGTACCTGAAACTTGCGCAGATGTAATTACCATTCGTACGTGAAACTTGCGCAGATTTAATTACCATTCGTACGTGAAACTTGCGCAGATTTAATTACCATTCGTACGTGAAACTTGCGCAGATTTAATTACCATTCGTCCGTGAAACTTGCGCAGATGTTATTACCATTCGTACCTGAAACTTGCGCAGATGTAATTACCATTCGTCCGTGAAACTTGCGCAGATGTAATTACCATTCGTCCGTGAAACTTGCGCAGATGTATTTACCATTCGTACCTGAAACTTGCGCAGATGTAATTACCATTCGTCCGTGAAACTTGCGCAGATTTATTACCATTCGTACCTGAAACTTGCGCAGATGTAATTACCATTCGTACCTGAAACTTGCGCAGATGTAATTACCATTCGTACGTGAAACTTGCGCAGATTTAATTACCATTCGTCCGTGAAACTTGCGCAGATGTTATTACCATTCGTACCTGAAACTTGCGCAGATGTAATTACCATTCGTCCGTGAAACTTGCGCAGATGTAATTACCATTCGTCCGTGAAACTTGCGCAGATGTAATTACCATTCGTACCTGAAACTTGCGCAGATGTAATTACCATTCGTCCGTGAAACTTGCGCAGATGTTATTACCATTCGTACCTGAAACTTGCGCAGATGTAATTACCATTCGTACGTGAAACTTGCGCAGATTTAATTACCATTCGTCCGTGAAACTTGCGCAGATGTAATTACCATTCGTACCTGAAACTTGCGCAGATTTAATTACCATTCGTACCTGAAACTTGCGCAGATTTAATTACCATTCGTACCTGAAACTTGCGCAGATTTAATTACCATTCGTCCGTGAAACTTGCGCAGATGTTATTACCATTCGTACCTGAAACTTGCGCATATTTGATGAAAGTTCCGTTTGTCTTCATAACGTTTATTGAGTTTACCTGGCTTTGGGTTGTTGGAGTTGTAAGGTTGTTTATTATTGTCACTATCTATACAATTACTGCTGTAGTAAGGGTTTTAGGGGTAACTTACACAGGGACTCCAGAGGCTGTTTTGGGGGGGGGGGGATAAATATGTTAAGCAGGGTGTCATGCTCACAATTCCCAAAAAATGCTCATCATCTCTAAATACTGTAGGTGGTGACTTTTCAAAGAAGTACACTCACCTGTCCCTTGGATGGTGCAGCTACAATCTCTGATCTTGCAATCATGAAATTAATGTTTGCGGCTTCACTTCCCGGGTCACTATTGGGCATGCGCCAGTTGCGCAATGCAATAGGACTGGTCCGCGCGAGCTCGGGGACCCCTGTGTGTCCCAGCAGACAGCACGGTGGGACGGGATGTGGCGTATACTTCTGTGGGAGTCTAGGGCCGGATGTGTGTGCAAATACCTGCCTTACACAGGTATCTGCAACCCATCCCCCCTAAAAGGTTCAAAATAAGACACCACAGGGGTGCAGGGATCCAATGAGCGGAAGTTCAAATTTAGGGTTGAAGGGCGGTTTAAGTATTGGAGTTTCATTAGATAGACATTTCAATTCTGTCTTCAAGTAGGATCTTCTAACAAACTGCTAATAATTGGCAAGACTTTTAAACAATGTTTACTAATCCTATTTTGGCACTCAAATATCAGTGTGATTCAAAAGTGTACCTTTTTGTGTTCCATTACCATAGGGGGCAAAAGACTCAGACGTCAGTCCGAACCTACGAGGACCTCCCGGCATCACCAGACTAATTGGGCAGTTAGCCCAAGCCCGCGCGTGGATGTGGCGGAACAGGTCGTTGAAGTCGATCAAATCTGCACCCCACCAAGTGAGTGTCTCAGAACACAGATTGAGGTAATAAATTAAGGTCTGCATGTTTTTGACACTTTTTTTCTTGTGTTTTATCTACCCAACTTTTAGGTGATGCTGATCTGTTTGTGGAAGGACAAGCTGCGGAGCCATTTTCCACTGACAGTGCCCACAGGCTTATTGGCCAGATCATGGCCTGGAATCTGCAGCTGGAAAATATGCAGAAGGAGATGGCCACCATGCAGCAGGGAATGAAGGACATGATTGATGTTTTGGGGAGAATCTAAAGACCCCTTTTACATTTCTTAACATCAATCATGTCCTTCATTCCCCTTTTGATGCGCTGTTTAACTAATTTTAGAGGCCAAATTTTTAATATGCACACGGTATGTCAACATGTGCTATGTGCCATCAGGCGATCTCAATGGACGCATTTGGTGTTTGCAACCCCTAATGCTAGTAGGTGAGAGGGAAGGGGTTTCACACACAAAACACGTCCATTGATTCCCCATGATGGAACATAGCACATGTTGACATTACCCATTTTCCAGTTAAATTAGTGTGCATATTCAAAATTTGGCTTCTTCTGTTCATGGGTTACCTGTTGAACTTTGTAAGTTCTGGACTTTTACATTGTGTAAATAATTTCAAATGCTAAGCCTAAATTTTTTAACAATTTTAAACATGTTTTTATGTTTGTTTTAAAAAATCAATCCCAAAAAAAAATATGTTGTGAGAAAAACACCAAAAAAATGTCAAAAAGATAACATAAAAAAAAAAAAAAAAAAAAAATCTGGTTCAAAAAAAAAAAAAAAAAAAAAAAAAAAAAAAAATACCAAAACAACAAAAAAAAAAAAAAAAAAAAAAAAAAATAATAAAACAAAAGTTTTGGATGTGCACTATAATAAAAAAAAAATAATGTTTGCACAAATTCAAAAATGTGTGGCTTCTTCTTTTTAAATACTACCAGTTTGACAAAAACATGTTGTGGTTCATTGACAAAGGGGCTTATTTACTAAACGCTAAACAAGTTTGCCACTATTAAGATGTGCACTAGGACAACATATAAAACAGGCCAAATTAAAAGCAAAACAATACGAAACTACCAATATTTCAAACATAAATAACTGTATTTATTCTTTGTAAATCAAAAAGATGGTTTAAGGGTCTGCTGCCATTTCAATGGCCCCCCTACCATTAAAATACTGTAAATAAAGGTCCCGCACTTGCTGGGCTGATTGTGGTGCGGAACCAAGAGGGCGATTATCCAGCCCTGTCATGTTGCCTTCCACTCCGGCCTCAGGGCCAATTGGTAAGGAGTATGTTCCTGAATGTTTCCGTAAATAATTGTGCATGACACAGCATGCAAGAATGATAGTATTGAGTTTGTACTCTGCCAGATGTAGGGATGTAAGGAGCAATCTGAAACGGTTGGCCATAATACCAAATGCATTTTCCACCACCCTTCTTGCTCTGGCCAACCGATAATTAAAAATCCTCCTCTCAGGGGTGAGGGATCGTTGGGGAAATGGCCTCATCAGATGGTCACCCAGACCGAACGCCTCGTCGGCAATGAAGACGAAGGGGAGTCCCTCCACATTATCTTCATCTGGTGGCAGCTCCAGCCCACCAGTTTGGAGACGATGACCGAACTCCGTGTGGTTGAAGACTCCTCCGTCCGACATCCGGCCGTTTTTCCCCACATCCACATACAGAAAGTCATATTGTGCCGACACCACCGCCATCAACACGATACTATGGAACCCCTTATAATTCCAATAGTATGACCCCGAATGGGGTGGGGGCACAATTCGCACGTGTTTGCCGTCAATCGCCCCTCCGCAGTTGGGAAAGTCCCAACGGGCAGCAAACTGGGAAGCCACAGTCTGCCATTCCTGTGGCGTGGAGGGACACTGTGAAGTCAAACAGAAAGATACAATTTAAATTATAAACCAGGCAAAACACCAAACTAAATGCAACAAATTAACAAACAATTTGGAAGAACATATGTATTTATTTAGTACATCCTTGAAATAAAGCCAAAAGATTAAGGATAAAAGGGACAAATCTCTGATTGATGACCCCTCTGATGGACCAGAGAAGATAATAATGGGGATGTGGGTGGGGAGTAAATAATTGTAAGGTCACACAATACACATGCAATTAATTAAAGGTGTGTGTGGGGGGGGGGGGGATAATTACAAGCTGACCAAAACCACATGCTATTAATTATCAGGGGGTGTGGGGGGGGATAATTACAAGCTGACCAAAACCACATGCTATTAATTATCAGGGGGTGTGGGGGGGGATAATTACAAGCTGACCAAAACCACATGATATTAATTATCAGGGGGTGTGGGGGGGGGATAATTACAAGCTGACCAAAACCACATGCAATCAATTTAAAATTGAGGGTCAAGGGGGGTGAAAGGGGGGGTGAGTAAAGCTGTACAATGGAGCTGGTAATATACATTTTTAACCAAAGAAAGTGACTAGGCTAGGGGTGTTTAGGGGGCCAAGCTTCCATGCTGGGGAGGTTGGTGCAAGCAAATATGCATGTGACCCACTAAATAATACATTCTTAAAACTATTTCGATAAGTCAACCATAAAATACTAGACAAAAAAACAAAATCCAAAAATAAAAGGAATAGGGGACATTCATAGAATAGTCCTATCATGGTAATTAGCTAATGATGACATTGATGCACTACATTAACAAACATACAAGACATAGGTAATTTTAAAAGAGAAGACTTACCTTAATGTATTCCTCCTGCAGGACGTGGATAATGGCAGAACAGGTCTCTGGAATAATGAGCCCCAGAGCCTGGGGGGAGATGCCTGTCGTGAACTTGAGGTCCTGCAAGCTTCTCCCCGTCGCCAAGTAACGCAACGTGGCGACTAGCCTCTGCTCCGCACTGATGGCTTGCCGCATGCAGGTATTCTGCCTGGTAATATAAGGGGACAGCGAAGCCAACAGACGGTGAAAAATGGGGTCCGTCATCCGGAGATAATTCCTGAAATCATCAGGATTATTCTCACGGATCTCACGGAGCAAAGGCATATGCGAGAATTGGTCACGCTGGCGCAACCAATTCTTGGTCCATGAACTCCTCCTCACCCTGTTCATGGACCGGGCTCGTGCCAAGGTGTTAACCGCAACACCGAGCCCCTGCACAGCACGAACTCGTTCCCGAGTACGTCCACACTCCATGGCTTCAAAACGGTCGGCTGATCAAACAAACAACTTAACAGAACGCACTGAAGAACAGCAAGGCCTATGAAGAACGACCTGAAAAACAGGAACGAGCGGACCAGAACGGCCTGAGAACAGGTAGGAACTGATCCACACGCACTGAAAGCCAGATACAAACCTCACAAGCACAAACTGAACGGCAGAAGCGAACGAATTAAGCAGAAGTCTGAGAAGCGCGAATCGTCTCTAACCAAACGTCAACTAACACGCGATACACACGAGATTAGCTGACGGGGCCCAAAGGGTGTCGTTTGGGATCTCGAGCTTCCTTTTTCTAGTCCCGTCGTACGTGCGTACGTCATCGCGTGAACCGCCGGACTTTTTGCGTGATCGTGTGTGGTCAAGTCCGTTCGCTTTTTAGTCCAGCGTACCTAGCGGGAAAGTCCAGCGGATTGTCCGCTGGACTTAGGTCCGCCGGGAAAAGTCCGTACGTGTGTACGAGGCATTAGGCTTACCTGTAGGTCCAAGAAATATCTCCTAAACCTACTAGACATGTGCAATTAGTTTCGTACGAATCGGAAATTCGTACAAATTTTTCGAAATTCGTACATTCGTACGAATCCGAATTAAGAATTTTTACGAATACGAATTCTGTACGAAATACGAAATTTCGTTTACGAATTTCGGATCCAAATTATCCGAATCCAAACTACCAAATGATGAATTTCAACTAATATGAAAGAAATTATAGCGGATATAACGAATGATTCGAATGAATTCGAGATTCAGTATAACGAATATCGACACTCTACGAATAATAACGAATTATCCAAAAACGTATTAACGTTACATAACACATAAGTCTATTGTCTATTGTTCACCAATCACTCAGAGTAAGTACGAAATACGAAATTCTGTATTTGTAAACGAAATTTCGGATTTCGTACTTCCTCTGAGTGATTGGTGAACAATAGACAATAGACTTGTGTTATGTAACGTTAATACGTTTTCGGATAATTCGTTATTATTCGTAGAGTGTCGATATTCGTAACGATATTAACAATTTGTAACGATTCGTACGAAATTCGTATTTCGTACGAATCCAAATTAAATTTCGTACACGAATTACGAATTACAATTTTTTTTTTATACGAAACGGAACGGAATGAAACTAATTTTTTGACGGCTTCCATGTCTAAAACCTACATGGTTTAGGAGATATTTGCCAAAAGACAGGCATCTTTTTTCATTATTTTTAAATTTTAAATTTTTGCTTACAAATATATGTTCTTACTCCTTAGTAATTGTTAATTGGCTGCCAGAAATATACTGTGTTTTTTTTTTTGCTTTTTACATTGTTTTATTTTTAATTTTTTTACTTAGTTGGCGATGTATAGTAAAGCCTGCAATCAAAGGGATCAATATGTAATAAACTGAAATCTTATCATCACAACTTGTGATCCACAAGAAACATTGTTATCACTACATCTTGCTTATGCAATAAACGTTTAGATATACAACAGATGGAGTTCCGGCAGTTGGAGTCCGCGCTGTAGCCGTCTTTCAGCTATAGCGCGGGCGCGAAGTGGTTCAGTATAGGAATCATTATATGGTTATCATAAACGTGTTTACGGATTCCTAGTTTATATATATACACAAACCATTTCAAAGAAAATATTTTATAATGCTTTTCCTATGGGTGTAGTAAAAAGTATTTTATTGCAGGTTATTTTAAAATGCGAAATTTAATTAATTCATTTTTTATTTTAGTTTATTATGTTAACCACTTTTAGACCGGACCATTTTGCTGGCTTAAGACCAGACCACTTTTTGCGATTCGGCACTGCGTCGCTTTAACTGACAATTGCGCGGTCATGCGACGTGGCTCCCAAACAAAATTGATGCCCTTTTTTCCCCCCACAAATAGAGCTTTCTTTTTGCGCTTTTGCGCTATGAGCTTTATTGCGGTTTTTATTTTTTGCGCTATAAACAAAAAAAGAGCGACAATTTTGGAAAAAACACATTATTTTTTACTTTTTGCTATAATAAATATCCCCCAAAAATATATAAAAACACATTTTGTTTCCTCAGTTTAGGCCGATGGGCATTGCACTGTGTCCCCCTAAAGCCCTGCACTGTGTCCCCCTGAAGCCTTGCACTGTTTCCCCCTGAAGCCTTGCACTGTGTCCCCCTGAAGCCTTGCACTGTGTCCCCCTGCAGCCTTGCACTGTGTCCCCCTGCAGCCTTGCACTGTGTCCCCCTGCAGCCTTGCACTGTTTCCCCCTGAAGCCTTGCACTGTGTCCCCCTGAAGCCTTGCACTGTTTCCCCCTGAAGCCTTGCACTGTGTCCCCCTGAAGCCTTGCACTGTGTCCCCCTGCAGCCTTGCACTGTTCCCCTGAAGCCTTGCACTGTGTCCCCCTGAAGCCTTGCACTGTTTCCCCCTGAAGCCTTGCACTGTGTCCCCCTGAAGCCTTGCACTGTGTCCCCCTGAAGCCTTGCACTGTTTCCCCCTGAAGCCTTGCACTGTGTCCCCCTGAAGCCTTGCACTGTTTCCCCCTGAAGCCTTGCACTGTGTCCCCCTGAAGCCTTGCACTGCTTACCCCTGAAGCCTTGCACTGTGTCCCCCTGAAGCCTTGCACTGCTTACCCCTGAAGCCTTGCACTGTGCCCCCCTGAAGCCTTGCACTGCTTCCCCCTGAAGCCTTGCACTGTGTCCCCCTGAAGCCTTGCACTGTGTCCCCCTGAAGCCTTGCACTGTGTCCCCCTGAAGCCTTGCACTGCTTACACCTGAAGCCTTGCACTGTTTCCCCCTGAAGCCTTGCACTGTTCCCCCCTGAAGCCTTGCACTGTGTCCCCCTGAAGCCTTGCACTGTTCCCACCTGAAGCCTTGCACTGTGTCCCCCTGAAGCCTTGCACTGTGTCCCCCTGAAGCCTTGCACTGTGTCCCCCTGAAGCCTTGCACTGTTCCCCCCTGAAGCCTTGCACTGTGTCCCCCTGAAGCCTTGCACTGTTCCCCCCTGAAGCCTTGCACTGTTCCCCCCTGAAGCCTTGCACTGCTTACCCCTGAAGCCTTGCACTGTGTCCCCCTGAAGCCTTGCACTGTTCCCCCCTGAAGCCTTGCACTGTGTCCCCCTGAAGCCTTGCACTGTGTCCCCCTGAAGCCTTGCACTGTGTCCCCCTGAAGCCTTGCACTGTTCCCCCCTGAAGCCTTGCACTGTGTCCCCCTGAAGCCTTGCACTGTGTCCCCCTGAAGTCTTGCACTGTGTCCCCCTGCAGCCTTTCTAAAAAGCACGGTTGATTTTTATTTTTAAACTCAGCCAATGAGGGTAGAGAGAGCTGAGAGAGCCGCTGTTCTCATGCACATCGCTGGGTTGAGATTGGAGGTAAGTATGGGGGGGGGGGGGGTACTGGGGAGATAGCTGACCAGTTATGGTTGAAAACCCTCTAGCTTTACAACCACTTTAAAGCAGTTTCTGAATGCCAAATTGAATCAACAACGAGAAGTAGGTAAAGTCAATCTATTTTTATTTATTACAGTAAAATTTACACAGCACTTTACATTCTGTACATCCACATCAGTCCACGCCCTAGAGGAGCTCACAATGTAAGAACCCCAACAAGCACTGGGAAAACATGCAACTCCATGTAGGCAGTTTCATGGAATTTAACCACTTGCAATAAGCCAAGTTGGACTTTCATTATTCTGAGTGGACATCATATGATGGCCTCCCAAAATGAGCCTCATGCATGGCCATGCAAGCGAGATCTGTCACCAGCTGTGTCCAGTGGACACCCCCGATGATAGATCACTGTACCGGCCATTGGCTGGTACCATGTGATCGCTGTGACCAATTACAGCAGATCATATGACAATTGTAAGCAATGGATGTCTTCCTTTCATGCCTTCATTATGTACAAGTGTGTTGTTAGCTGTGATTGGTCACAGGGATCACATGGTACAGACAGGGCCAATCACAGCCCATCTGTACTATGTGATTAGTTGTGTTCAATCACAGCAGATCACATGACAATTGTAAGCAATGGACAGCTTCCTTTCATGCCTTCATTATGTACAATTGTGTTGCTAACTGTGATTGGTCACAGTGATCACACGCTACAGACAGGGCCAATCACAGCCCATCTGTACCATGTGATTAGTTGTGGCCAATCACAGCTAATCACAACAATACTCACTGAATGAATCGGTTTCATTCAGTAAAAATGGTTGCTTATACCAATTCATTGATATAGGCAATCATAAATGTTTAAAAAAAAATAATAATAATTCTGAACACTTCCCCAGAGTGGTACAGTGTTACTATGGTAACACTGTATTGCTGTGGTCACAGTGTGTAAAAATAAAAATGGTGAAAAAAAAAAAAGTAATAAAAAAAATAAAATAAAAAAAACACAATTGAGAAAAAAGTACCGTATATATTTCTTTTGCATACTGTCACCAGTCAGTGTCCCTGATCACCTCCACACTATTTATATGATAATGCTGTACTGCACTGATGACAGCATGTAAAAGAAAAAAAAAATCTTGGTTTTCCAAAAAATTGTGGCAAAAAATTACAACTTACGATACCTTGGAATGTCTAATTTCCAAAAAGGAAATGGAGTTCTGCATTGTATGCATGAACAATGAAGGACAGTGGAGGAGTTTGCCTACTGACAGGAAAGTGAAGCATAAAGAAAGTATTACTTTATGTTGTACCTCTGAAGAAAACATTAGAGGCTTACTATCAAGGGACGAGCTACCAAGGGGCGATTTTAAAAATCTATCTGAAGTTGAAATTTAAAAGAGCAGTCCACCCAAATATATCAGTTTTCAATGGGTGGTGAAGGGTTACAATGTGTGACACTTGGCTATATTTATCAGTGACTCTACTGGTGACTAGGGATGGGCCGAACACCCCCCGGTTCGGTTCGCACCAGAACATACCGAACAGGCAAAAAATTCGGCAGAGCACACGATGACAGTTAAAGTCTATGGGACACGAACATGAATAATCAAAAGTGCTAATTTTTAAGGCTTATATGCAAGTTATTGTCCTAAAAAGTGTTTGGGGACCCGGATGCTGCCCAGGGGACATGTATCAATGCAAAAAAAGTTTTAAAAAGGGCCATTTTCAGGAGCAGTGATTTTAATAATGCTTAAAGTGAAACAATAAAAGTGAACTATTCCTTTAAATTTCATACCTGGGGGGTGTCTATAGTATGCTTGTAAAGTGGCGCATTTTTCCCGTGTTTAGAACAGTCCCTGCACAAAATGCAATTTTTAAAGGAAAAAAAGTAATTTAAAAGTACTCGTGGCTATAATGAATTGTCGGTCCGGGCAATACAGATAAAAGTCATTGAACAAAAACGGCATGGGATCCCCCCAGTCAATTTCCAGGCCCTTTGGGTCTGATATGAATATTAAGGGGAACCCCTAACCAAAATGAAAAAAAAAAAAATTGCGCGGGGGTCCCCCCAAATTCCATACCAGGCCTTTCAGGTCTGGATATTAAGGGGAACCCTGTATCATTTTAAATGGCGTAGGGGACCCCCTCAAAATCCATACCAGACCCTTATCCGAGCATGCAACCTGGAAGGCTGCAGGAAAAGAGGGGGGACGAGAGAGCGCCCCCCCCCTCCTGAACCGTACCAGGCCACATGCCCTCAACATGGGGAGGGTGCTTTGGGGTAGCCCGCAAAGCACCTTGTCCCCATATTGATGGGGACAAGGGCCTCATCCCCACAACCTTTGCCCGGTGGTTGTGGGGGTCTACAGGCGGGGGGCTTATCAGAATCTGGAAGCCCCCTTTAACAAGAGGACCCCCAGATCACGCCCCCCCTGTTTGAAATGGTAACGGGTACATTGTACCCATGCCATTTCACAAAAAAAGTGTCAAAATGTTACAAAAACCACAAGACACACTTTGGGACAAGTCCTTGTCCAAATAAAAAAATAAAAATGTCCTACGAAGTCCATCCATCTTCTTCTCTCGCTCCCGCCGCATGACGCATCTTCGCTTTGACAGTTCTTATATAACTGAGAGCGGGGCCACACGGTGACGTTCCCGGCTGACCCCGCCCCCCTCTGACGCACAGGGACTTCCCCATGGCTTTCCCGAGGGATCAGAGGGGGGCGGTTTACTTCTTTCAAATCTTTTTTGCCTGAAAAGCTTGCTCTTTCCTGTTCTTTCCTGTCTTCTAGACTCCTGTTTGTGATGTTTTGGTTTCATAAGGAACCAATTCAATTAGGGTCACCAGAGATTTTCTAAAAAATGTTTTTGAAGCTTTCCACAATGAACAGGTAAAGTATCAGGATAAGGCAGTAGTTAATGCATGTGATATCTTTTTTTAATATTATGTAGGATGCACCAGGAGGAACTGGAGTAAAAGTAAAGGTGGGCAAGAACACCCAAAAGCGCTTTTAACCAAAGAAGGGGTTAAAAGTACCTGTGTTTCGGCGTTTCCAAAGTGCTTTTCAGGCCATTCATTTCAATGGGCAGGGCGTTTACAGTTGTAAACAGCGCTCCCAATATGCTGGTTGCAGGATTTTTCCTAAGGTCCCGCAAGCGCACCACCCCAGTGTGAAAAGTCACGCTGAAATAAATAGGAAATGGATTTCAGGCGCTTTACAGGCGCTATATCTAGCACTAAAATGCCTGAAAACCGCCTCGGTGTGAAATGGGTGATCAAGACATACAAGAAGCCAGATGCTGGCTGATCCAAGAAAATTTCGGCTATGCCTAAAATAGGGACTTTTAAGACTACCCTAGATCATTTATGATAGGATATAAAAATGCAATGTCTCAGGGCACACCAAAGTCACCTAGAAGGAGTTGACAGATTTGGGCCTTCTTCTTTTACATCCTTTATAGCTACAAAGCTGGCTCTTTCCTGTTCTTTTTGATCTTCAAGACTCCTGTTTGCCGTGGAGTAGGTTTCATTGAGAACTAGTTCAATTAGGGCCACCAGAGACTTTTTGAAAATGTTTTTGAAGCTTTCCACAATGAACAGGTAAAGTATTGGGGTAAGGCAGTAGTTGATGCATGTAAATAAAATTGTCAAGATCTGTAAGACCTCAAGTATTGTCTCCGGGAACTTGCCAGGCTCTACAGTCATTCCATACCATACATGGTAAGGGGTCCAGGAGATAAAGAAGGACAGGATAGCAGTACACATTATCTTGTATGGTCTGGTAGACCTAGCCAGGTTTTCTCTCTTCATCTTGATAAAAATACTAAGATAACAAATTGTGATTATACCTAGAGGAATTAATAATGCCACAAGCAATCGGAAACTAAACAAGGACCATTTGGTCTGCCGTTCATCCAACTTGCCAGAAAGGGTGTAGTCATTGTAGCAATAAGTGATATTATTCCTATATCTTATATTACGAAATGCTAGGTAAGGAGAACTGAATAAAAGAGCGAATGTCCACAATGCTGCACAGATAAGAGAAGCTGTGCGAGGGTTCATGTGTTTTCTGTACCAATGAGGGTGAAACACCAAGCAGTATCGGTCAAGGCTAATTGTCGTGAGGATGAATACCGCTCCGTACATGCATACCGATAAGAAAGAGTTAACAAGCTTACACATGAACAGGCCAAAGATCCAGTGAGGTCTCATCATGAAATACACAGCAAGGAAGGGTGTGATGAGCGTGAAAAAGAGGTTCATCAAAATTAGGTGAAGGAACCAGGTTGTGTTTACCGTTCTTCTCATCCTGAACCAAAGAACCCAAAGATACAAGGAATTCACAATCAATCCAAAGACAAATGTTAAGAGCAGAAGCACAGATGATATCATCTTGGGAGTTGTGAAAGGTTCATAGATTTTTTCGTTGTCCATGTTGAGCGGCCATCCATGTGTTGTATTATTGTCCATTGTCTTTTGGAAAAAATAAAATGCATAATAGACAATTAGAATCTATCAGGAACTGAAGTTCATAAAATTCTTTCTATTTAGTATGTTTACAATGAAACCACATGAAAAAAAAAAAACATTCTAGCCTCTGCTTTGATGGCAGGAACTTTTAAAAATGGTTGAATGTGCAACAAATCATAAATAATCAAATTGCAAAATGATGTTCTTTTCCACTTTTTTTTCCTTCTTTTTTTTTGGTATATTCTACTGTTTTCTATTCTTTTTTAAGCACTAAGAAAAGAGGGTGCCAATTTCCTATTGCATAAAGTTGTCAGTATAATGAATTTAAGGTATGACATCAAGTATTTGTTGTGATTTAAACATTTAAACCCATAGTATCCAAACTGTGGCCCGGGGGGCACTATTCTTCCCACTGATGCCAATGATGGGGTGCCATTCCTCCCAATGACACCAAAAATGGGGCACTATTCCTCCAACTGACACCAACAACGGGGGAACTATTCCTACAACTGACACCAACAACGGGGGAACTTTTCCTACAACTGATACCAACAATGGACACTATTCCTCCAACTGAAACAAACAATAGGGCACTATTCCTACAACTGATACCAACAATGGGGCACTATTATGCTGAAAACTTTTTCAGAATTAAAAAGAGAATATTGTATACCAAACCATTCATTTTATAGGTACCTCCAAATTAGATATGCTTTACAGGCCCAGTTCAAAAACCAAGAAGTGGAATGGTTTAGAGCCCCTCTCCTTCAAAAACTATGTAGCGCCAATAACCCATTGTAGGGCGGCTATGGATTTCTGGGCATACTAATTACCTCCTCCTTGTAGCTCGTCGTTCGTGTCTAGGGGTTCCCAGGGTTGATACCCAGTAATTGCTGAGACTGACACTAAAAGTCATTTTGAGGATTTTTATTTCCATAAAACGTTGAAACATAACACAGTCTCTCAATTGGGAATAGAGGGTATGGGTGATAAAGCTCAGGCACTTTGAACTTGCTGACACTTCAATAAATGTCTTGGTAAATGATCCAGGGAGTAGCCACTCGCAACTGGATAACTCACTGTTGGATAAATCTTTGTTTGTAGATCTAGCAGCCAACAAGTTTTTTCGAATTTAGCAAAGTCTCTACCACAGACTTGGTTAGGGAACTTCAGATAAACACACCAAAGTCTCTCACAGGAACTTTGTTGTAACTGAAGGATGAGTTAGGAACTTTTCTTATGGGACCTGTATCTTTCAGCCGATCCGGCGATACCGTAGGAAATGCGGATTCAACCAGTGTCCATACATCTCAGCTTCCAGGCTCTTGCTGAGCAGCCAGCCTTGTGCGTGGCCCTCCTCTGAAAAAGTCCTCCCCTGGTCGCTTGTCGAGTTGCTGTGCCTCTCCAATCCTGAGAGGACACCGGGACACTTCCGAATCCTCCTTCCGTTACTGCGCCTCGAACTAGCCAGTTCCGAGGCTCGGAAACGGATGGACCCCCACCCCAGACCATGAGGGCCTCTGGGGCTGGTCAGGATGACCAGGCTTACGGGGTTAGCAGACACTCCTAGACCGAGACCCCTCAAGGGGCTGGTCAGGACCGGAACCAGAATCAACAGAGAGCCCCGACCATGTGACTTCAGCACCTTAAGTACCCCTTCCCGGAAGACACAGCGGGGCCAGACGCGCCCACTGATTGGCTCAGAGAAAAGATTGGTACCTAATGCGTCCAACCAGACTGCGTTCTCAGCCGGTCACAGGTGCTCACCTCACCTATGACCAGGCAGAACTCTAGTACAGCCCAGCCAAACTGATGCCAAAATGCAACCTAGAATAACCGCTTCCCGACCGCCTCCTGCACATATACGTCAGCAGAATGGCACGGCCAGGCAAAACTACGTACCTGTACGTGGCCCTTTGATTGCCTGGCCGTGGGTCGCGCGACCCGGTCGGGAGCTCCGTGACCCCGGCCGCGGGACCAGCGGACCCGATCGTCGCTGGTGTCCCGCGATCGGGTCACAGAGCTGAAGAACGGGGAGAGGTCTGTGTAAACAAACCTCTCCCCGCGCTTCCTCCTGTCATTGATCGGCTGTTCCCTGTCATCGGGAAAGCCGATCAATGACGTCAGATGTCAGCCCCGCCCCCTAATGTAAAAAAACACACACATGTCACAGCCCATAACCCCTCCCCCTAGTGGTTAACTCTTTCACTGAATGTGTCATTTATACAGGAATCAATGCATTTAAATAGCATAGATTGCTGTATAAATGACAATGGTCCCAAAAATGTGTCAAAAATGTCCGATGTGTCCGCCATAATGTCGCAGTCACAATAAAAATCGCTAAACGCCGCCATTACTAGTAAAAAAAAAATGCTATAAAACTATCCCCTATTTTGTTAACGCTATAACTTTTGCGCAAACCAATCAATAATCGCTAATTGCGATTTTTTTTTACCAAAAATATGTAGAAGAACACGTATCGGCCTAAACTGAGGAAAAAAAATGTTTTTTTATATATTTTTTGGGGATATTTATTATAGCAAAAAGCAAAAAATATTGCATTTTTTTCCAAATTGTCGCTCTATTTTGGTTTATAGCGCAAAAAATAAAAACCGCAGGGGCGATAAAATACCACTAAAAGAAAGCTCTATTTGTGGGAAAAAAAGGACGCCAATTTTGTTTGGGAGCCACGTCGCACGACCGCGCAATTGTCAGTTAAAACGACACAGTGCCGAATGGCAAAAAGGGGCCTGGTCCTTTGGCTGCCAATTGGTCTGGGACTGAAGTGGTTAATTAACCCCAAAACTCCATTACAGTTTTGAGAAAAACTAAATTTACAAAAATAGCGCACACTTTGAAAAAGTGTCGGCGCTACAACTGCTTAAGGCAGAAACAACTAAAGGGCTGGTCTCAGACCTATATGAACAGATTTGGCGTAAAATGATCTCTGGGGAAAAGTCCGCAAAAAAAATAAGGCCAGATGGGAAGAGGATTTAGGAGCAATAATAACGGAGCAGTGGAGGAGGATATTGGAAATAGGTCCATTGGAGACAGTCTCTCCCTCCCAGAAAATGGCGCATTTGTTTTTAATACATAGAGCCTACTATACCCCCAAGAAGCTTTTTCAGTTCGGTCATAGATCAGATTCCAAGTGCCCAAGGTGTCAAGAGACAGGGGATCTCATACACATGTTCTGGAGATGTCCAAAACTGTTTGGATATTAAGCAGAAATACTTGACACTGTAAATAGATTTTTTGGAACCACATTGGAGTTGGCAGACAGAATATTGCCTCGTTTCCACTGAGCGGATCGGTTCGGGTCGGTACGGTTTGGGAAGGGTTAGAATGGTCCGGCCTATTCAGGTGAGCGTTTCCACTGCAAGTCGGACCACCAGGGTCCATACAGGGTTAAGAAAAAATGCCTAGCTTGGCCTCACACTGATTGGCAGACGTTTTTCTGTCCGCCAATCAGTGGAATGTATCGTAGCTCCGCCCTAACCGAACCGTTCCATTTTCTATGGCCCAACATCTGAAGCAGGACCCTGAATAGTGCGGTATGGTTCAGTTTATGGGCCGCTTTCATAATGGAAACACTGAAAATAGCGTACCGTACCGAACCGATCCGCTCAGTGGAAACGAGGCAATATGTGTACTAGGAAATATAGAGGAAAGGGTACCAACAAACACTAAAATAGTTATCTCAAGATGCTTATTTCAAGCTAGGAAATTGATTGCACAAAATAGACAATCAAGAAGACCTCCGGCATCGGAAGAATGGGTTAAGGTGGTAAACACTACAGCGTGGAAGGAAAAGGTGGTATACACTAGAAGAGGGAATTTTCAAAGATTTGTGAAGATGTGGAAACCCTGGTTGGAGAATATGGGCTGCCCCCCTTGAGGGAATGAGAGTGGAGAATAGAGTGGGACTACTCGGAAAGAACCTATAGGACGCTACAAAATAGATACTGTATAGGGTGTTCATTTTAAAACTCAAATGGTGGTGGGTTATTGAGGGTAAAGAGAGAATGGGAAATAAGAGAAACAAGAAGAATGGACACCACAGAAAGGAAGAAGGAATGGGGGAGAGGAGGGAGGGGGGGAGAAGGAGGGGAAAGGAAAGAGAGACAGGGAAAAGAAAGGGATACCCTCCCACAACACAATATAACTAGAAATGCTGTGTGTATGTAAACGGCACTATGTCTGCATAGGGTGCCCCCCACCCTATGCAGACATAGTGCCGTTTACGGGTTACGGGTTTATGGGTTAGCGGGTAGGGAGATCGGGGTAAAAAAAAAAAAAAAAGAGATGGTTGCACAATTAAGGAACAAAAGGTTAAAATTGTAATCTGCACACTGTATTATGGTGGAGAGAAGAGAATAGATAGAACGGTTGATACATTAATGGATGTAAATAACTATTCCCCAAGTAACATTTTGAGGCATATAAGTTATGATGATCATTGTTTATTTCTCCTTTTGTTTGTAATGTCATTTTTTGTGTAAGTGTAAATACCAATAAAAAATTATTAAAATGAAATAATAAAAAAAAAAAAAAACAATGGGGCTTTATTCCTCCAACTGATACCAACAATGGGGCACTATTCCTCCCATTAAAACCAGTGATGGGGTAGGACTAATGCCCCGTACACACGGTCGGAAATTCCAACGGAAAATGTCGTCGGAAAATCCGACCGTGTGTGGGCTCCATCGGACATCGGAAAAATTTGAGATCCTGCTCTCACTAAATATAGCGCTGCTTTACCGCCGCCGCGGCTCCCGCCCCCAGTGTGAAAGGGGCCTTACAGAGGTGGCCAGAAAGACTCCCTTGCAGCCACGCCACTGGCTCTGCCAAGTGGCATTGAACCTGTAACTGTGCAGGCACCATCAAATGGGAGGTCAGTTAGCCACAGCTCAAGAAACCCCTAGACACCCCTGGAGGAACCCTACCGATCCTCGGAACCCTGGTTGAGAAATCAGTCATGGTCCACTCTTATCATAATCAGAGAACCCACACTTAAGCCCCATACACACGGTCGGACTTTTTCATGGATTCTGTCCGATCGGACAATGTTGTTGAAAAATCAGACCGTGTGTATGCACCATCGGACAGTGTACGTCGGATTGTCCGACGGACAAAGTCTTATCTCCTGCTGGAAAGATTTGCCGTCAACACGGTCCGATCACACCAAATCCGATCGTGTGTACGGTTGTCCGACTGAACAAAGTGCCACGCATGCTCAGATCACATTACAAGACCAAAGCTATTGGCTACTAGCCTCTACGTAGTCCCGTCGTAGGCAACAAACGTCACCACGTTCAGAATGATCGGATTTTCCGACAACTTTGTCCGACCGTGTGTACGCAAAACCAACATCGAACAAAGTATGACGGACATGGTCCGACGGACCTGGTCCGCGGATTGTCCGACCGTGTGTATGGGGCTTAAGAGATGCCATACAGCCATGGCTGGGGTGCACGTAGAAACAAAGTGGCTGCAAAGAGATTGCAGAAGATCAGCAGCATTAAATTGCAACATAGGGTGAAAGAAGTTTGAAGACAGCAGTTATTTTTGATAAACACTGCTTTAGTAAACTAAACAGCATTCAGATAGGGTTACACTTATTTTAATGCTGCATCTCCCACCTACCTTAGTGTGGCATTCTGTACATTTGCAACATAAAAAACTTTAGAAATGCTAAAGAAAACAAACAAACAAACAAAAAAAAGTACAATAGAACCATAAAGAGACCTACCACTCGTCTTCTGGAGCTTCTTATTCACTAGAGGCTGATAACGAGGTCATATGCACCCAGCATAGCAGAAGGAAACTGTGGATTGTTTGCATCAGTGAAGGGTAAGATGTACAGTTTCACATTGAATATACAAAGAGGAATAGGCGGAAGGAAGTGTTATAGATAGTAATAGTCATGTTCAACTGGACTTATCATATAGA
>CM053035.1:27529233-27556756 GCA_028564925.1 Lithobates sylvaticus | reverse complement strand
AGAGACAGTTCTAAGCACGGGAAACATGCCCCCCTTCATATATATACTATAGAGTAGTATGCCTATGAAGGGGGGGCATGTTTCCCGTGTGTCACGGACCTAGTGGCGAGCCCGGAATGCAGTAGGAGACCTCTCTTACTTCCCAGACTCGCGGCCCCTGATAATAGAGACAGGGGGCGCAGGAGTCGAAGGGAGCACAAGTGTCTGGCAGGATCAACAGCTGCAGGTGGGTCAGGTGATGCAGAGGAGGCTGTATGAGGATCATCAGACCTTGACAGGAGATGACTGGAACCAGCAGACAGCAGACGACAGGAACCAGCAGACAGCAGGTCACAGGAACTGGCAGGTACTTGGTCACAGGAACCAGCAAGCGGCAGACAACAGGAACCAGCAGACAGCAGGTCACAGGAACTGGCAGGTACTTGGTCACAGGAACCAGCAGGCAACAGGTCACAGGAACTGGCAGGTAAGTGGTCACAGGAACCAGCAGGCAGCGGACAACAGGAACCAGCAGACAACAGTTCACAGGAACTGGCAGGTACTTGGTCACAGGAACCAGCAGGCAACAGGTCACAAGAACTGGCAGGTAAGTGGTCACAGGAACCAGCAGGCAACAGGTCACAGGAACTGGCAGGTAAGTGGTCACAGGAACCAGCAGGCAGCGGACAACAGGAACCAGCAGACAACAGGTCACAGGAACTGGCAGGTACTTGGTCACAGGAACCAGCAGACAGCGGACAACAGGAACCAGCATACAACAGGTCACAGGAACTGGCAGGTACTTGGTCACAGGAACCAGCAGGCAGCGGACAACAGGAACCAGCATACAACAGGTCACACCGGGACAGGTGCACAGAGTGGTCAGACAAGCCGGGTTTGGTAACTGGAGAGCACAATGCAGACAAGCCAGAGGGATGAGCAGGTGGATGGTCGTGGACAAGCCGAGGTCGGGGGCAGGCAGACAGCAGAGCAGGTTGAGGAGCAGGCCGGGTCACAAACACAGAGACAGATAGGTTCAGGAGGGACATGCGGAACGCTGTAGATCAAGCAGCAAGAACTGTGTGGAGATGTCCAGTTTAAATAGCCCGCTCGGCGCCAGTGACCGTGTGCACGCCCGTGCGCGCACCCGCACGTGCCCGCGCCCGCGCACCCGCTCGCGCATGCTCGTGCCCGCGCTCGTGCCCGCGCACCTGATCGCACCAGCGAGGAACTATTAGGCCCAGCAGAGCTTTCCTTACACCCTGCTTAGAACTGTCTCTGTACAAAGTGTCATTTTTGCTGGAAAAAAAATCTTTTTTAAATCACTCGCGGTTATTTGCCGGTTCCCGTAACACAGAGAACAATTCGAATCCAACAACTACCAAATATCAAATTTCAACTAATATGAAAGAAATTATAATAGCGGATATAACGAATGCTTCGAGATTCAGTATATCTAATATAGAGAACTGTTCCTGCACAGTGTCATTTTTGCAGGAAAAAAAGCTATTTAAAATCACTTGCGGCTATTGCCGGCAAATGAATTGGCGGATCCGTAACACAGAGAACAGTCATTCATTGAAGTCATTGATAAAAAAAAGCGTGGGGGTCCCCCCAAATTCAATAACCAGGCCCTTCAGGTCTGCTATGGATATTAAGGGGGACCCCAGCCAAAAAAAAATGGCGTGGGGTCCCCCTAAATATCCATACCAGACCCTTGAGGTCTGGGATGGATTTTAAGGGGAACCCCAGCCAAAAAAAAATGGCGTGGGGTCCCCCTCAAAATCCATACCAGACCCTTATCCGAGCACGCAACCTGGCAGGCCGCAGGAAAAGGGGGGGACGAGAGCGCCCCCCTCCCTCCTGAACCGTACCAGGCCACATGCCCTCAACATTGGGAGGGTGCTTTGGGGTCCCCCCCAAAGCACCTTGTCCCCATGTTGATGAGGACAAAAGTACCCCTACCATTTCACCAAAAAAGTGTCAAAAATGGTAAATTTAATTTATTAAAATCTTCTTTCTTCTGGTCTTCTTCATCCTTCGGTTTCTTCATCTTCTCCTTCCGGCATCTTCTTCCATCTTCTTCTTCCTCCGATCCGCTTCTTCTTGCTCCGGTCTTCTCGTCCTTCTCGTCCGGCATCGGCGTCTGTTCTTGGGCCGCTCCTCTCAATGTCAGGCTCCCGCTGTGTGAGGCTTCGCTCCGTCTGACAGGTCTTTTATAACGGAGGGCACCTGGTGACCCCGCCCCCTCTGACGCACGGGGAAAGCCATAGGGAAGTCCCCATGACGTCCCCGTGCGTCAGAGGGGGCGGGGTTACCAGGTGCCCTCCGTTATAAAAGACCTGTCAGACGGAGCGAAGCCTCACACAGCGGGAGCCTCCCATTGCGTGAAGCGGTCCAGAAGAGATGCCGACGCCGGACGAGAAGGACGAGAAGACCGGCGCAAGAGGAAGTGGATCGGAGGAAGAAGAAGATGGAAGAAGATGCCGGAAGGAGAAGATGAAGAAACCGAAGGATAACGAAAGGAAGAAGGAAGACCAGAAGAAAGAAGAAAGAAGATTTTAATAAAGGAATTGTCAAAGACCGTCTCCTGTCATTTTTACCATTTTTGACACTTTTTTGGTGAAATGGTAGGGGTACTTTTAATCCCCCTTACCATTTCACACAGGGGGGGGGCGGGATCTGGGGGTCCCCTTGTTAAAGGGGGCTTCCAGATTCCGATAAGCCCCCCGCCCGCAGACCCCCACAACCAATGGCCAGGGTTGTGGGGATGAGGCACTTGTCCCCATCAACATGGGGACAAGGTGCTTTGGGGGTCCCAATGTTGAGGGCATGTGGCCTGGTACGGTTCAGGCGGGAGGGGGGGCCGCTCTCTTCCCCCCTCTTTTCCTGCGGGCCTGCCAGGTTGCGTGCTCGGATAAAGGGTCTGGTATGGATTTTGAGGGGGACCCCATGCTATTTTTTTTTTTTTTTTGGCTGGGGTCCCCCTTAATATCCATACCAGACCTGAAGGGCCTGGTTATTGAATTTGGGCGGACCCCTACGCTTTTTTTTATATCAATGAATGACTGTTCTCTGTGTTACGGAGCCGACAATTCATTTTCCGGCAATAGCCGCGAGTGATTTTAAATAGCTTTTTTTTCTGCAAAAATGACACTTTGTCATTCGAAGCATTCAAATTCATTCGTTATATCTAGGAAAAATCTAACACCGCGCTAATCACTAAACTGAAAAAATATGAATAATGAAAAAATATAGGAACAATGTACCAAATTACAAGTGAGTGACCAGTGAATAAAGCAGCGGCTACTAAATGTGAGATATACACATATAACAGAAAGATACAAATGGCAAAAGCCGCGCTAGGATTGAAAAATAATAATCTTAAAAGACCAAAAAGTGAAAAAAAATCAAATACTAGTAATCATCAATTGGTCCATATGAGAAAAGTCCATCAAATAATGAAACTAAATTACTTATAAACAAAAAGCCATTTGATCAATGGTGTATTTTGGTTGCATAAGCCATCCTCATGGCTAACTGAGGATAGAATTAGACTTGGAAAACGTAACTTTGACCTACAGGTATGCCTAGATTAAGGCTTACCTGTAGGTCCAAGAACACGGTTTAGGAGATATTTGCAAAAAGACAGGCACCACTATCGACGGCGCATGGGCCGTAGAGAGCGGCACGCAGGCGCACTGAGAACTCTGCTGCTAACGGCGATATGCCGCGAGTGGCGGCTCCCGTGCGCATGCGCGGGAGTGACATCATTGCGGCTCCAGCCAGTAACAGCGCCAGAGCGATACCCGCAAAGAAGTAGGAGGCTCCGTACTCAAGGGGACAGCGGTGACATAGCTGGCTCCTGTGTCCGGTAAGTGACACATAATGGGCTACTATGCGATGCATAGTAGCCCATTATGCTTTACCTTTGCAGGGAAACAAAGAGTAAGTAAACCCTGATGGGTTTACTTACTCTTTGTTTCCCTGCAAAAAAAAAAAAACATGATTAAAAAAATCGTGTCTATCTATGCATGTAAAAAATATAAATATATTTGTATATAAATACCTAGAATAATAGTCAGCAGGCTCATTGTCCGAGGTTTCATCTGTAAACAAAGGCGTGGTCATGCTAACGTTTCCAAAGTAGAGGACACTGAAACTACAAGGAAGAAAAATGATATGGTGTTTTAATATATGCGATCTTATAAGTGTACAATCACACACCAAATTTCTTTATCATTACTTGTGTGACGGAAATGACATGATACTAAATCGTGACCACACAAAACACGCTGAGATTACCCACCATCCAGCTCCAGAGAAAATCCATGTGATGAACCATATTGATTGGAGATAATATGTGGAAACCCAGACCAGAGGGAATTTGATAAGCAGGTGGTTTAGGATTGCACTTAGCTCAAGTACTGACAAATGGGAGTTATTTTAAGTTTTTTTTTACTTTTATGAAGGGAGAAGGAGAAGTTGGGCAATGCACTGCGGGAGTCAGGATGGGCAGCCGAGCCATGGATCTATGCCAGCCAGCACTACAGAATGCTGCCGCCCGCCGGGAGGTCACTGAAGACTAGAGGAGTCAGGAGGAGACACAGTGAAGAAGCTTTGGCTGCTCTCTCTGGGTGCTGCTGCCGCAGCCAGAGAGGGAGAGGAGGTGGGTGGACTCAGAGCATAGGACAGCACTGGGTAAAGGTCTTGCTCCTCTCTGCCTCACTCTGAGACTTTGCGATTGTGACGTCACTGGTTGCTAGACACCAGGCGGGGTGGCCCTAGCAACCAGTTTGGCAATCTTCTATTAGGGTGGCTATGTGTCCTCATTTAATTCCGGGACACTGTATTGTCCCGGAATGAAGGTGCCCGGGACATGGGACACAAATGCGAATTGCGGGACAATCCCAGGCAATCCGGGACACGTGGGCACCCTAGTTGCAAGGGGTGGTACTGGGAGGTGGATAGGGGGTGAAAACAAGGGAAGGTGCTCAGACGTGGGTAGGAGGCAGAGACAAAGGGGTGGCTTGGGGGGGACCTGCACCTATTCTCTGAAGAAAAAAAAAAATGCTCTCTCCCTCCTGTGCCACCAATCAGCAGACAGCCAGGCGATTACAGTAGGGTGACCAGACATCCCCGGTTTCCGGGGACAGTCCCCGGATTGAGGACACTGTCCCCGAACCAAGTCTGTCCCCGGTTTTGTCCCCGGATTGGATTTGAACAGGGGCTGGGGCAATTTCAAAGACAGTCAGTGCAGAATAAAAAAAAAAATCTGATTTAAAAATTAAAAATCTTCCGCTCCTACTAGCTTAGGGGGTCGGGGTGTATTTTTTCATTATATGTGCCCCTTTCTGATGATCATGTGCTGGTTGGAGTGGAGAGAATATTTCTTACGTTTCGAGTGCATGCCCGTTCCTGCTCGCATGTTCTTCTGCCTTGGCGCAAGTCCCGGCCAGCCACCTGCCAATCTTCTTGCGTTCCCTGCCGGAGTGATCTTCCTCCGCTTCCCCAGGGGCACGGAGAGTAAAGCCCCATACACACGGTCGGATTTTCCGATGGATTCTGTCCTATCAGACAATGTTGTCGGAAATTCCGACCGTGTGTAGGCACCATCGGACAGTTTCCATCGGATTGTCCGACGGACAAAGTCCTATCTCCTGCTGGATAGATTTTTTGACAACAAAGTCCGATCACACCAAATCCGATCGTGTGTAGCGAATTCCGACGGACAAAGTGCTACGCATGCTCATATCACATTACAAGACCAAAGCTATTGGCTACTAGCCTCTACGTAGTCCCGTCGTAGGCAACAAACGTCACCACGTTCAGATTGATCAGATTTTCCGACAACTTTGTCCGACCGTGTGTACGCAAAACCAACATCGGACAAAGTACGACGGACATGATCCGACGGACCTGGTCCTCGGATAATCCGAGCGTGTGTATGGGGGCTAAGACTTGACAGCCTGTGAGGCGGGCGGCGATGGGCAGGGAGTCGCTAATTGCCACCATTACTAGTAAAAAAAAATATGTCCACAGATTTCATTTAAAAAATCTGGTCACCTTAGATTACAGCCACTTTGAACACTCTCTCCCTGGCCCAGTAGTGTATTTAGGTTTTGTGCTGCCCTAGGCCTGACTAAACTCGTGCACCCCCTAATTTAAATATGACCCACCCCTTCCTGTCAAGGCCACACCCCTTGCTGTTTACGACCCGCCCTGACATTTTCGAGTGGGGACACTAGTTCTGAGGGTCTGGGGGGGGGGGGGGGGGGGCCAATGGATTTCCTCTTACTTCCTGTTTGGCTATGGGGCAGGAAGTGAAGGGAAATCTCTGCAATGGGACAGGGATGGTAAAAAATAAACTGACAGGGGTTATAACCCTCCCTTATTCTACCCAAAATGAAAAAAAAAAAATATGTTGCCTATGGTTCTACTTTAAGCACAAATTTCTGATAATTTTATGGAGAGGACTAAGAAGATATAACCATGCCAATGGTGCAGCAGAAAACATATAGCACATTGAGGAAGGTTTGTGGTCCAGGATGATAGGACAGTCAAATTTAGAAGCGGCACCCCCCCCCCCACAGTTGCGGAATGCTGGCCGCCCGCATACCGGAAGCAGTGCGGCCACTTTATGGGGGCGCTAGACTAATTTGCCTCTCAACCTAGTCCGCCCCATAAGACTGGCGGGGACTTTTTCCATCCTGCCCCCCTGCACAGTGCTGCCCTAGGCCTGGGCCTTGTCGGCCTGGGCCAGGATACAGCGTTGCCCTGGCCCCATACTCTGCTCAACAGCCTCTCCCTCTGTGCAGTGTCAGACAACTGTCAAACAGTCACTCAGCACCTTCATCTCTGCTCTACAACTCTCCCTGTACAGCTCCAATAATCAGCGGCCTCCCAGGACCACTGATCTCTGCTCAGTGGGAAATAAAGGCTGAATCTGTACTTGTAAGTGCCCCCGCCCCGTGTATTATATTGATCAGGACTTTTTATCAGCCGAAATGTGGCAGAATGACATTCCGCCACCTTCGGCAGCCTTATCTTATCTACCGCCAGTCACTTAAAGTGATTGTAAAATCTTGTTTAAAAAAATAAATAAATAACAAACATGTCATACTTACCTCCTCTGTGCAGTTGGTTTTGCACAGGGCAGCCAGGATCCTCCTCTTCTCGGGTCCCTCTTCACTGCTACTGCCACCTCCCGCCTGTCGAGTGCTTCCACAGCAAGCAGCCATTCGGCCCCGCTCTCTTTCTCTCCTGATTCGTTAACTGACTTTGATTGACAGCCACAGGAGCCAATGGTGCCTCTGCTGTGTCTCCACCAATCAGGAGGGAGAGTCAGGGAAGGCTGAGGGATATGTGCACATCGCTGGACAGAGAGGGGCTTGGGTAAGTATTAGAGGGGCTGAGGGGGGAGGGCAGCTGCACACAGAAGGCTTTTTATCTTAATGCATACAATGCATTAAGATAAAAAAAAAATTCTGCTTTTACAACCACTTTAACACAGAAGCTACTAGAGGAAGTTCTACTCACTTCCTCCACTGGCTTTTCTGTGCTAGCACTGGGACCCAGGGCACCTCCCCAAATTTGTTGATGAGTGCCCGGAGTCCAAACAAAGCAACTGTTGGCATTTTTTTAAGGAAAAGCTTAACCGCTTGCCGACCACCTCCTGTATATATACGTCGGCAGAATGGCACGGCTGGGCAAAGTAACGTACCTATACATTACTTAGAATTTTGCACCGTGCCCGCCGCACGCCCGCCGCACGCCCGCCGCAAGCTCCAGTACGGCCGCTCTCTGATCATCAGTGCCCTGATTACAATGAATAAATACAGTGTTACAAAACAGTTCCCACCATTGCCACCATTGCCCACCAATGCCAGCATATAGTGCCCACCAGTGGCAGAAATCAGTGCCCACCACTGCCCACAAGTGCCACCAATCAGTGCCCATTAGCGATACCAGTCCGTGCTGGCAATCAGTGCTGCCTATCAGTGCTGCCCATCAATGCCCATCACTGCTGTCGATCAATGCCCATCAGTGTCACCCATCAGTGCCACCCTTCAATGCCTATCAGTTTCCATCTGTACCGCCTATCCGTGCTGCCTATCCGTACCACCAGTGCTGCCTATCAGTGCCCACCAGTGCCGCCTATCATTGCCCACCAGTGCCGCCTATTAAGGCCCATCAGTGCCACCCAACAGTGCCCATCAGTGCTGCCTATCAGTGCTCATCAGTGCCACCTATCAGTGCCCATAAGCACGGCATATTAGTGCCTCCTCATCAGTGCCACCTCATCAGTGCCCATACGTGCCGCCTCATCAGTGCCCATAAGTGCCACCTCATCAATGCCCACCAGTTCAGCCTATCAGTGCCCATCAGTGCCGTCTCATCAGCGCACATCAGTGAAGGCGAAAAATTGCTTAGTTACAAAGTTGACTGACCGAAGAAAAGTAAAACACATTTTTATTTTTGTAAAAAATTTAAAACCCAGCAGTGATTAAATGCCACCAAAAAGAAAGCTCTATTTGTGTGAAGAAAACGATAAAAATTTCGTTTGGGTACAGTGCAGCCAACCGCGCAATGGTCATTCAAAGTGCGACAGCGCTGAAAGCTGAAAAATGGCCTGGGCAGGAAGGGGGTGTAAGTGCCCGGTAGGCAAGTGGTTAAGGAATGGATGCAAAGGATTTCCAACATTTCCAGTTTGAGAGAAATCTTATATAAAAAAAAAAAAAAACAGTTGCAACCTTTAGCAAAAACTGGAATATTTTGGATAACTTTATTCAACAAATCAAATTTTTATTTAAAATGTTTTTGTTCTCTTTCATGGTTTTGTGTAGTATAGAAATTCATTTTCCTTTTCTTTTGGACAAGACCGCTAAGAAATAGTATTGCATGCAACTGCAAAACAGCAGCCAAGTATAATACCCAAAATTGTCAATAGACAACGCTTACATTTTTTTTAGCGCCTATCAGTTCAGAGTTAACCAATAACACTGGCCCTAGAATTATTTCTTCCTGCTTAGATTATGCTGCAAAACCTTATATTTGTTGTAAAGTTCTTGATTTATTTTTTACACTTTAAATTATTTTTACTGAACTTTAAGGCCCCATGCACACGAGATGCAGATGCAAACTCTGCTGAACACATGTTTTAAAAAGCAGAAACCTGCGTTTAACCCCTTCAATACAGGGCTTTTAAACACCCTTCCTTACCAGAGCACTTTTTGCGATTCGGCACTGCGTCGCTTTAACTGACAATTGCGCGGTCGTGCGACGTTACACCCAAACAAAATTGACGTCCTTTTTTTCCCACAAATAGAGCTTTCTTTTGGTGGTATTTGATCACCTCTGCGGTTTTTATTTTTTGCGCTATAAACAAAAGAAGAGCGACAATTTTGAAAAAAAACACAATATTTTTTACTTTTTGCTATAATAAATATCCCATTTTTTAAAAAAAAAAAAAACTATTTTTTTCCTCAGTTTAGGCCGATACGTATTCTTCTACATATTTTTGGTAAAAAAAATCGCAATAAGCGTATATTGATCGGTTTGCGCAAAAGTTATAGCGTCTACAAAATAGGGGATAGATTTATTGATTTTTTTTTTTTTTTTTTTTACTAGTAATGGCGGCGATCTGCGATTTTTTTTTCGTGACTGCGACATTGCGGCGGACACTTCGGACACTTTTGACACATTTTTGGAACCATTCACATTTACACAGCGATCGTTGCTATAAAATTGCAATGATTACTGTGTAAATGTGACTGGCAGGGAAGGGGTTAACTCTAGGGGGCGCTGCAGGGGTTAATATGTTCCCTAATAGGAGTGATTCTAACTGTGGGGGGAGGGGACTCAAGGGGAGGAGACCGATCGGTGTTCCAGTGTACTGGGATCACATGATCGGTCTCCTCTCACTGACAGGACGTGGAGCTGTGTGTTTACACACAGCTCCACTGTCCCGCACGGTCCCGCACGGTCCCGTTGTTTTAACGGCAATCGCGGGTGCCCGGCGGACATCGCGGCCGCCGGGCACTCGCACCGTGTCCCAACCGATGCCGCGCGCCCCCCAGGCGACCGGGAATGCGAGGACGTCATATGACGCCCACCCAGGATGGTAGATCCACCTTGTGGGCGTCATATGACTATAGGCCGGTAATGAAGTGGTTAAAAACACGCGTTTTGCTGTGTTTTCATGCCGCGTTTGCGTCTATAAGCATTTGTAAAGATAACATCATATAGACCCTCCCCAAGCTCAGAAAGCGTGTATTATTAACTATTTCTGCAATTTTGATCAGAGTGAGCAGCAGCAGCAGAGAGAAGTTGTACACTTGCATTTGCCTCTCTTTCTGTGGTTTCTTTTTTGGAAATGGATCCCATATTGAATATATATGTCAGGAAATGCTCCTGATGTCGCTCTTGCTGAGGCAGCCACGTCGTCGCAAATTTGCATGAGAGGTCCAGAGTCAGAGCTTGTCGATATTGGACCCATCTGTTGATGGCACAGCGAATGTCCGTTGGATATTTCACAAACATGTATGCATCAGTGAGTATATATGCTCTATGAACTATCCAAACTAATTACGCCATTTTAAACCAATTTTTCTAGTATTTTTTATGGTTTACCATCATATTTCTGAGTTTTATGGTCCAAAAAATTGGGTTCCTTTTAAAAGGCTTATAAACGCAAACGCGGCTAAACGCAGGCGCCTGCGTTTAGCCGCGTTTAGCTGCGTTTTGCGTCTGAAACGTGGAAAAGCAAAGTGTCTGAAAGCATTTTTTTGCTTCTGGAAAAACGAGGTTAAACGCAACTGCATAAAAACGGGAAAAAACGAGACTGTGTACATGGACACATAGGATAACATTGCATGCGTTCAGGGGCAGTTGAAAAAAGTGTCCAACTGCCTCTGAACGCCCGTTTAACAGCGTCTCGTGTGCATGATATCACAGAGGATGCTGACAAGAATCCTAGGTGACAGTAAGTATCTTGAGTGCTTCTATTTTTCTGTTCTTGTGCTTAGGGAGGTTCTTCTCATTGTTCTTGTTTACATTACCACAACACTAAAGCCCCATACACACGGTAGGATTTTCCGATGGATTCTGTCCTATCCTACAATGTTGTCGGAAAATCAGACCGTGTGTAGGCACCATCGGACAGTTTCCATCAGATTGTCTGACGGACAAAGTCCTATCTCCTGCTGGATAGATTTTTGGACAACAAGGTCCGATCACACCAAATCCGATCGTGTGTATGGTAGTCCGACCGGACAAAGTGCTACGCATGCTCAGATCACATTACAAGACCAAAGCTATTGGCTACTAGCCTCTATGTAGTCCCGTCGTAGGCAACAAACGTCACCACGTTCAGAATGATCGGATTTTCCGACAACTTTGTCCGACTGTGTGTACGCAAAACCAACATCAGACAAAGTATGACGGACATGATCCGACGGACCTGGTCCGCGGATAATCCGCGCGTGTGTATGGGGCTTAAGGCCCCTTTCACACTTATACGACTTGTCCCACGATTTGGGACTACAAATTAGCATGACAAGTCGTTCCCCATGATTTCCATCGACAGCCATTCATATTAGTACGACTTCAAAGGAGTCCCTGCACTACTTTGGTCCGAATTTGATGCCACTTACACAGGCATTCCTTGAAATCGCGGCAAAATCGCGGTAAAAACGACTTTGAAGTAGCACAAGTGTGAAAAGGGCCTTAGGGTTTGAAGATACAACCTTTTTTCTTTTCTGTAGTGGAAGCAAATGCTGATTGAAATATTGAATTTACTAATAATTATAATAACAGTAATGGTAACAATAAAATAATAATAGCAATAATAATAATAACACTTATTTTTTATTTTATTTTTACTGACATACTATATTTTCCCTGCCGGATCAATTTTTTTTTTCATGCTGCTACTGCCATAATACATACAATCAGCTTTTAATGTAATATTTCTTGGAAATACCGTAAATAATGATAATAATTATTATTACTGTTGTTATTATTATTGTCATTTTTGCTAGTATTAGTTCTAAAAATTAGAACAGTGGCTATAAACCAAAACCTAAAGCACTCTATCATACAACTTCACCTGTTATAATACATTTAAGTATACTTATTTTACTTTTGTATGGGTCAATTACTTACTTGTCTTATTTTATTCTGATTTCTGTTCCTCTTTTCTCTCTTGCTTCTGAAGGAACTGTGTCTGCAGAGACATATATAGACTAGGGTCATAAAACAAAGTTGCCCAAATATTTTGACCACATCCTGATAGGTTTTTGGTTAGCAAGAAATAAAGAACCAGGAACAGATATCATCAACTAGCAAAATTCATAAGAAAACCAGCTAAAATGTATTAACCGCTTCAACACCGGGCCATTTTACACCCTTCCTTACCAGAGCACTTTTTGCGATTCGGCACTGCGTCGCTTTAACTGACAATTGCGCGGTCGTGCGACGTTACACCCAAACAAAATTGACGTACTTTTTTTACCACAAATAGAGCTTTCTTTTGGTGGTATTTGATCGCCCCTTCGGTTTTTATTTTTTGCGCTATAAACAAAAATAGAGCGATCATTTTGAAAAAAATGCAATATTTTTTGCTTTTTGCTATAATAAATTTCCCCAAAAAATATATAAAAAAACAATTTTTTTCCTCAGTTTAGACCGATACGTATTCTTCTACATATTTTTGGTAAAAAAAAAATTGCAATAAGCGTATATTGATCGGTTTGCGCAAAAGTTATAGCGTCTACAAAATAGGGGATAGATTTATTGCATTTTTTTTTTTTTTTTTTACTAGTAATGGCGGCGATCTGCGATTTTTTTTTTCGTGACTGCGACATTGCGGCGGACACTTCGGACACTTTTGACACATTTTTGGGACCATTCACATTTACACAGCGATCGTTGCTATGAAATTGCATTGATTACTGTGTAAATGTGACTGGCAGGGAAGGGGTTAACACTAGGGGGCGCTGCAGGGGTTAATGTATTCCCTATATGAGTGATTCTAACTGTGGGGGGAGGGGACTCAAGGGGAGGAGACCGATCATGTGTTCCTCCGTACTGGGATCACATGATCGGTCCGCTGACAGGACGTGGAGCTGTGTGTTTACACACACAGCTCCACGGTCCCGCACGGTCCCGTTGTTTTAACGGGCAATCGCGGGTGCCCGGCGGACATCGCGGCCGCCGGGCACTCGCACCGGGTCCCGAGCGACGCGCGCCCCCCAGGCGGCCGGGAATGGGAGGACGTCATATGACGCCCACCCAGGATGGTAGATCCACCTTGTGGGCGTCATATGACTATGGGCGGGTATTGAAGGGGTTAAAGGGATAGTCAAACATTCATATATCAGTACTGGCTGGACACTTTAAAATAGAATATTATCCTGGTTACCTATGTCTCCTGGGGGTTTTGGCTTCAAAAACTTTGCACCCAAGTTAAAAATTGTACTCACTTGCTATGCACAGCTGTGTTCCCCGGATGGATCTTACAGTGCCTTGAAAAAGTATTCATACCCCTTGATATTTTTCACATTTTGTCATGTTACAGCCGTAATAAATGTATTTTATTGGGATTCTATGCAATAGACCAACACAAAGTAACACATAATTGTGAAGTGGAAGGAAAATGATAAATGGTCTTCAATTTTTTTTACAAATAAATATGTGAAAAGTGTGGGGTACATTTGTATAGCTCCCCCCTGAGTCAATACTTTGTAGAACCGCCTTTCACTGCAACTTCAGCTGCAAGTCTTTTTGGGGATGTCTCTACCAGCTTTGCACATCTAGACAGTGACATTTCTGTCCATTCTTCTTTGCAAAATAGCTCAATCTCTGTCAGATTGGATAGAGAATGTCTGTGAACAGCAATTTTCAAGTCTTGCCACAGATTCTCAATTGGATTTAGGTCTGGACTTTGACTGGGCCATTCTAACACCTGAATATGCTTTGATCTAAACCATACCATTGTAGCTCTGGCTGTATTTTTAGGGTCGTTGTCCTGCTGGAAGGTGAACCTCCACCCCAGTCTCAAGTCTTTTGCACACTCTAATGCCGCGTACACACGGTCGGAATTCTCGTCGGAAAAAGCTCTGATGGTTTTCCCGTCGGAATTCCGACGAAATTTCGCTAAAACTGTCTTGCCTACACACGGTCACACCAAATTCCGACGGTCAGTAACACAGCGGCATACAACATGTTCGACGTCACTATAAAAAGGAAGACTAATGCTTCCGAGCATGCGTCAAATTGTTTCCGAGCATGCGTCGGAATTTTGCGTGTCGGAATTGCATACACACGATCGGAAAATCCGATAGAAAGGTTTTCCGTCTGAAAAATTAAGAACAGGCTCTCAATCCAAAGTCCATCGGAAATTCCGACAGAAAAATACCGATGGGCATACACACGGTCGGAAAATCCGATGAACAGCTCCCATCGGACTGTTTCCATCGGAAATTACTACCGTGTGTACGCGGCATTGGACTCAAGTGTGCTATGAAGATGCAGTGTGCCTGGCTGTGCAGGGTGGGGGATCCCTTTACACTTGTGGCTCCTTAGGGGGTGCACTACATATAATATTATTGTAGTTTAGCTGTTGTACTTTTGCAGTTCTTTAGTTTCCCATATACCAAGCTTTACCAAGAAAATAAAGTTTCAACTCATTGGCTTCAAATCAACAATAGCTGACAACAGTTTATCTCGATTAGACAGCCTCAATGTTGTAACTGTTACAGATCCCCAAAAGAGAAAACCTAGACATAATTATCTACAGTATAAATCTACTTACAGTACTTGTGACTGTTGCAGTCACAACCTGGAAGAAGATATAAGATATATATCGTATAATTTAAGATAATATAATACATTATTTTCATATCCAAAGTAATAGTAGCATAGCTCCCAACTGTCCCTGATTTCGAGGGACTGTCCCTGATTTGGAGAAATGTCCCTCTGTCCCTCATTCCTCCTCATTTGTCCCTCATTTTGGTCTGATAAAGTTGTATATAAAATTCACTTTTTATCTATCAAAAAGTGTTTTCCAGCGCTAAACCTTTCATCTGATTTCTAAATTGCTGCATTTGTAAATTCCAAAAGCCAATATAAAGGAATAGTAGTGGTAAAAAAAAAGCATTTGTGGGTTTAACCAATTTTTTTTGTACAATTCTCCTTTAAGGGGGCGTGGCAAGGGGTGTGTCCTATGCCTGCATAGTTTTGCTGATAGGTGTCCCTCATTCCCATCTCAAAAAGTTGGGAGGTATGTAGTAGGCATGTAGTCAATTATTAACCACTTCCCATCCCGCCCATAGTCATATGACGCCCACAAGGTGGATCTCCCATCCTTGGTGGGCATCATATGACGTCCTCCCATTCCCATTCCCGGCCGCCTAGGGGGGCACCCGCAATTGCCCGTGAAAACAGCGGGACCGTGCGGGACCGTGGCGCTGTGTGTGTAAACACACAGCTCCACGTCCTGTCAGTGGAGAGGAGACCGATCATGTGATCCCAGTACGGAGGAACACCGATCGGTCTCCTCCCCTTGTGAGTCCCCTCCCCCCACAGTTAGAATCACTACCTTAGGGAACACATTAACCCCTGCAGCGCCCCCTAGTGTTAACCCCTTCTCTGCCAGTCACATTTACACAGTAATCACTGCAATTTTATAGCAACGATCGCTGTGTAAATGTAAATGGTCCCAAAAATGTGTCAAAAGTGTCCGAAGTGTCCGCCGCAATGTCGCAGTCACGAAAAAAAATCGCAGATCGCCGCCAAAACTCGTAAAAAAAAAAATGCAATAAATCTATCCCTATTTTGTAGACGCTATAACTTTTGCGCAAACCGATCTATATACGCTTATTGCGATTTTTTTTTACCAAAAATATGTAGAAGAATACGTATCGGCCTAAACTGAGTAAAAAAAATTGTTTTTTTTTAAAAAAATGGGATATTTATTATAGCAAAAAGTAAAAAATATTGTGTTTTTTTTCAAAATTGTCGCTCTTCTTTTGTTTATAGCGCAAAAAATAAAAACCGCAGAGGTGATCAAATACCACCAAAAGAAAGCTCTATTTGTGGGAAAAAAAGGACATCAATTTTGTTTGGGTGTAATGTCGCACGTCCGCGCAATTGTTAGTTAAAGCGACGCAGTGCCGAATCGCAAAAAGTGCTCTGGTAAGGAAGGGGGTAAAATCGTCCGGTGCTGAAGCGGTTAAACCTGTCTAGAACACTGTGGCATTCTTGTATACTATGGACGAGGATTACTTAATGCTAAAGAACATGTTGGCTGGTATCAACATAGCAGGGGTACTGCATAATTGTCATTACCTTTGCTATGAGGATAATAGCCCGTAAACCTGGTGTGTGCAGGGCTAGTTAAAGTTGGAAAGTAGGGGTGCATGCTGTTTTTTTTTTTTTTTTTTTTTTATATCTTAAAAAATTACAGTTAACCCTCCTAGTGGTGAAACTGTGTATAAACAACAACAGGCTCAGTGATTTGAAGAACTATTGCTGACAGATTTTCCTGCAAGGTAAAAACTATTCTTTACTTCTACTGTAAATGTGTTATTTGATGGCTGGTCACTGGCTTCTGCATGGTAAAGAAAGGTACATGCCCACACTACAACGAGCTGAGAAAAAATGAAGTTCAATACTTCTGAGCATGCGTCAAATTGTTTCTGAGCATGCGTAGGAATTTTGCGCATCAGAATTGCTACAGACGATCGGAATTTCCGATAGAAACCTTTTCCGTCTGAAAAATTGAGAACATGCTCTCAATTTTTGGCTGGCGGAAATTCGGCCAGCAAAATTCCAATGGAGCCTACACACGGTCGCATTTTCCGATGAAAAGCTCTCATCAGTCTTTTTCTGGCCGGAGTTCCGATCGTGTGTATGCTGCAAAAGTTTAAATCCCAGAATCTGTTGGACAGCAGAAAATGATAACACGATGATAAATGATTCCCTAGGAGCAAATTGAAGTACAGTATCCTACTGAAATATAACTCCATCTATTTTTTTTTCTAGTTTTGGAAAAGTCTGGGAGGAGTGTAAAGTCTCTGTCACTTTTAATGTTGTTTGCGTCTCTATTATGGAGATTTTCTTTCCCTTTCTCAGTGATTTTGACTTAAAGTATGTGTAAACCCTCACTTTGCAAAACAGCCCATTCAGTTTAAAATAGAAATGTAAGGCAAAACATTTATCTATGGATATAAAAACATTACAGAAGTAGCACCCTGGAGTTTAGGCAGGATTGCTCCTCACACATTTACTTGCCAGGAGTAGTTAACCTGGTTGATTGTTAGAGATCTATTGATTTCTCCCTAAGTTGGCCTTGTTGCACTTTTCTTATCTACCACTAGGTGGCCGGGTACTTGGTGGTGCTAGATATGAGAAGGGCAACACAAGGTCAGGTTATGGGTGTGTGTGTTGTCTCAGCCAATGGGCAGGGGTTTTCTTGGATTCCTTGGCCTGCTGGGAAAGCCTATATATTCGGGTGAGGTCAGGTGATCTGTATTGTGTGCCACCTGGACAGCTGTCTGGATTTTTTATATATTTTCCGTTGGAATAGTGGTAATAGGTAATAAAAAAAACACTGGGTCATTCGGGATTTGAAGATTAGTAAACTTCTGGGCAATCGTTTGAACCATTGCCCAGAAAGAAGTCAACTTAGGACACGTTCAAAATATATGCAAAATCATCCCTTTATCTGTACCACATCTCCAGCAATGCTCTGATGCATCTGTAAAGATAGCATGAAGTCGACTAGGTGTCATATACCATCTTGTAAATATCTTAATTTCCTGTATTTTGGTACAGATTGAAGATTTATAAGAAAGCTCAATCATATTTTGAATTTGTAAATCAGTAAATGTGCGATGCAAATCTGTACTCCATTTTAACACACAGGCCAGTTCTGGTTGCTCCCGAGGGGATTTAAGTAACTTATACATCTCTGAGAGGACAATGGTTCTGTTCCTGAGTAGGGATGAGCCGAACACCCCCGGGTTCGGTTCGAACCAGAACCTTCGAACGGACCGAAAGTTCGCGCGAATTTTCGAACCCTATACGTTATAATGGACGCGAACGTTCGAAATCAAAAGTGCTAATTACAACGGCCAATATGCATGTTAATGTCATAAAACAGGTTTGGGGACCCGGGTCCTGCCCCAGGGGACATATATCAATGCAAAAAGAACTTTTAAAAACTAACGTTTTTTCGGGAGCAGTCATTTTAACCACTTGCCGACCGCCCCCTGTATATATACGTCGGCAGAATGGCACGTACAGGCAGAACCACGTACCTGTACGTGCCATTCTTCCGGCGGGTGGGGGGTCCGATCGGACCCCCCCCGGCCGGCGGGGACGGTCGGGATCGCTTCAGGAGCGATCCGGGATGAGGGGACGGCCAGTGGTTTCTGGCCACCCCCTCGCGATCGCTCCTGGCGAATCAGATGCTTCCTCTGTCTGTGTCAATCAAAACACAGGCAGAGGAAGTGATGTCACGCTCGGTGCGCCGGTCTATGTGACCGGAACGCCGAGCTGTGAACATCTAAAGGTTAGTGCACAAACAGTACACTGACACCAGTACACATAGGCACACAAAACACCCCCCTGTCACCCCCTGATCACCCCCCAGATCACCCCCTCCCCCCCCAGTCACAGTGTCACTAATTGCAGTGATCATTTTTTTACTGATCACTGCATTTAGTGTCAGTGTGACTGTAATAACTGTCAGGGCAGTTAGTTTTAGGTCCAAGGTAGCCCCCCCCCCCCCCCTAATAAAGGTTTAACCCCTTGATTGCCCCCCAGGTAACCCTTTCACCCCCTTTTGCCAGTGTCACTAAGCGATCGTTTTTCTGATCGCTGTATTAGTGTCACTGCTGTCGCTAGGTAACCATTTTTTTTTTTTAGGTAACCGCCATGTTTATATAGGTTCATAAATAGGTTTATAGGTCAGGTACCCCCATATTACAACCTAAATAAAGGTTTTAACCCCCTGATTGCCCCTAGAGTTAACCCTTTCACCAGTGATCACAGTATAACTGTCACTGGTGACGCTGGTTAGCCAGTTAGTTATTTCGTTATTTAGGTTCCCCGTCAGGTTTTTTATATAGCGTCAGGTACCCCCATATATTACCTAATAAAGGTTTTAACCCCCTGATTGCCCCTAGTTAACCCTTTCACCCCCTTTTGCCAGTGTCACTAAGCGATCGTTTTTCTGATCGCTGCATTAGTGTCGCTAGGTAACCATTTTTTTTTTTTAGGTAACCGCCATGTTTATATAGGTTCATAAATAGGTTTATAGGTCAGGTACCCCCATATTACAACCTAAATAAAGGTTTTAACCCCCTGATTGCCCCTAGAGTTAACCCTTTCACCAGTGATCACTGTATAACTGTCACTGGTGACGCTGGTTAGCCAGTTAGTTATTTCGTTATTTAGGTTCCCCGTCAGGTTTTTATATAGCGTCAGGTACCCCCATATATTACCTAATAAAGGTTTAACCCCCTGATTGCCCCTAGTTAACCCTTTCACCCCCTTTTGCCAGTGTCACTAAGCGATCGTTTTTCTGATCGCTGCATTAGTGTCGCTAGGTAACCAGTTTTTTTTTTGTATTACTGTTACGGGTGACGCTGGTTAGTTAGCTTGTTTTTTATACTGTCAGGGCACCCGCCATTTATTACCCAATAACGGTTTAACCCCCTGATCGCCCGGCGGGTGATATCAATTAGGTTTTAGGGTCAAATAAGGTCTGCGTCGCCCCAGGTTAGTGCCAGTACCGCAAACACCCACGCACAAAGCATACACCTCCCTTAGTGGCACAGTATCTGAACAGATCAATATCTGATCTGATCAGATCTATACTAGCGTCCCAGCAGTTTAGGGTTCCAAAAAAAAACGCATTGTTAGCGGGATCAGCCCAGATACCTGCTAGCACCTGCGTTTTCCCCCTCCGCCCAGCCCAGCCCACCCAAGTGCAGTATCGATCGATCACTGTCACTTACAAAACACTAAGCACACATAACTGCAGCGTTCGCAGAGTCAGGCCTGATCCCTGCGATCGCTAACATTTTTTTTGTGGTAGCGTTTTGATTCAGTCGCTTCAGTCAGGAGCTTTTTTACCTGTGAATCTCAAAAAAATAAAAAAAAATAAAATAGTTGTCGTTTTATTGTTCTCTCTCTCACTCTATTCTCTCTCTATTGTTGCTCTTTTTTTACTCCATTCTATTCTGCAATGTTTTATTATGTTTTATTATGTTTTATTATGTTTTATCATGCTTGCTTTTCAGGTATGTAATTTTGTTTACTGTGTGTTTTAGTGTTGAGCATTTTTTTGTTTTCAGGTGCGCCATTCAGTTGCAACGCGGATTTATTTATCTTGACAGCAACAGCGTTTGCTCCCACGATACATAAAGCCGCGACTCCAACGCTGTAGGAGGTGATTTCACCACCACAGTTAAAAAAAAGAGCATATATGCCGAAGCATGGGGGCAGCAGGGGGGGGAGCGATTGGCTCCTAATGCCACGTACATACGGTCGAAATTCCGACCGTGTGTACACGGCATAACTTTTGCGGGAGGATGCCCCCATGCATCGGCATATATAAATGGTGCATGTATGCCCATCATTAGAAGTGGGTGGATGAAGGGAGGTATTCTAATGGTGGGCATACCCACCAATCAATCTCTTTTTTTCGTTCAGCCAAGAGGCTGCATGAAAAAAAAAAGATTACAATATATGTCCAGTATGTTGCTGGACTTTGAATGGTTATACCAGAATGATGCCTGCAGGTTTAGGTATCATCTTGGTATCATTCTTTTCAGCCAGTGATCGGCTTTCATGTAAAAGCAATTCTAGCGGGTAATTAGCCTCTAGACTGCTTTTACAAGCAGTGGGAGGGAATGTCCCCCCTCCCGGATATAAACCGCGCCATTGGGAAATTGGGAAAGCATTTTATCACACCAATCTTGGTGTGGTCAGATGCTTTGAGGGCAGAGGAAAGATCTAGGGTCTAATAGACCCCAATTTTTTCAAAAAAAGAGTACCTGTCACTGCCTATTGCTATCATAGGGGATATTTACATTCCCTGAGATAACAATAAAAATCATAACAAAGAAAAAAAATGGAAGGAACAGTTTAAAAATAAAATAAAAAAGCTACATAAAAAAATAAAAAAAAAAACAAAAAAAAAAAAAAAAAGCACCCCTGCCCCCCCTTCTCTTGCGCAAAGGCGTACACAAGCGTTGGTCTGGCGTCATATGTAAACAGCAATTGCACCATGCATGTGAGGTATCACCGCGAAGGTCAGATCGAGGGCAGTAATTTTAGCAGTAGACCTCCTCCGTGAATCTAATGTGGTATCATGTAAAGGCTTTTAAAGGCTTTTAAAAATGTATGTAGTTTGTCGCCACTGCGTGTTTGTGCGCAATTTTAAAGCATGTCGTGTTTGGTATCCATGTACTCGGCCTAAGATCATATTTTTTATTTCATCAAAAATTTGAGCAATATAGTGTGTTTTAGTGCATTAAAATAAAAAAAAGTGTATTTTTTCCACAAAAAATGCGTTTGAAAAATCGCTGCGCAAATACTGTGTGGAAAAAAAAAATGCAACACCCACCATTTTAATCTGTAGGGCCTTTGCTTTAACAATATATATAGTGTTTGGGGGTTCAACGTAATTTTCTTGCAAAAAAAAAATATGTTTTCATGTAAACAAAAAGTGTCAGAAAGGGCTTTGTCTACAAGTGGTTAGAAGAGTGGGTGACGTGTGACATAGGCTTCTAAATGTTGTGCATAAAATGCCAGGACAGTTCAAACCCCCCCCAAATGACCCCATTTTGGAAAGTAGACACCCAAGCTATTTGCTGAGAGCAATGTTGAGCCCATTAAATATTTTTTTTTTTTGTCCCAAGAGATTGAATAATGAAAAAAAAAAAATATATATATTTTTTTTACAAAAAGTTGTCACTAAATGATATATTGCTCAAACATGTCATGGGCATATGTGGAAATACACCCCAAAATACATTCTGTTGCTTCTCCTGAGTACGGGGATACCACATGTGTGGGACTTTTTGGGAGCCTAGCTGCGTACGGAACCCCAAAAACCAATCACCGCCTTCAGGCTTTCTAAGGGTGTAATTTTTTTATTTCACTTCTCACTGCCAATCACAGTTTCGGAGGCCATGGAATGCCCAGATGGCATAAAACCCCCCAAAATGACCCCATTTTGGAAAGTAGACACCCCAAGCTATTTGCTGAGAGGTATTGTGAGTATTTTGCAGATCTCGCTTTTTGTCACAAAGTTTTGAAAATTGAAAAAAGAAAAAAAAAATTTTTTTTTTTTCTTTACTTTCTTCATTTTCAAAAACAAATGAGAGCTGTAAAATACTCACCATGCCTCTCAACAAATAGCTTGGGGTGTCTACTTTCCAAAATGGGGTCATTTGGGGGGGTTTTGTGCTATTTTGGCATTTTATGGCCTTCGAAACGGTGATAGGTAGTGAGGAGTGAAATCAAAAATTTGCACCCTTAGAAATCCTGAAGGCGGTGCTTGGGTTTCGGGGCCCCGTACGCGGCTAGGCTCCCAAAAAGTCCCACACATGTGGTATCCCCATACTCAGGAGAAGCAGCAAAATGTATTTTGGGGTGCAATTCCACATATAACTATGGCATGTGTGAGCAATATATCATTTAGTGACAACTTTTTGAAAAAAAAAAAAAATCTTTTTTATTTTTGTCTTTATTCAATCACTTGGGACTAAAAAAAAAAATATTCAATGGGCTCAACATGCCTCTCAGCAAATAGCTTGGGGTGTCTACTTTCCAAAATGGGGTCATTTGGGGGGGTTTTGTACTTCTCTGCCATTTTAGCACCTCAAGAAATGAAATAGGCAGTCATAAATTAAAAGCGGTGTAAATTCCAGAAAATGTACTCTAGTTTGTAGACGCTATAACTTTTGCGCAAACCAATAAATATACGCTTATTGGCATTTTTTTTACTAAAGACATGTGGCTGAATACATTTTGGCCCAAATGTTTGACTAAAATTGAGTTTATTAGATTTTTTTTATAACAAAAAGTAGAAAATCTTTTTTTTTTTTTCAAAATTTTCGCTCTTTTTCCGTTTATATCGCAAAAAATAAAAATCACAGAGGCAATCAAATACCATCAAAAGAAAGCTCTATTTGTGGGAAGAAAAGGACGCAAATTTCGTTTGGTTACAAAATTGCATGACCGCGCAATTACCAGTTAAAGTAGTGCAGTGCGAAATTGAAAAAAGACCTCTGGTCCTTTGGCTGCCAAATGGTCCGGGGCTGAAGTGGTTAATGATGCATAAAGTGAAAAAAAAAAAGTGACATTTTCCTTTAAATATGGTACCTGGGGGGTGTCCAAAGTATGCCTGTGAAGTGGCATGTGTTTCCCGTGTTTAGAACTGTCCTTGCACAAAATGACATTTGTAAAGGAAAAAAAGAAGCCATTTAAAACCACTTGCGGCTTTAGGTTTGATCTTAAGTAGAATCTGAACAGGTACATTATGAAGTGTAGCTCCATCCCAAAAAAATCTATTTTTAAGCTTTTTGGAGAACATAGGGAGGGGTTATCACCCCTGTAACATTTGCTGTCTTTGCACATCTGTTCAGAACATGTCACCTCACTTTCCCGTCCCAATGACAAATGTTTTTGGAAAAGTGGGTTTTAATTGAAACAAGGATTGGTGATAAAGCATCAGTAAAGAGGAGATACTTTTTTCCCAAAATAAATCTAACAGGATAGAATTTCCCTTCCTAGGGGTAGATTTCCTCTCACTTCCTGTTTTCTCTTTCCGTTTGCAAGTAGGAGTCGTTTGTAAGTTGGATGTTTGAAAGTAGGGGCCTGCCGTATATACTCTGCAGAAATTTGCCCTATTAGATGTTGGTGTAGCCACGAGACTGGTGGTCACAGGAATGGGCCCTGCTGTGAGTTATTGGATCAAGATTTATAATTGCATGCACCTGTTGAACAGGGCAGAAAAATTGGGCCTTTGGTGGTGGTGGTGGTGGTGGTGGTGGACGGTTTTGCCACAAGACTGTAAGCTCTCACAGTTACTCTTGGTGGGCGCAGGAATGGGCCCTGCTGTGAGTTATTAGATCAAGATTTGTAATTGCAAGCACCTGATGAACAGGGCAGAAAAATTGGGCCTTTGGCGGTGGTGGTGGACGTGTTGCCACAAGACTGTAGGCCCTCATAGTTACTCTTGGTGGGCGCAGGAATGGGCCCTGCTGTGAACTATTAGATCAAGATTTGTAATTACCCGCCCCTGTTAAACAGGGGCTGAAAAATTGTGCCTTAGGCACTGGTGCTGGTGCCACAACACTGCAACCCCTCACAGAGACTGTACTTGGAGCACAGCAGTCACACGTGTTGCGAAGCATTTTTTTAAAAAATTGTAAGTACACGCCCCTGTTAAACAGGGGCTGAAAAATTGTGCCTTAGGCACTGGTGCTGGTGCCACAACACTGCAACACGGCCCTCACAGAGACTGTACTTGGAGCACAGCAGTCACACGTGTTGCGAAGCATTTTTTTAAAAAATTGTAAGTACACGCCCCTGTTAAACAGGGGCTGAAAAATTGTGCCTTAGGCACTGGTGCTGGTGCCACAACACTGCAACACGGCCCTCACAGAGACTGTACTTGGAGCACAGCAGTCACACGTGTTGCGAAGCATTTTTTTTAAAAAATTGTAAGTACACGCCCCTGTTAAACAGGGGCTGAAAAATTGTGCCTTAGGCACTGGTGCTGGTGCCACAACACTGCAACACGGCCCTCACAGAGACTGTACTTGGAGCACAGCAGTCACACGTGTTGCGAAGCATTTTTTTTAAAAAATTGTAAGTACACGCCCCTGTTAAACAGGGGCTGAAAAATTGTGCCTTAGGCACTGGTGCTGGTGCCACAACACTGCAACACGGCCCTCACAGAGACTGTACTTGGAGCACAGCAGTCACACGTGTTGCGAAGCATTTTTTTAAAAAATTGTAAGTACACGCCCCTGTTAAACAGGGGCTGAAAAATTGTGCCTTAGGCACTGGTGCTGTGGCATGGATCATTGAGGAGGAGGAAGAGGATAGTCAGTGAACATAAGAGGACAGTCACTCAGCATCAGCATAGGCAGTCTTGAAGGGATGTGACATTAAAAATTATTCGGTTATATCCGCCTCAGGTGCCTGGTAGCTGGTGGTGATCCAAGACTGATTCATTTTGATGAATGTCAGTCGATCAACCGAGGCGGTGGACAGGCGCACCCTATGATCAGTCACAAATCCTCCAGCAGCACTGAATGTGCGTTCGGAAAGAACGCTGGAGGCAGGACAGGCCAGTAGCTCAATTGCATACTGTGCAAGCTCTGGCCAGTGATCCATCCTCAGGACCCAGTAAGCCAGAGGATTTTCGGTGGGAAAGGTGTCCAAGTCTGACCTTGCCCCAAGGTATTCCTGCACCATGTATATCAGACGCTGGCGATGGTTGCTGGAACCGATCATACCTTGGGGCTGCGGACTAAAAAATTGTCTGAACGCATCGGTCAGACGTCCACCTTCCCCACCGCTCCTTCTGCCACTGACCGAAGCCTCAGCAACTCGTCGCCCAGGACCAGGAGTTTGTAGCCTCCCAGTTTCTGGGAACGCGTTGCACAGACCTTTCTGCAAGGCCTCCCTGAGATGTCTCATCCTCTGCTCCCTCTGCGACGGCAAGATAAGGTCCGCAACCTTACCCTTGTACCGCGGATCAAGGAGAGTGGCCAGCCAGTAATGGTCCCTCTCCTTGATCCGAAGAACACGAGGATCCTTCCGCAGGCTTTGCAGGATCAGGGAGGCCATGCAGCGTAGGTTAGCTGAGGCATTCGGTCCGGAGTCTTCTGGGTCACTGAGGATGACATGATCGCCAGCCACCTCCTCCAGCCACGTACAAGTCCACTGGCTTGTTGGGACTGTACATCATCCCTAAAAGACTGCTGCTGCTGATGCTGAGTGCCAGGCTCCACCTCCATGCTCACACAATCCTCCTCCTCCTCCTCCTCCTCCTCCTCCTCATCCTCTTCCTGTGTGATGGGTGGGACAGAAGGAACACTGTCCGGATAAAGGGGGCCTTGAGAGGCAAGGAAGTCCTCCTCTTCCTGCCTCTGTTCTGCCTCAAGTGCCCTGTCCATTATCCCACGCAGCGTATGCTCCAACAGGTGGACAAGAGGGACAGTGTCACTGATGCATGCACTGTCACTGCTCACCATCCTCGTGGCCTCCTCAAATGGTGAGAGGACAGTGCATGCATCCCTGATCATGCTCCACTGACGTGGGGAAAAAAACCCAAGCTCCCCTGACCCTGTCCTGGTGCCGTAGTCGCAAAGGTACTCATTGATGGCCCTCTGCTGCGTGTGCAGTCGCTGCAGCATGGCCAACGTTGAGTTCCACCTGGTGGGCATGTCAGATATTAGGCGGTTCTTGGGCAGGTTCAGCTCCTTTTGCAGCTCAGTCAGCCGAGCACTGGCATTATAAGATCGGCGGAAATGCACACAGACTTTCCTGGCCTGCCTCAGGACATCCTGTAAGCCTGGGAACCTGCCCAAGAACCGCTGCACCACCAGGTTGAGGACGTGAGCCATGCAGGGCACATGGGTGAGCTGCCCCTGTCGCAGGGCGGAGAGGAGGTTGGTGCCATTGTCAGAAACGACCATTCCTGGCTTAAGCTGACGTGGCGTCAACCACCTCTCGGCCTGCCCCTGCAGAGCTGCCAGAACCTCTGGCCCAGTGTGGCTCCTGTCCCCCAAACACACCAGCGCAAGCACGGCATGGCATCTTTTTGCCTGCGTACTTGCGTAGCCCCTTGTACGCCTACGGAGCACCGCTGGTTCCAAGGACAGAGCACTGGAGGAAGAAGAAGAGGAGGGGGTGGAGGAGAGAGGTGTGTCACAACCAGTAGCAGTAGTCGCGTTTTGGAGGCGTGGTGGCGGAACAACCTCCAACACTACTGCACCTTGTCCTGCATCCCTCCCAGCTGCCAATAGAGTGACCCAATGGGCCGTGAAAGAAAGGTACCGTCCCTGTCCATGCCTGCTGGACCATGAGTCAGCGGTAATATGCACCTTACCGCTGACCGCCCTGTCCAGCGAGGCATGGACATTGCCCTCCACATGCCGGTAGAGAGACGGAATCGCCTTCCGCGAGAAAAAGTGGCGTTTGGGAACCTGCCACTGAGGAACCGCACATTGAACAAACTCACGGAGGGGGGCCGAGTCTACCAACTGAAAAGGCAGCAGTTGAAGTGCTAGCAATTTAGCAAGGCTAGCATTCAACCGCTGGGCATGTGGATGGCTGGGAGTGTACTTCTTTCTACGGTCCAGCAGCTGGGGCAGGGAAATTTGCCTGCTGCATTCGGACGTCGGTGTACTGCAAGTACTTGGTTGTGACACACCGAATTCTACACCTTCAGTCCTCTCAGAGCAGCTTTCAGAGAGGACTGAAGGTGTAGTGGGGATGGAGATCCCAG
>CM053035.1:27509001-27528768 GCA_028564925.1 Lithobates sylvaticus | reverse complement strand
AACAGGTTCCCGACCGGCGCACAACGATGTACGTCGGCATAATGGCACGGACAGGCAAAAGGGCGTACAGGTACGTCCCTTTAAGATTGCCGGCGTGCCATCGCGTGCGTGACGCTGGTCCCCGGTCCCCGGTCGGGACCCCCGTGAGTCCGGTCGCGGGTCCTGCGGACTCCATCGCCGTGGGGATACCCGCAATCGTCTCACAGGAAGGCTGAACGGGGAGATAAACAGCATCTCCCCATTCTGCCTAGCAACTAGTGACACCGATCTCAGCTCTCTGTGATTGGAGCAGAGATCAGTGTTCACTAAATCACAGCCACGCCCCCCCCCAGTTAGTAACACGCCCCTAGGAACAATTAACCCCTACACTGCTACCTAGTGGTTAACCCTTCACTGCCAGTGTCATTTACACGGGAATCAGAGCATTTAAATAGCACTGATTGCTGTATAAATGACAATGGTCCCAAAAATTGTAAAAAATTTCCGATGTGTCCACCATAATGTCGCAGTCACAATAAAAATCGCTGATCGCCACCATTACTAATAAAAAAAAAAATTATTAATAAAAATGCTATAAAACTATCCCCTATTTTGTAAACGCTATAAACTTCTGCGCAAACCAATCAATAATCGGTTATTGCAATTTTTTTAACCAAAAATATGTAGAAGAATACGTATCGGGCTAAACTGAGGAAAAAAATAAATTATATATATTTTTTGGGGGATATTTATTATAGCAAAAAGTAAAAAAATAATGTGTTTTTTTTTTTCAAAATTGTCGCTCTTTTTTTTGTTTATAGCGCAAAAAATAAAAACCGCAGGGGCGATCAAATACCACCAAAAGAAAGCTCTATTTGTGGGAACAAAAGGACTTCAATTTTGTTTGGGTGCCACGTCGCACGACTGCGCAATTGTTCAGTTAAAGCGACGCAGTGCCGAATCGCAAAAAGTGGTCTGGTCTTAAGCCAGCAAAATGGGTCCGGTCTGAAAGTGGTTAAATTATTGTATATATCTGTACTATCTATAGTTATAACATGTTGGTTACTTGAATACAATTCAGGTGTGGTTTGAAAAAGAGCTATGATATTATAATGGGGGAAAGAAAGAAGAAAGAGAAATAGAAAGATAAAGAGAAAGTCCACAAGGTCGTTCCAAGTATCAGTTTATCGAACTATTTTTTTTTTCAAGAAATTAATAACTGGATGATTTTGTGAGTCAATTAACCTGTTACCATGGCAAAAGGACCAAGTTTTTGAAATTTGATGGAAAATGATATGCCATAGTGATGGGTGCCATCATTTTTCAAATTTTGGGATTTGATTACAATCAATAGCTGCCATTTTGGCATGTGACATTGTGCTATTCATTCTTTGTATTGTTTCGGCCAGTACCAATATGGGAGGTTTTCATGCTTTGGCCATTGTTTGCATTGCGGCAGTTAGTAATTGAACCAAGAGTTTGAATTTAGAAAATGTTAACCCTTCTGGTTTCAAGTTAAGCAAAGCTGTGAATGGGTTGTATCAATTTTTTTTAACATTTTTGATGCAATCACAAAAATGGCCTTCCAGAATATTTGAGCTATCGGACACGTCCACCATATATGTAAATGAGTGCCTAAATCTGGACAGCCTCTAAAACAAAGGGCTGAAGATGTAGGTGAGTATTTAGCCACTCTTTTTTTTTTTTACTTCATAATTTTTATTTTTATTTTGATTTGTGAGGCATTTACAAGCAAACGTTAAAACACACATGATCCATATAGATATAGTGGTAAATAATACAAATTTGATACAAGAGATCACTTCATGTTACCTAGTCAGATGCTCCACCCCCTTATCCCTCCCAGGATCCCCCCCCCCTATACACACACTACTAGTTCCCAAGTTCAAAAAGTCGGCAGGGCGGGCGCGCGGGCCAAGGGAGGGAAGGGGCCCCCGGGTCCGCTCCGCGGTCAGGATAGCCATGGTGACTTTAAGGGATTTGTGGGTGTGGGGGCGCCGGGGGGGAAGATCTGTCCACCCCGTCGTCTCCCACCCTCGGCATGTGGCCCAGCTCGCTCAACCAGGGGCTCCATATACGGGCAAATTTCTTGAGGTTATTCTGCCGAATAAACATTGCCCTCTCGCACCATATCATGGAGTTAATCGCCTCAGTCCAATTCGCCGAGGAAGGAGGGGTCCTAGCTTGCCAGTTCAGCGCTATTAGGCGCCTTGCCTGGTACAGGCATCTCAGCAAGGCGACTTTAGTAGGAGGTGATGTATTGCCATCCTCAAAGATTCCCAGAAGGCAAGTCCTAGCCTCTGGTTCCAGGGTGGTCCCAAAGGTTTTATTCAAGCTGTCCACTATTTCTACCCAATACCTGAATAACTTTGGGCACTTCCATACCATGTGAAGAAGATCGCCTGGCGCCTTGCATCTTGGGCATTCGTCTCTGGGCTTTCTACCGAATTTAAACAGTTTTTGAGGGGTATAATAGGCTCTGTAAATTAGAAACAGATGGGAAACCCTTTGCGAGGGGGATGTTGATACCAGGCCACCCTGTTCGAGGACCCGGTCCCATTGTTCCGAGGTAATTGGCCCAAGTCTTTTTCCCATCCCCTTCTACTTCTATCAGGTCCCTTGGTGCTCATAGCTCTGTTTCCCAGGGTATCATATATCCTGGAGATCAGGCCCCTCATTGGTCTCGGCTTCGTTATTTCCTGGAATAGGGGGGTCTTAACCCAATTAATAGTCGAGGATCTAAATTGGGCCTGAATACCGTGTCTGACCTGCAGGTATTTGTAAAAAGACCTATTTGGAATATTGAATTGTCGTCTCAGGTCCTCGAATGACTTCAAGTGGTTTCCCTCGTATAGCTGGATTAACCGGCTAATACCCAGCCTTTCCCACTCTAGAGATCTCTCTATGCCCTTTATTTCCCCTAGATTCTTGTTATACCATAGCGGGGTATACTCGTTCAACCCATTGTATCCCATTATTGATTTTACTGCCTTCCATACTCTAGTCATCAAGTCGCTCGTCGGACACCTATAAGTGAACGAGTCTGCTTCCAGCGCCTCTATTAATGAGTTATGGGGAGCGCCCAGTATCGCCATTCTATTGCCACCACACCCACCTGCCAGGAGCCCGCCGTTTGCCATTTGCTGGAGTTGAGCCGACAAAAAATATAGCCGTGGGTGCGGAATCGCCGCCCCCCCCCCCCCCCCCCCGACAGGGAGCTGCAATGTTTGTAGACCGATCCGGGCTTGGCCCTTTTTCCAGATTAAGTCCCTAAACAGGGATTCAATCTTCTTAAACCATTTCTGGCTAATCCAGACTGGAGAATTATGGAGAATATAGAGAACTTGCGGGAGCCAGATCATCTTAATTAAATTGCAACGCCCTGCTATGGATAGGGGGAGGCGACTCCATATCTCCACTTTTTGTTTTAGTTTAGTCAATAGCGGGGCTAGGTTATCACTGATATAATGGTTTGTGTCGCTAGAAATCCACACCCCCAAGTATTTAAGCTTGGTCACCACGTCGAGGGCAGAGGTTATACTGGGTGTCTGATCGCCACACCGAGCCAACGGTAGCAGGGCTGACTTGCTCCAATTGATGGCTAAACCGGAGTGTTGCCGAAATTCCTCCATCATGCGCATCACTACCTCGAGTGAAGAGTTGATGTCGCCGATAAAAAATAAAACGTCGTCGGCAAATAATGCGATTCTTTCCTCCCCTGGCTGGCGCCGGAATCCCTGGAGATCCGGACACGTTCTCGTCAGGATCGCCAGGGGTTCCATTGCCAGTACAAAAAGGAGGGGAGACAGGGGACATCCCTGCCTCGTCCCCCTTTCCAATTGAAACAACTCGGAGTAGTCCCCGCCCACTCTGACTTTAGCTCTAGGCTCGTTGTATAAAAGTTTAATCCATTTAATGAAGGTAGGCCCAAAACCAAATCGCTCCAGGACCAGCCATAAATAGTCCCATTCCAGGCTGTCAAACGCTTTAACAGCATCCAAGGCCAAAATGGCCTTGGGGCTTGCGTTATCCGTTGGAGTTTGCATATTAAGGAAGACTCTTCTAATATTGGTGCTAGTTGACCTGCCTGGAATGAAACCTGACTGGTCCGGATGGATTAGCTTGTGTATGCATTTGTTTAGTCGAATCGCCAAACCCTTCGCTAAGATCTTAATGTCGGAGCATAGCAGCGAAATTGGGCGGTACGAGGTAACTTCCTGCTGGTCCTTCCCCTCTTTAAGTATCAGAATGATATTGGCCTCGAGCATCGAGGTGGGCAGTCTGCCCCCATCCAATGCCCATCTCAAAGTTTCCAACAATTCAGGCAACAATACCTCACCATACCGTTTGTATAGCTCTATTGGCAACCCGTCGGGGCCCGGGGATTTTTGATTGGGCATTGCTGCCACTGCAAGTCTCAGTTCCTCTATAGTTACTGGCGCCTCCAATTCCGTTTTGTCATTGTCTGATAGGTTTGGGAATGTTATCTGCTGTAGAAATTCAGATACTGCTGTCTCGCTCCCTTTCCTAGAGGATGTATAGAGGGTTTTGTAGTAGTTGCCAATAAGGTTCGTTATCTCCAATGGATCGGTAACCAAATCCCCGTTTGCCCTCCTGATTGCTGGGATTACTGAAGGGGAACTATTGGTTTTGACCAGAAGAGAGAGGGTGTGGCCAACCCTTTCGCCTTCACCAAAATAATATTGGCGCTGAAAGATTCGCCTATTCTCCATTTTCTTAATAAGTAGCATTTTATAGGTTTGTTGTTTATTGAGCCATTCCCCCTTGCTAGTATGGGTCGGATTTTCTACATAGCGGCGTTCTGCTAGGGTTACCTCGCTACTAGCTTCCCTTTCTTAGCCACTCTAGCAGGTACAAGGTACCATCGGGTTAGGACTTTGTAATTTGCTTCCAGTGCCATAACATTGGGCGAAGATGATTTGGTTATGAGCCATATACCTAACCAATCTGTGTCCTCCAGGGTCACCCCAGGTCCTCCTTCCATTTCCGAACATAGGTTGGTTTGTCAAGATTTGTGGTTACTATTAATTGACTGTAAAGAGATGATATTATTCCTTTGGCATGTGGGTCTTTTTTACAAATTGATTCAAAATTGGATAGTTGAGAAATGGTGTAACATTTTTTTTAATTTGGAGACATCTGAATACCTCTGAGTGGTAAATCATAATTTTCTCTTAGCGTTGGGAATGGAATAAAAGATTTAGGTGTGACAAAATCGTGAAGTGTCTAAATACCTGTGTAGTGATTGTAGTTGGTGCATGATTTTTATTTTATCCCAGAATGATAAAAAGTGTTTAGTTATGGGATTTTGGAGCTTGTATCAGTCTTTGGGTTCAATTCATAATAAGTTTGAAATTGATAATGCGTCACATTCTGAAGCTTCTATTAATACCCATAATGGGATTTCCTGTTTTGCGTGATAATTGGAAAGACTGGCCAGGTGAGCCGCTTTATAATAATTAGTAAAGTTAGGATATCCCAGGCCTCCTTTAGTTTTGGAGAGATGTAGTGTATGTATAGGTATACGTGGTTTGGAAGAACCCCATATAAATGACGTTGTCCTTTTTTGCACTAGTCTCAAATAATAAGGCACTGGAATAGGAAGTACTCTGAACAAGTATAGTAATTTAAGCAGAAAAGTCATTTTAGTTGCACTGATCCTTCCTATCCAGGATAATGGAAGTTGTGCCCATTGTTTTATTACATTTGTGATCTGTCTCAATAAAGGAGGATAATTGGCTGAAAATAAGTCTGTATGAGATGCTGTCAGGTGAATTCCAAGGTATGGGATTGATTTCTCTGCCCAGGTAAATGGGAGTGCCACCTTCGCCAGAATTAGTTCTGTATTGGTAAGTGCAATATTGAGCGCTAAACATTTTTTAGGCTTAATCATAAGGCCGGAGAAGGCTGCAAACCCATCAAGAATGGGCAAGAGATTAGGACCTGAAATTTGTGGTGATGATAGGAAAAGCAAGATATTGTTTGTGTGGAATACCTCCTATTTCAACTAATATGTTGGGCTAAGGGTTCTAGTAAAAGGGCAAATAAGAGGGGCGATAATGGACAACCCTGTCAAGTGCCTCTTTTGATATTAAAATAATCCGATTTGTATCCCGCATATTTAATATACGCTTTAGGTTTATTATAGAGTGGTGCAATCCATTTTATAAAATGGGGACCAAATCTCCACTTTTGTAAGGAATAGTGCATATATTGCCAAGATACTGTATCGAATGCCCTCTTAATATCAAGGGATAAAAAACAGGAAGGGCTTCTGCGCTTTTTAGCAATATGTGCCAGAAGCACTGCCCTGCGTACATTATCGCCTGCTTGTCTGTTTGGCATAAAGCCTACTTGATCTCTATGTATTAGAGTACCTATAATATTATGAAGATGTTTTGCTAAAAGTTTGATATCAAGGTTTAAAAGAGAAATGGGCCGTTAATTTACGCAAGAGGTATCATCAGAGAGAGGTTTAGGGATTATGCATACAATTGCCATTAATGTTTCCTGTCTAAAAGAATGTCCTTCTAACAATATGTTGAAAGCTTCAGCTATAATAGGAGGCATAATCTCTGAAAATGTTCGATAATACAATGCCGAGTATCCATATGGGCCAGGTCTTTTGTTGATTTTTAGGTCTCTAATGGAGTTAGCTACTTCTTCTAGAGTTATAGGTTCTTCCAATGTATTTTTTTGAGTCTTAGATAATTCAGATAGGGTAATCTGGGAGAAGAAAGATTCAGCTTCTGTGGGGTTGAATTCTTTGGTTGACTTGTATAATGAAGCGAGGTGTGAGTGAAATTTGTGGATAATTTTGACTGGGTTGCTAGTATAAATGTCCATTGATAATTTCAAACGTATTGGTTTGAATGATTTATTTGTTGAGTTCAGCGCTTGTGCAAAATATGTGCTTGGTTTGTTTGTTTTCATATAGAAATTGTGTTTAGAGTGTTTGAGGGATTTGTCTATGGATTCTGTGAGAAATAGATTGTATTCTAATCATTTTTTTTCCAAGTGAGTTTTTATATTCTGAGATGGGTTATCTTGGAAAGATATGGAGGCTGCATTAAATTCTGATTCTAGCTTCCGTGCAAAAATTTTACATTCTCGTTTAAGTAATGCCATTTGTCTCTGTAGAAAACTGCGCAAAACAGGTTTGTGAGCCTCCCATAATGTTAAGGGGGAAATGTCCGGATGAGCATTATATGACAAGTATTCCTTAAAAGCCTGTTCAACTATCATGTGATGGGTGCTTAAGCATTATGTCTGGGAGATACCAGGTTGAGTCATTTGCTTTTGGTATGGTTGAGGCTATAGTTTTGTAAACTGCATTATGGTCTGACCAAGGAATAGGAAACCTATTGTTAGGAATATGTGGTCAATTCAGGTGAAGGATTGGTAAGGATGTGAAAAATAAGTGTATCTCTTTTTTATCGGATTACTTTCTCTGCATGAGTCTACCAAATTGTATTTGAAAAGAAGTTGGGAGAAAGGTAATTTGGGTACAGTTCTGGATGGGATAAAGGGTGATTTATCGAGAAATGGGAGGAGGATCTGGTTGGAATCCCCACACATAATTACAGTGCCCATTTTGTGTGTATTTATATCATACAACACTGACTGTGTGGATCGACCTGTAAAATGCAAAGGTAGAGAAGAATCCAGTGGAGTCTGGAGTGAAGAAGAAACAAAAAACATAAAAGGTTACAGTATACATCTTTTTTTTTGTTTTTTTTTTGTTTTTTAATTTTTTTTTTCTTTTTTTTTTTTTTTTTTTTTCCCACATTCAGATAGATCAGTGAAGGGTAATGTCAGCACGGCCCACATCTCCGTCCCCTTTTTGTCTTAACATCATTTGTGGATACTTTTAAATTTCATATCAGCCCCCCCTGTTTTTTTTTTTCCCCCAAGGGGTTTATTCCATTTAAGTATTACTTCGTTGACATACATAAGTCAAGGCAGTAAGGGTAGTGGGCCGGGTTGTTGCCGATCTGCCCCCTGATCAGTGTATAGGTTAGGCCCATTTTCCCCTCCCCGATTTTCAGCCTCCCGGGTAAAGGCTTTCTCTTACATGCTCCCTCTAACTTATTTGTTTGTTTTCCTTTTTTTTTTCCCCCCTGCATTATGTAATATTCCCCTCGACCTCCCCCCTCCCCCCCCCCCCCCTCCGCTACTGACATACGGCGCTTTTTTTTTTTCCTCTTTCCCTTTGTAGGTTTTTTTTTTTTTTTTTTTTTTGCGGGTGCTTGCTATTAAGACTTTATCCCCTTGGGTATCTATGGAAGGGTCCTCAGGGCCTCCGAGTAGCTCCATGATTTTTTGAATTTTCTCCAGCCTTCCCACTTCTCTTTCGTTGCTTCTCTAACCCCCCCAGTACAATTTATCACGCACTCCATTGTATATGCAGATTCTACCTCATCCACCCAAAGCCACAGAGGAGGGCATTCCCGATCCATCCAGCATCTCGGAATCGCCCCCTTTGCTGCGTTAAGGAGGTGGGGAACCAGAGAACTTGTATATTGGCTAATTCCCTGCGTGGTTGCGTGCATGAGCACGACCCAGGGGTCCCTTTTTACCTCCACCGAGGTAATTTCTTTTATATATTTTAAGATGGTTTCCCAGTATTTTTTTATTTTGTGGCAGTCCCACCAAAGGTGACCCATGGTCCCACTTTCCTCGCATCCCCTCCAACACTTGGCTGATGTATCCCTCTGGTATTTGCTTAGCTTATCTGGGGTCCTATACCACCTAGCTATGAGCTTAAAATTCATTTCCGCGGTCTTAGAGTCGGCAGCTGAACCGTGAGCTAATTTTAATATTTTCCTAGCTGTGTCTAAATCTAATTGTGAACCCAGTTCCCTCTCCCATTTCCTGAGGTATGGGGGTATCTCCAGTCTGTCCTGCTCCAAGAGTAATTTATAAATTTTCGAGATTCTTTTTTTGGAGTTCTCTGCCGTAAAAATTTTTTCTAACTTCGTCAGGTCGTTGATGTCCCTTAACGGCACTGGGAGCGAGCCGACGAAGTGACTTATTTGGAGATACCGCCATGCGTCTATGGAAAACAACTCTCTTTTAGTCTGTAACTCCTGCAGTGCCAATACTTTCCCATTACTAATAATGTCTCCTATACATGTGCTATCCTTTATGATCCAGTTTCCGCTTACCCCTTTTTTCCCAGGAGGAAAAAAAGGGTTTTCCTTAAGTGTAATTAGTGGTGAATTATATACTTTATTAAATACTTTATATGTCTTATCCCAAATTTTAAGTGTATTCCGTGTAATTGTGTGCGTTTTTTCACCCAGTGATCTCCATTTTGGGGGGTTCCATACAATCTTCCCCAATTTTACTTCGCTAAGTGCCTCCTCCAAACCAACCCATCTTTTAACATTATGTGTTTTAACCCATTCTGGTATTCTGAGTAGTGCTATAGCGTGGTAGTATCCCACGATGTCCGGAACTGCTAGGCCGCCTAAATTCTTATCTTGCTTTAAGATTTGAAGGGAAATTCTGTGTTTTTTGTGCTTCCATACAAAGTTCATAACCAATGCTCTTAATTTTCCAAGATACTGTTTTGGGAGGGGGAGTGGAAGCATCTGGAGTTTATACGTGATAATCGGCAGTATCATCATCTTTACTGTATTGACCCTACCTATCCATGATAGGGCTCTTCCATTGTATTCTTTACATTTTTTTTTAATTTCCTCTAACAGTGGAATAAAGTTAATTTTATACATTTTCCGTGGATTATTGGCCAACTCGATGCCCAGGTATTTTATCTGTTTTTTCCAGGCGAAGCTCACCTCTTTCTGTATATTTTGTTTTTCGGTCTTGTTGAGGTTGATATTTAAAATAAGGGTTTTCATGCTATTAATTCTGAAATTTGTTAGTTCACCGTACTTGGCTAGGATTTTTAAGAGGTTGGGGATTGACTTCTGCGGAGACCCGACGTAAAAGAGGACGTCATCTGCAAACGCAGCGAGTTTATGTTCCTCCCTGCCAACTCTGCATCCCTCTACTCCCGAACTACCTCGGATTGTAGACAGCAGTGGTTCCAGGGACAAAACGAAGAGGAGAGGGGATAACGGACAACCCTGCCGAGTCCCATTATGCATCTCAAACATAGACGAGGCTATCCCATTAATTCTTATATTTGCTTTGGGGTGCGCATAGAGGACTTTAATTTTCTGTATGATCCCGGGTCCAAATCCCATTCTTTGTAGAGTTTTAAACATGAACCCCCAGTCTACCCTGTCAAATGCTTTTTCTGCATCAATTGAGAGCAGTAGACTGGGGGTTCGTGTATCCCTCATCCTCTGCATGGCCAGTAGTGTCCGAATCCCATTATCTCTCCCCTCCCTGCCCGGGATAAAGCCTACTTGGTCAGGATGGATCAGCGTGCACAAGTGTCCCTTAATTCGCTCGGCCAAAATTTTGGCGTACAGTTTTGTATCAAAATTTAGTAATGAGATGGGTCTATAGCTTGAGCACACTGATCCATCCTTCCCTTCTTTGAGCAGGACGGTAATTGTCACCAAGAGTGAACCCTCGCTCATATCGTATTCTGTCCCCAGGCCATTCATATAGCGCTGTAGTCTTGGGACTAAAATTTCCTTGAAGGTTTTATAATATAGAACGGTAAACCCGTCAGGGCCCGGGCTCTTTCCTGAAGGGGAGTTGTTTAAGGCTCTGAGGATTTCGTCCTCTGAGATCGGTCTTTCCAGAGCTTCACTATCCTCTATATTTAAGGAGGCCAACCCTGCCCTTCCCAGGAAGTCGTCTATTTTCTTGCTGTTTTCGCCCCCTTTGTTGCCACCCTCTGGAACTACCGAGTAGAGTTCTTCATAATACTGCCTAAATGTTGCTGCTATTTCTCTAGATACATGTTTAGTCTCTCCATTGCCGGTTTGAATTTTCTCGATGAAGTTTCTCGATTTTTTCTTTTGGAGTTTTCTGGCTAGAAATTTCCCTGGCTTGTTACCCCATAAGTACTGCTCCTTTGCCATCTTATTAAATACCTGTCTAGCTTCTTGTTCAGCCAAGTCTTTTAACTCCTCCCTCTTTTCCACCAGCTCGAGGTATGTATCATGCGCCAGGGCCCCCCCAATCTTATGTTTTTGTTCAAGTCTGGTGATCTCGGCCGTCACTTCCTGTGTCTGTCTCATCCTCTCTTTTTTCAGCCAGGATGCCTTCGCTATAAAAATACCCCTGACAAACGCCTTATGGGCGTCCCAGATAACTGCTTCTGAGACTTCGCCATTGTCATTGGTTTGGAAAAACCATTCGAGTTCTTTTCGAATGGACTCCCGTATATCTTTATCGTATAATAGTTCTGTATTCAATTTCCACCCACTCGAAGGTTGTTTATACTCTGGGATACTTAAGTTCATAGTGACTGGGGCATGGTCTGAAAGGGACATTATCTCTATGCTGGTTTTGGTAATTCTCTCCAGTAATCCGTGTTCGACCAAGATGTGATCCAGACGGGAGTACGTCTGGTGTGCTGGGGAGAAGAACGTATAGTCCCTTGTCTGGGGGTGCCGGATCCTCCATATATCCACCAGTTGTTCTCCACTGAGCCTTTTTTTTAGTCTCTTGAGTTGGGCGGTCTCTGTCCCCTGCACACCGGACGTACTGTCCCAGGATGGGTCCATTACAAAATTTAGGTCCCCCATAAGTATCAAATAACCCTTTTTAAAGGCCCTTAGCTTTGACAGGATTGATTCTAAGTATCTAATGGGTCTTATATTGGGGGCGTATATATTAGCTAAAGTGATTTCTGTCCCGCTGAGGGATCCCCTCAAAAAGAGGAACCTCCCCTCCGGGTCCGTTTTCCTGTCTTCCAGTGTAAAGTTGATGTCTCTGCCAAACCCGATGGCCACCCCTCTTGCCCTGTTTGTAACAGTGTCTCCGTAGAACCACGTAGGATATGAGGGCGAGAATAGTCTGATATTAGAAACATGCGTCAAGTGGGTTTCTTGTAGGCAGACTATTCCCGCCCCATGTCTCCTTATCTCCTCCAGTACCCTATGACGCTTAATAGGGGAATTCATTCCCCTTACATTATAGGTGAGAAGCTTAATTTCGGTCTTCATTTCTCTGCTGGGGTGTTTTTGCTGTTTTTAATAAAGAATTTTCCCTTTGTTCTGGTTTGGAAATTGAGTTGTTTAAAAGCCGGTGCCCTGTCAGTAGCGGTGGGGTCCCCCCTCCCTAACCCGTCCCTCCCACCCCTTTCTACTTCCCGCTTCTCCCTCCCCTTTCTATACCCTCCTGCCCCCCCTCCCTCTCTCCTTCCCCCTTCCCCCCTCCCCCCCTTCCATCCCCTCTCTGACCCTGGCATGGGTCTCTAGGTCCATGGGTGTCGTCTTCAAGCGGCACCCTTGGGCACTAGATTCGTGGTGAGGTGGAGTTCGATCCCAGCTCCCCCTTTTTCTCCCTATGTCTGTCCCCTCTTCCTTCTCCACAGCTTCTCGGGGAATTCCGAGAAATAGTGGATATTAGGCCGAGTCTTTTGGAGCTTACTGGTGGACTTTTCTGCGTACACCCCCCCCCTTTTCTGCCACCATTTTAAATGGTATCATCTATGCCCTCTTTTTCTTTCCAGCCGGGTAACTCCGGGACTGGGATCCCCAGCTTAGCACAGAAGCCCTGAAGCTCCTCCGGGAATCTCAGTTTAGCCGCTAGCCCCTCTTTTAGGCCTATTAGGCACGGTGGGAAGCCCCAATTGTACTTGATGTTTTCTTTCCGGAGAATTTCTAATAGGGGTTTTTGGAATCTTCTTCTCTCCAGGGTGCGGGCCGATAAATCGGCATATACCTGAATGTCAGTGTCTTCGTACCTCAATGGGGTGTTACCTCTGATTTTTACCCAGATGTCCTCTTTCTCTTTGAAGTGGAGAAATCTGATAATTATGTCTCGCGGTCTATCTGGGCCCGACCTCTCGGGTCTGCCCACTCGGTGGGTCCTTTCAATTTCAGGGAACTGATCCTGGTTTTTGCCACTAATAGGACCCAAAATAGAAAAAAAAAATTTCTCGAGGTCTTCCCCTCTTTGTTCTGGTACCCCGCGTAGTCTCAGATTTTGCCTTCTATCCCTGTTTTCTTGTTCTTCAATTTTATAGGCGGTATCTCTCTGGTTTAGTTGGGATTTTTTCAATAGGGTTTTTAGATGTGAGATTTCCTGATCAGTATTGTCTGCTCTGGTTTCGACCGTCTCTATCCTGGTTAGTAAATGGCCCATGTCCTCCCTGAGAGTGTTAATTTCAAGTTTAATGGCATTTTCTAGGCGCATTAGCATAGCCTCCATTTCCGTTTTGTTGGGGACATGCGTTCCTGCCTGGTGATCCTCGGTCCGGCTCATGTCGATCTCGCTTTCTATAGTGTAGTCTGCTCTTGACTGGTTGTGCACGCCTTCTGCCCCTCCACTTCTCTCCAAACTGACCCCTGCCTGAGATGCAGACCCAGTGGTTTTTGGACTGGCTCCTTGTCTGAGATAATGTTTAATCGTACTTGCTTCTCCTTTGGTGCCTTTAGTGGCTCCCTTTTTTGACGATTTGGGAACGTCTTTGCTCATGATGCCCTTTTTTATGCCTCTTATTCTCCTCCCCAGTTTTGTTTTTTATTAGGGGTCCCCTATTTCCTTTCTTCACCCCTGTTGCCCGGCCAGGGCCCTTTTCCTGTGTTTGATCTTTAATATTGAGGTGGGATTGTTCCTGGGTTAGGGTCCTTTTCTGAGGTATTCTGTTACCGGGGGAGGTACCACTACCACTACCACTACTTCTCTAGGGGTGTGGTGTTAGTCCCTTTGATCAATTCTTTTTGATGTTTAAATGGGGTTATTCCTGGATTAGGGTCCTCTTGAGGGGTGCTTTATTCTCGAGGGGTAACGCTGAGTGGGGGGGGTCCCCCTTGTCCTGGTGCCCTACCCTCTTCCTCTCTCCCCTTGGATGGATTATGTGATCTAAGAGGGCCCGGGGCAGCCCTGCCTCTCTCTCGGGCTAGGCCTTACCCGTCCTGTAGAAGAGAGAGTTATCGTTCAGCCCGCAAATACGGGAGGACTCGGGATAGCTCTTACAGCTTCAGTGAGTTATTATAAAGGTATGAACTGCGGGGTATTTAGGGATAGCTGGTTTCAGCATCAGAGGGGGGGAAAAAAAAAAGAGGGGAGCAGAAACACAATGGGAAAAACAAAAGAAAATGAAGGCAGGGCAATATTCAGCTTGGAGAACCTTATATCCCGTCTAGTTTTATGTGTCCATATTCGAGATCTATAGGTAGGATATCTTTTTTCTCTGCGGTCTACCTAGAGGCTCTGTTTTATGCACTCTGGTGAATGTAAAAGGGACCCCAGTTTCAGAAGGCAGGTTTCCAGGGGTTAGGCTTTGCCAGCATCTTGCCAATAGCTTACTTATAAGGAAGTAAGCCCAGTCAGAGCTAGCTGGCAACAAAATAAGAACATCTTTATCTTTTGAAGGTGTTCTATATCTTTACAAGATGCATCACAAAATTCACAGGTAACGTTTCCAGTGTGGTATAATAGCTGCGACAATGTTTACAGTCACTATTGTGCTTTTCTCTTTATTTTTCTCTTTTTCCCCCTTTTGCGGCAAGTCAAGTCGTCGCTCACAGTATCTTGTATATTGGAGCAAACTAAGCAACGAGGTTGCAGGCCAACACAGGGGGGGGCAGCCCCGCACACTCTCACCGTCCACACCGTTCAACACGCCAGCAAAGACAGTTATGGCGTCTATGGCAGTCAGGAGGCAGGAGGTACCACTCCCCAAGAGGCATACATAATAATAAAAAAAAATAAATAAATAAAAAAATAAATAAAAAAAAAAAAAAGCAAATGCAGTGAACCAGGCCGGGGCCTCACTGCCTTTTCTGGCTGTATTAGTATTGGTATCAGGTAGCTGGACACAGACTTGCAATTGGGAGGACCTACGGTACAACAGATACCCAGGAGAATGCACCCAGGAAACCGCACACACCAAAAAAAAAAAAAAAAAAAAACAGAGAAACGAGGCAGAAGGTGAAGAGCAACCAGGTTGCAGGGGCTATGGTGCGGTCATGTCATTTTTATATATCCCTTCACGTCAGATCGTATATTGGGATACGGACGCGTGGGTTTTCTATGTGGACATGACCATACGCCTCCACAAGTTGGTGTGTGCTCTCTCAGGTTCAGCGAACACAGTCCCTGATAGGTCCCTGATAGGTTTCAAATAAGAACTTTAAATGGGTACTTCCAACAGTGTAGAACGATCAGTGCCCCCGCCTGAGATACACCACACGGTAGAATACACTTTAAGCAGCCCCCCGGAGATCCCTCCTTTAAACAGTTGTGTAAACTTTAAGCTTTAATCCATTTAAATAATTGCATATCCCTTGTTCCGTTTTTAGGGGGTAGTTTAAATTGCTTTACATTGCTTTACATTGTCTGTGACCCCCCAGTATACATCTTTTGATTCAATATATTTAAGTAGTCACAAGTTGCCCATGGTAGAGAATTTAGATCTCTATCAAAGGAAAAAATGGCTTTGTCAGGCTCCCACATATTATGGGTGGGAGAACGAGGAAGCTTAACGGGGGTACATGGATCTTCCGCTGGTAGGATAAAAAGGGTTAAAATAAGAGCATCAAAAGGATGCTTAATTAATTGGAGTGCAGGAAGCCTAATATTTTGTTAGGTTAGTCGAACCGGGATAATTGTGACGTGTTATCACCACCTTAAGTTAGCCAATTCGGCTAATGATATACCATTTAGAACTATGGTAGGAATGGTGACTATTGTTGTTATGGAGTTTTTGGAATTTACCTGATGCATTTCTGAACTGGAACAGATTTTCTCAAAAATGGAAACTAGGAAACTATTATATTGCTTATGTACTCTTTATGTACGTAACTAAAGTAGTTTCTACTTTTTTATATTTAATTGTAATAATCAAATATAATCAAAAATAAACTGTCACATATTTTAAGAATACGTTTCTGCTTAAAAATAATAATTCAGAAATGTGAGAATATTTTGAAACTAAATGGAGCAGTATGAGTTCATAAGAAAAAGGGGAAACAGGTTATAGTATATTCAGTTTGTATAAATCCCCTGTTACACTTGGCTCCTTTTCTGCATTTAAGTGGCTGTTAATAATTCAGCTATTATTATAGAAAAATAAAATGAATAAGTAAGTAATTCCCTATTGTATTTTTAGGGCATTAGGAAATAAGAACTAGTAATAATAAGGTATATAACTTATAGGTAATATGACCTTATATAGTATATAAATACCAGAACGAGGTCATATTTAGTCTATTGAACAATACTTTTACATAACAGTCTCTGAGCGAGTGTATTGAATGGGATACTAGAGTTTAAGTTGTTAATCCATGGTGTCTTCTTTGTCTTGGTCTATGGTCTAAAGAAGAAGGGGCATAACGGCTTCTCTTATGGGAGTGGTGACTTCCATTTTACCCCAAGTGCTGCTTGGAGGTGAAGATGATGCCGTTCTTCTGCGCAAAGAGGGGTTGTTGCTTGTGGGTTCCATCAGATGCAGTTTTAGAAGGGTCAGTTGTAGTTCATCTGCAGATCTGCTCATGTATCTGGTACCTTGATAGGTAAATCTGACCGAAAAGGGGAATCCCCATTGGTACTTAATGTTGTGGCGTTGCAGTTCCATTAGTTGGGGTTTCATAGAGCGTCTTTTAGCAATGGTGAGTTGGGATAGGTCGGCAAATAGTTTATAATTATGACCTTGGATATTCAGTTCTCTTTTTTCCCTTGCAGCTGCTAATATTTGCTCCTTTGTCCTGTAGTAGTGAAATTTTGTGATTATATCACGTGGGGGTCCATCTTTCTTTTTAGCTGTAAGGGCTCTGTTTATTCTGTCCAATTCCAAACGTTCGATTGGAATAGCCGGTTGCAGTTCTTGGATGAGGGCTATGATTGTAGATTGCAAATCTAACACCAATTCAGGGATTCCCCTTATGCGCAGATTGGAGCGTCTGGCTCTATTTTCGTAATCTTCCAGTTTAGTTTGGAGTATTAAATTCTCCTCTTTTAGGTTTTCCATTTCCACTATATGGTCTTGAGTTGGAATTTAAATTTCATCCATTTTAATTTCAAGCGCAGCGGTGCGGTTACCTAGTTCTCTGATCTCTTTAGTTAGACTGCTTGTTATTTGCTCTGAGGTCTGTTTTAATGCTTTGTGGAGCATTCGTTCAAATTGTTGTAGTAAAGCTGGGGATGCTGAGGAGCTTTGTGAGAGGAATTGTTCAGTTCCAGACTCATTTGGAGAGTCCAGTTGTGACAGCTTTATCCTTATCTCCTCTCCTCAGTGGTACAGAGCTCTATAGCAATGCATGTCTGCTTCACTAGACTCCGCGCATGTGCCCTCTGCTGTACTTTTTTCTAGTGTGAACTATACCCAAAGGATAACCTGGATTTTTGACTGTCTATGCAGTTAGAGTGCAGTCCAAAAAACAGGCCCGAAGAAAAAAATAAAATAAAATAGGCAAAGGCCAGACATGACTGGGCTAACAGGGGAGTCAGCAGTTAAGGGATTAACCTGTATAGATAAAGACCAGGAGATATTATGTTACGTACCTGGACTGGTGGGATTGAATGTTCAGGGAGGGGCTGCAACAATGTAAAGGAGGGATTTTGAAGATCTGCAAGCACTTCAATGCCATGGATATCGAAGAAACTTCCCTCCCTCCCACCCTGCTTTATAGTTTGGACTTGTTCGGTGGTCATAGTAACCCGGCAGTTGGGGTCTTTGGAGGCATTCATAATTTACTGTGTTGCATCAGAGTAAGGACCCATCTATGTCATGGCGTCCTCTGTTGAATACCAGGTAACACTGGGTTTACCAGGAACTGGGGGGAAATGGAGGTGTCAGTAAAGAGTTGGAATGGGCCTTGAGCTGGTGTTCTGCGGCTAGGGACTTTTAAGTGGTTCTGCAGATACAAAACTGTTGTTGGTTCGTTTACTTGTCCCAGACCACTGACATGATGCTACCCAGCATGGTCGCTTTTCCGTATTGATCCGGTCTTTCTTATGCGATCCTTGTGGGCTCTTGTCAGTGCAGTGTTTATCACCTTTCACCTGGCATTGATTTTTGTTTATCCTCCTGGGGGTTTGAGATATTCCCTCCCCCTTACCTACTCTGATCGGGGGGTGCAATGTGGTGGGGCACGTGTGAGAGACAACTGTCTAACTGTCTGATATAGCCACATACTATCAGTGTACCTTACGCTCATCCTCTCCCGAAGAAGTAATTTTCTTATATTCCCAAAACATGTTAGGAATTTTTCTGTGAACTCCAATGCTTGGTCTGGTCTTCAACTCCATGAGACCTACCCAGAATTCCAAATTATGAGCATATGGTACTGAATTTGTATGTATGTGGTTATCTGCTTTGCTTTTAATCCTAATTCTGTATCATGTGTAATATAGTGTATTGTATATTGTAATCACCATTTTATTATGAAAAATAAAATGTATTTATTTTATATTTGTATTTTCAATATTACCATTATCTGCTGTCTTAAAAGTACCACTGGGGTTATTTCTTTTGTTCTATGTTGTTGGTTCGTTATTGCAACCTTGGGTATTATTGTTGTTATTATTATATTTATAGTGCTATGTTTTTGTGAGAGTAGGTACATTTCCAGGCTTGGCTGGCAGCCAAGCCTGGGTGTGTTTGGATCTGGATCACAAGCAGCATAACCAAGACCTCCCACTTCTTTCCAGAATGTTCTAATGTTTTCAGAAGGGGGTGGAGCTGTCTGGGGGGTTCTGGGTGCCCTGACCAATCCCCAACTTGGATTGGCACGGGAGATGCCTCCTCAATTACCCAGGGTCAGCCCAGCTGGGGAGGAGTTAGTGATCAGGTGGAAGATGGAGTGTTAGGCTGGTGGGTTCTTTGAGGGAGCTCCCCAGTATGTGGGGGGCTGACCTTTGGCCTGGGCTCAGGTGTGGACGGGGCCCTTTTACAACCCACAAAGGTGTTCTGACCAGGAGACACAGGAGGAGCAAGAGAGGACAGCAGGAGAACACAGCCGGGCAAGTCTCCAGGAGTTCCACAAAGGCAGCCAAGAGTGCTGGTGAGTGACACACAGTCAGAAGGACTGGGGAAGCACACCTGAGAGGACTGGGATGAGCAGTCTGTGATAGGTGCAGAGACAGTCAGGAGGGTTGTGGTGGCACGGACAGTGGAGAGGGGCAGCTGCAGCCAGGAGGGCTGGCAATGCTTGAAGAGGTGGTGCTGGGAGCAGTAGCCACGTGGACAGCTAGCACTGGGACTACCTACAATTTTGTTACACTAAAGGGGCCCATGGTCCCTGGCCGCAATGGGCATCTGCTTTAGGCCTGGCTGAGCTAGTGTCAGGCCTACAAATTAGTGGTAGCTGGTCCGGGAAGTGCAAGCAAGTGATGTGCTGGAGGTGTTAAGGAGAGATAGTCTGCAAGCAAGTGATGTGCTGGAGGAAGAGAGGAAATTGTATATAATGTGAGTGTATATAGTTCAGTCCCAACATTGACCTTCAATCATCTGGGCATCTCATGATTTCCCTATCCCCATCCAAGTTAAGTCCCCTGAATTAAAATACAAAAACAAGTGCAAGGACTGTTTCATGTCTCCGGATGCTTGAAATTGTGTGCCTGGCATGGGCAGGGTGAGAGATGGACCACAATGTTCAAAGGAATTTTTTTATATGTTGGTAATTTGTTAATAAATGGCCACTATGG
>CM053035.1:27492228-27508533 GCA_028564925.1 Lithobates sylvaticus | reverse complement strand
CCTGCTGGCGTGTGCCTGCTAGCCCCAGCTCTTAAAGGGGATGTACAGGTACGCCCATTTGCCCACCGCTGTCATTGTGCCGATGTACATCGGCGTGTGGCGGTCGGCAAGTGATTAAAGAAAAAGTAAGGCCAAAGCTTTTTTTGTCTATACTTCTCCTGTGAGTAACAGAAGTGCATTTAGTTCTGAACTCTTGTGACCTGTTCTCAGTTTCATAAACCCAGGCAAGGTTTGGGAAAGATACCGGCTTTACAGTCGGGATCCACCCAGATGCCTGGACCAGCAGCTGACTCAGCTCCTCAAGGAGCTGCTGAGAGCCTGAGCCAGCCCCTTCCACCCTCTCCATAGCTCAGCTCTCAAATGAGTGCTGTAGGGACAGAGCAGAAAGCTGGAGACAGTCACCATCTCTCTGCAGGCTGAGCTCCAAGAATTGTGCAATCAGCAGTGTTTGATCGCTCATTTCTCAGTCTTATGCGGCATACACACGCTCGGACTTTCCAGCGGAGGTCCGCTCGACTTTCCGAGCGCGTGGACTTGCCCACAGGTAGACGGGACTAGCGAAGGCAGTGAATGCCGCCGCGCTAGCCCCGTCACCTGGCATGGATTTAAAGGGAATCCCTACACCGAAAAAACGGCGTGGGGGTCCCCCCCAAATCCATCTCAGACCCTTATCCGAGCACGCAGCCCGGCCGGCCAGGAAAGGGGTGGGGACGAACGACGAACGAAAGGGGTGGGGACGACGAACTTTGGGGTGGGGGCACCCCCCATGTTGAGGGCACACGGCCTGGTACGGCTCAGGAGGGGGGGGGGCGCTTCTTTCTGCAGCCTTTCAGTAGCTGCAGGAGGAAACTAGAGGGGATTGTTTCCTTTTGGCACCACCAGGCCACCCCTCCCATCCACCTCCTGCTGTAAATAGGCCCCTGTGTGATCTTCTGCCCCCCCCCCCCTCACCCTGCACTGTTGAGTTCCCCCCTCCTTTCTCCCACCGGCTGCTGCAGGGGAATTGTCAGGAAAGAGAGTGTCGAAGGAGCCAGTTAATGTGTCATTTACTGGCCCTTTCCTTGTCTTAATGGATAGAGCAGTGATCCATACCAATCACTGTCTCTATTCATTCATAACTGTGGCATAATAAGCTGCAGTTAGTGCTTCTGTTTGCAAATGAACAGGAAGCTCTGTACAGAGGTATTCCTATCCATTTATTTTATGCAGTTGAGGCTGCAGAGAAGGAGATTGGGAGCTGTGTCCTTAAAATATGCATTTATTCTTTTTTTGTTAGGGATCTGTAAAGCATTGCACCCACAAAAAGCAGATCATGGGTGTAATGCCACGGTCCTGCAGACTGTCTGTGCATCTGTCTGCTTGTACACATTTTATTTTTTTCTTTCCTCCTATTAGACCTGGTTGTTTTTATTTATTTTCTAATAACAAAAATAATAAAATGTATTGTATATACTTATGTTTTATATGTTTTTTTTATATTAATATGTTGTTTGTGCTGTTTATTTTATTTTTTGTTTTTTTTCCACATTCAGATAGATCAATGAGGGGTAATGTCAGCACGGCCCACATCTCCCTCCCCTTTTTGTCTTAACATCATTTGTTGATACTTTTTAATATGTTCTGATGCATGTGTTTTATTTTTTTTTTTGTTTTATTTGTTTTGGTTTTTATTTTTTTTCCACCAGGGGGTTTATTCCATTTAAGTTTTACATCGTTGACATACATAAGTCTAGGCGGTGAGGGTAGTGGGCCGGGTTGTTGCCGATCTGCCCCCTGATCATGTATAGGTTAGGCCCATTTTCCCCTCCCCGATTTTCAGCCTCCCGGGAAGGGCTTTCTCTTACATGCTCCCTCTGACTTATTTATTTTTTTCCTTTTTTTTTTTTTTTTTTTTTTTTTTTTTTCCCCCTGCATTATGGAGGGTAGTGGGCCGGGTTGTTGCCGATCTGCCCCCTGATCAGTGTATAGGTTAGGCCCATTTTCCCCCCCCTCCCCCCCCCCTCCGCTACTGACATACGGCGCTTTTTTTTTTTTTGTTTTTCCTTTTTGTGCTTTTTTTTTTTCTTTTTTTTGAGTTTTTTTGTTGCGGGTGCTTGCTATTTGAGACTTTATCCCCTTGGGTATCTATGGAAAGGTCCTCAGGGCCTCCGAGTAGCTCCATGCTTTTTTAAATTTTCTCCAGCCTTTCCACTTCTCTTTCGTTGCTTCTCTAGCCCCCCCAGTACAATTTATCACGCACTCCATTGTGTATGCGGATTCTACCTCATCCACCCAAAGCCACAGAGGAGGGCATTCCCGGTCCATCCAGCATCTCGGAATCGCCCCCTTTGCTGCGTTAAGGAGGTGGGGCACCAGAGAGCTTGTATATTGGCTAATTCCCTGCGTGGTTGCGTGCATAAGCACGACCCAGGGGTCCCTTTTCACCGCGACCGAGGTAATTTCTTTTATATATTTTAAGATGGTTTCCCAGTATTTTTTTATTTTGTGGCAGTCCCACCAAAGGTGACCCATGGTCCCACTTTCCTCGCATCCCCTCCAACACTTGGCTGATGTATCCCTCTGATATTTGCTTAGCTTATCTGGGGTCCTATACCACCTAGCTATGAGCTTAAAATTCATTTCTGCGGTCTTAGAGTCGGCAGCTGAGCCGTGAGCTAATTTTAATATTTTCCTAGCTGTGTCTAAATCTAATTGTGAACCCAGTTCCTTCCCCCATTTCCTGAGGTATGGGGGTATCTCCAGTCTGTCCTGCTCCAAAAGTAGTTTATACATTTTCGAGATTCTTTTTTTGGAGTTCTCTGCCGTAAAAAAATTTTCAAACTTCGTCAGGTCGTTGATGTCCCTTAACGGCACTGGGAGCGAGCCGACGAAGTGACTTATTTGGAGATACCGCCATGCGTCTATGGAAAACAACTCTCTTTTAGTCTGTAACTCCTGCAGTGCCAATACTTTCCCGTTACTAATAATGTCTCCTATACATGTGCTATCCTTTATGATCCAGTTTCCGCTTACCCCTTTTTTCCCAGGAGGAAAAAAGGGGTTTTCCTTAAGTGTAATTAGTGGTGAATTATATACTTTATTAAATACTTTATATGTCTTATCCCAAATTTTAAATGTGTTCCGTGTAATTGTGTGCGTTTTTTCACCCAGTGATCTACATTTTGGGGGGTTCCATACAATCTTCCCCAATTTTACTTCGCTAAGTGCCTCCTCCAAACCAACCCATCTTTTAACATTATGTGTTTTAACCCATTCTGGTATTCTAAGTAGTGCTATAGCGTGGTAGTATCCCACGATGTCCGGAACTGCTAGGCCGCCTAAATTCTTATCTTGCTTTAAGATTTGAAGGGAAATTCTGTGTTTTTTGTGCTTCCACACAAAGTTCATGACCAATGCTCTTAATTTTCCAAGATACTGTTTTGGGAGGGGGAGTGGGAGCATCTGGAGTTTATACGTGATAATCGGCAGTATCATCATCTTTACTGTATTGACCCTACCTATCCATGATAGGGCTCTTCCATTGTATTCTTGACATTTTTTTTTAATTTCCTCTAGCAGTGGGATAAAGTTAATTTTATACATTTTCCGTGGATTATTGGCCAACTCGATGCCCAGGTATTTTATCTGATTTTCCCAGGCGAAGCTCACCTCTTTCTGTATATTTTGTTTTTCGGTCTTGTTGAGGTTGATATTTAAAATAAGGGTTTTCGTGCTATTAATTCTAAAATTTGTTAGTTCACCGTACTTGGCTAGGATTTTTAAGAGGTTGGGGATTGACTTCTGCAGAGACCCGACGTAAAAGAGGACGTCATCTGCAAACGCTGCGAGTTTATGTTCCTCCCTGCTGACTCTGCATCCCTCTACTCCCGAACTACCTCGGATTGTAGACAGCAGTGGTTCCAGGGACAAAACGAAGAGGAGAGGGGATAACGGACAACCCTGCCGAGTCCCATTATGCATCTCAAACATAGACGAGGCTATCCCGTTAATTCTTATATTTGCTTTGGGATGCGCATAGAGGACTTTAATTTTCTGTATGATCCCGGGTCCAAATCCCATTCTTTGTAGAGTTTTAAACATAAACCCCCAGTCTACCCTGTCAAATGCTTTTTCTGCATCAATTGAGAGCAGTAGACTGGGGGTTCGTGTATCCCTCATCCTCTGCATGGCCAGTAGTGTCCGAATCCCATTATCTCTCCCCTCCCTGCCCGGGATAAAGCCCACTTGGTCCGGATGGATCAGCGTGCACAAGTGTCCCTTAATTCGCTCGGCCAAAATTTTGGCGTACAGTTTTGTATCAAAATTTAGTAATGAAATGGGTCTATAGCTTGAGCACACTGATCCATCCTTCCCTTCTTTGAGCAGGACGGTTATTGTCGCCAAGAGTGAACCCTCGCTCATATCGTATTCTGTCCCCAGGCCATTCATATAGCGCTGTAGTCTTGGGACTAAAATTTCCTTGAAGGTTTTATAATATAGAACGGTAAACCCGTCAGGGCCCGGGATCTTTCCTGAAGGGGAGTTGTTTAGGGCTCTGAGGATTTCGTCCTCTGAGATCGGTCTTTCCAGAGCTTCACTATCCTCTATATTTAAGGAAGCCAACCCTGCCCTTCCCAGGAAGTCGTCTATTTTCTTGCTGTTTTCGCCCCCTTTGTTGCCACCCTCCGGAACTACCGAGTAGAGTTCTTCATAATACTGCCTAAATGTTGCTGCTATTTCTCTAGATACATGTTTAGTCTCTCCATTGCCGGTTTGAATTTTCTCGATAAAGTTTCTCGATTTTTTCTTTTGGAGTTTTCTGGCTAGGAATTTCCCTGGCTTGTTACCCCATAAGTACTGCTCCTTTGCCATCTTATTAAATACCTGTCTAGCTTCTTGTTCAGCCAAGTCTTTTAACTCCTCCCTCTTTTCCACCAGCTCGAGGTATGTATCATGCGCCAGGGCCCCCCCAATCTTATGTTTTTGTTCAAGTCTGGTGATCTCGGCCGTCACTTCCTGTGTCTGTCTCATCCTCTCTTTTTTCAGCCAGGATGCCTTCGCTATAAAAATACCCCTGACAAACGCCTTATGGGCGTCCCAGATAACTGCTTCTGAGACTTCGCCGTTGTCATTGGTTTGGAAAAACCATTCGAGTTCTTTTCGAATGGACTCCCGTATGTCTTTATCGTATAATAGTTCTGTATTCAATTTCCACCCGCTCGAGGGTTGTTTATATTCCGGGATACTTAAGTTCATAGTGACTGGGGCATGGTCTGAAAGGGACATTATCTCTATGCTGGTTTTGGTAATTCTCTCTAGTAATCCGTGTTCGACCAAGATGTGATCCAGACGGGAGTACGTCTGGTGTGCTGGGGAGAAGAACGTATAGTCCCTTATCTGGGGGTGCCGGATCCTCCATATATCCACCAGTTGTTCTCCACTGAGCCTTTTTTTTAGTCTCTTGAGTTGGGCGGTCTCTGTCCCCTGCACACCGGACGTACTGTCCCAGGATGGGTCCATTACGAAATTTAGGTCCCCCATAAGTATCAAATAACCCTTTTTAAAGGCCCTTAGCTTTGACAGGATTGATTCTAAGTATCTAATGGGTCTTATATTGGGGGCGTATATATTAGCTAAAGTGATTTCTGTCCCGCTGAGGGATCCCCTTAAAAAGAGGAACCTCCCCTCCGGGTCCGTTTTCCTGTCTTCCAGTGTAAAGTTGATGTCTCTGCCAAACCCGATGGCCACCCCTCTTGCCCTGTTTGTAACAGTGTCTCCGTAGAACCACGTAGGATATGAGGGTGAGAATAGTCTGATATTAGAAACATGCGTCAAGTGGGTCTCTTGTAGGCAGACTATTCCCGCCCCATGTCTCCTTATCTCCTCCAGGACCCTATGTCGCTTAATAGGGGAGTTCATTCCCTTTACATTATAGGTAAGAAGCTTAATTTCGGTCTTCATTTCTCTGTTGGGGTGTTTTTACTGTTTTTAATAAAGAATTTTCCCTTTGTTCTGGTTTGGTAATTGAGTTGTTTAAAAGCCGATGCCCTGTCAGTAGCGGAGGGGTCCCCCCTCCCTAACCCGTCCCTCCCACCCCTTTCTACTTCCCACTTCTCCCTCCCCTTTCTATACCCTCCTGCCCCCCCTCCCTCCCTCCTTCCCCCTTCCCCCCTCCCCCCTTCCATCCCCTCTCTGACCCTGGCATGGGTCTCTAGGTCCATGGGTGTCGTCTTCAAGCGGCACCCTTGGGCACTAGATTCGTGGTGAGGTGGAGTTCGATCCCAGCTCCCCCTTTTCTCCCCATGTCTATCCCCTCTTCCTTCTCCACAACTTCTCGGGGAATTCCGAGAAATAGTGGATATTAGGCCGAGTCTTTTGGAGCTTACTGGTGGACTTTTCTACGTACACCCCCCCCCCCCCCCTTTTCTGCCACCATTTTAAGTGGTATCATCTATGCCCTCTTTTTCTTTCCAGCCGGGTAACTCCGGGACTGGGATCCCCAGCTTAGCACAGAAGCCCTGAAGCTCCTCCGGGAATCTCAGTTTAGCTGCTAGCCCCTCTTTTAGGCCTATTAGGCACGGTGGGAAGCCCCAATTGTACTTGATGTTTTCTTTCCGGAGAATTTCTAATAGGGGTTTTTGGAATCTTCTTCTCTCCAGGGTGCGGGCCGATAAATCGGCATATACCTGAATGTCAGTGTCTTCGTACCTCAATGGGGTGTTACCCCTGATTTTTACCCAGATGTCCTCTTTCTCTTTGAAATGGAGAAATCTGATAATTATGTCTCGCGGTCTGTCTGGGCCCGACCTCTCGGGTCTACCCACTCGGTGGGTCCTTTCAATTTCAGGGAACTGATCCTGGTTTTTGCCACTAATAGGGCCCAAAATAGAAAAGATTTTTTTCTCGAGGTCTTCCCCTCTTTGTTCTGGTACCCCGCGTAGTCTCAGATTTTGCCTTCTATCCCTGTTTTCTTGTTCTTCAATTTTATAGGCGGTATCTCTCTGGTTTAGTTGGGATTTTTTCAATAGGGTTTTTAGATGTAAGATTTCCTGATCAGTATTGTCTGCTCTGGTTTCGACCGTCTCTACCCTGGTTAGTAAATGGCCCATGTCCTCCCTGAGAGTGTTAATTTCTAGTTTAATGGCATTTTCTAGGCGCATTAGCATAGCCTCCATTTCCGTTTTATTGGGGACATGCGTTCCTGCCTGGTGATCCTCGGTCCGGCTCATGTCGATCTCGCTTTCTATAGTGTAGTCTGCTCTTGACTGGTTGTTCACACCTTCTGCCCCTCCACTTCTCTCCAAACTGACCCCTGCCTGAAATGCAGACCCAGTGGTTTTTGGACTGGCTCCTTGTCTGAGATAATGTTTAATCGTGCTTGCTTCTCCTTTGGTGCCTTTAGTGGCTCCCTTTTTTGACGATTTGGAAACGTCTTTGCTCATGATGCCCTTTTTTATGCCTCTTTTTCTCCTCCCCAGTTTTGTTTTTTATTAGGGGTCCCCTATTTCCTTTCTTCACCCCTGTTGCCCGGCCAGGGCCCTTTTCCTGTGTTTGGTCTTTAATATTGAGGTGGGATTGTTCCTGGGTTAGGGTCCTTTTCTGAGGTAATCTGTTACCGGGGGAGGTACCACTACCACTACCACTACCTCTCTAGGGGTATGGTGTTAGTCCCTTGATCAGTTCTTTTTGATGTTTAAATGGGGTTATTCCTGGATTAGGGTCCTCTTGAGGGGTGCTTTATTCTCGAGGGGTAGCGCTGAGTGGGGGGGTCCCCCTTGTCCTGGTGCCCTACCCTCTTCCTCTCTCCCCTTGGATGGGTTATGTAATCTAAGAGGGCCCGGGGCAGCCCTGCCTCCCTCTCGGGCTAGGCCTTACCCGTCCTGTAGAAGAGAGAGCTATCGTTCAGCCCGCAAATACGGGAGGACTCGGGATGGCTCTTGCAGCTTCAATGAGTTATTATGAAGGTATGAACTGCGGGGTATTAGGGATAGCTGGTTTCAGCATCAGAGGGGGAAAAAAAAAGAAGGGAGCAAAAACACAATGGGAAAAACAAAAAAAAAAAAAAAAAAAAATTAAGGCAGGGCAATATTCAGCTTGGAGGACCTTATATCCCATCTAGTTTTATGTGTCCATATTCGAGATCTGTAAGTAGGATATCTTTCTCTCTGAGGTCTACCTAGAGGCTCTGTTTTATGCACTCTGGTGAATGTAAAAGGGACCCCAATTTCAGCAGGCAGGTTTCCAGGGGTTAGGCTTTGCCAGCAACTTGCCAATAGCTTATTTATAAGGAAGTGAGCCCAATCAGAGCTAGCTGGCAACAAAATAAGAACATCTTTATCTTTTGAAGGTGTTCTATATCTTTACAGGATGCATCACAAAATTCACAGGTAACGTTTCCAGTGTGGTATAATAGCTGCGACAATGTTTACAGTCACTATTGTGCTTTTTTTTTTTTTTTTTTTTCTCTTTTTCCCTCTTTTGCGGCAAGTCAAATCGTCGCTCACAGTATCTTTTATATTGGAGCAAACTAAGCAACGAGGTTGCAGGCCAACACAGGGGGGCAGCCCCGCACACTCTCACCGTCCACACCGTTCCACACGCCAGCAAAGACAGTTATGGCGTCTATGGCAATCAGGAGGCAGGAGGTACCACTCCCCAAGAGGCATACATAATAAAAAAGAAAAAAAAAAAGCAAATGCAGTGAGCCAGGCCGGGGCCTCACTGCCTTTTTTAGCTGTATTAGTATTGATATCATATAGCTGGGCACAAACTTGCAATTGGGAGGACCTACGGTGCAACAGATACCCAGGAGAGTGCACCCAGGAAACCGCACAAAAAAGAAAAAAAAAAACAGAGAAACAAAGCAAAAGGTAAAGAGCAACCAAGTTGCAGGGGCCATGGTGCGGTCATGTCATTTTTATGTATCCCTTCATGTCGGATCGTATATTGAGATACAGGCGCGTGGGTTTTCTATGTGGACATGACCATACGCCTCCACAAGTTGGTGTGTACTCTCTCAGGTTCAGCGAACACAGTCCCCAATAGGTTTCAAATAAGAACTTTAAATGGGTACTTCCAACAGTGTAGAACGATCAGTGCCCCCGCCTGAGATACACCACACGGTAGAATACACTTTAAGCAGCCCCCCGGAGATACCTCCTTTAAACAATTGCATAACTTTAAGCTTTAATCCGTTTAAATAATTGCATATCCCTTGTTCCGTTTTTAAGGGGTAGTTTAAATTGCTTTACATTGTCCGTGACCCCCGCGGGCATCCGGAAAACCACGCTCTGCTATGCGCTTACCTTCCAGGTTGATTTACTTCTGATAGGCTGTGTTCCTGTTTGTTTCTACTTACGACCTTTACGGGGGATATCTCCTGTGGCCCCCTCTCCCTGGGTCCTCCGGGGGCTCCGGGCGGTCTTTGCTGTACAGCAAGCTTGATGGCGGGGTGGTGGGGAGATGTGCTGGATGGGGCTGGCGTTGTAAGGCCCGGCACAGATTTCCTGCCGTCCTGTTTCCCCTGCAGTGCCTTGGGGTGAGAGGCTCGCGGCGTCCGAGTCTCCAATCCCGGATGGCGACACCGGCTTCCGCGGCGTCTCTCCTCGTGGCGGGGCAGGGTCATTCCAGCCTATGCATCCGCGCTCCTCGACCCTCTGAGGGAGACAGCTGGGATCTGGCTCCTCCCTCCGTACGGACGCTAGTCAGTATTTTTTGCTAGAAAATTACTTAGAACCCCCAAACCTATATATATTTTTTATATATATATATATATATATATATATATATATATATATATATATATTTTTTTTAGAGACCCTAGAGAATAAAATGATGATTGTTGCAATATTTTACATCACACGGTATTTTCCCAGCAGTCTTTCAAACAAAATTTTTGGGGAAAAAAGACACTTTCATGAATTAAAAAAAAATTTAACCGTAAAGTTAGCCCAATTTTTTTGTACAATGTGAAAGATGATGTTACGCCGAGTAAATAGATACCTAACATGTCATGCTTTGAATTTGCGCACACTCGTGGAATGGCAACAAACGACAGTACCTAAAAATCTCCATAGGCGACGTTTTAAAAAAATGTAATGGTTACCAGGTTAGAGTTACAGAGGAGGTCTTTTGCTAGAATTATTACTCTCACTTTGCCAGTCGCCGCGATACCTCACATGTGGGATTTGAACACCGTTTACATATGCAGGTGCGACTTACGCATGTGGTTTCTTTTCTGCGTGAGCTCGTGGGGATGGGGGCGCTTTAAAATTATTATTTTTTTTATAACTTTTTTTTTTTTTTTTTTTACATTGTTACTTTAAAAAAAAAATATTCTGATCACTTTTATTGCTGTCACAAGGAATGTAAACATCCCTTGTGACAGTAATAGGTGGTGACAGGTACTCTTTATGGAGGGATCAGATAAAAGACCCCAAATGCCTCCTTTGCACTTCAAAGTATTCAGATCGCCAAAAACAGTGATTCCGAATACTGTAATTTTTTTTTAAATCGGCGTCATTGGCAGCCGAGTAAACCGGCACTTCCGTGTTTTTACATGGGGGACTGGAACAAAGCCATTATTAGCTTTGTTCCAGTCTCAGCCTAGCCGGTGGAAGTGCCGGATTGTGGATCAGGTCTCCTGGTGGGACGGGAGGCCCGGGAAGAGTGGCGGAAGGTGGTGGGACGTCCCCTTCCGCTCCTTAGGATGACAGCCAGTTGTTATCCCTAAAGAGCTGACCGCCCGGTCTAAAAAACAGTACTGGGGTGATGCCTGCAGCAGGCATCACCCTGGTATAACCCCTTCAAGCCGAGGCCGGATATGTGTGTACAGTCGCGCTAAGGGGATAAGAAAGGTTAGAACTAAACATCTCCTTTAACATAAAGATCCATTGTATTTTGTATGGCCTGTGTGAAAAGTAAATTATACAATTCTATATTGCTGGAAGCAGAACAGAGTTAAAAAGAACATAAGGAACTTTGAACATGAGTTTTCTTCTAAAGCGGCGATAGAAGAAACCAGAAGATGGGCTGAAGGATAAACATTTCATGAGACCAAACCCACAAGATTCTGTTAAAATATCAAAAGGTTTTAATCTAAGAGCAGTTTTTTGATGTTTATCTTGTAATTGTTATTCACAAGATGAATAATATCCACTCATGATTGCAAAATGTGAACATGGGGAATATAAACTTTCAGAAAGTCAAACCAACTGTAATGAAGGCTTCAGCCATAATGGGTGCTGCTCAATACATTACAGAGCTACGACTTGTTGGGTAGTGAAGAGGAGAGAATTGGGGGACTGGTCTTAGGAAGAGGGGAAGCATAGGGGTCCTCACACCCATATGGTAAATATTTCACCTTTTCCTGTCCCCCTAGACAAAACCAAAATGTTACCTTTGCAAGGGGGCCCCACTTATTCCAGCCCTGGGTTCAGCTTTAACATTTTTATTATAATTTTTTTTTTTAGGATTTATATAGCGCCAAAAGTTTGTGCAGTGCTTTCCAACATGGTGCAGACAGTACAGGTACAATACTATTCAATTCAGGAGGAATTGGAGGGCCCTACTCATTAGAACTTACAATCTAGAGGGAGGGTCAAGTGATACAAAAGGTAATAACTGAGGGAGACGAGCTGATGGAGGAAAAAAGTACAGTTGTGGGGGCAGAATAGGTTTCTCTGAAGACCTGAGTTTTCAGAGATCACCTAACAGGTGACAAATTGGGGTAGGGAGTTCCATAGGATGGGAGTGGCTCAGGAGAAATCCTGGAGGTGAGCATGGGAGGAGGCGACAAGGGAGTTAGAAAGCAGGAGGTCTTGGGAGGAAGAAAGGTTGGTTTGGTTGGTATTTTGGTAATTCGGTTAGTATTTTGAGACTAGGTAAGTGATAGAGCTGGGGCCAAGTTGTGGATGACTTTATAGGTTGTTGTTAATATTTGAATTTCATTTGCTGGGTGAGTGGAAGCCAGCCAGAGAGGAGTAACAGACACTAAACAGTTACTAATGTAGTTGAATCTGGCAGCAGTATTCATGATGGACTGAAGGGGGGATAGCCTATGTAAAGGTAATCCAATGAGGAGGGAGTTGCAGTAGTCGAGAAGAGAGATGACCAGCGAGTGAACAAGGAGCTCTCTAGTATTGTTGGTCAGGAAGGGGGGTATTTAGGAGTTGTTTCTAAGGTTAAGGCGGCAAGCTTTGGATGGTGATTGGATGTTGGATGTGGGGCCAAAAGGAGCGTGTCACGTACCTAGTGACGAGTCCGGATTGTAGTAGGAGACCTCTCTTGCGTCCCAGACTTGCGACCCCTGATAGAGGAGACAGGGGGCGCCGAAGTCGAAGGTAGCACAAGTGCCTGGCAGGATCAACAGCTGACGGATGGATGGATCAGGTGGTACACTGGGAGCTGTGTCTGGATCATCAGGCCTTGGCAGCCGGTGACAGGAACCAGCAGGCAGCAGGTGACAGGAACCAGCAGGCATCAGGTGACAGGAATCAGCGGGCAGCAGGTGACAGGAACCAGCAGGCAGCAGGTGACAGGAACCAGCAGGCAGCAGGTGATAGGAACCAGAAGGCAGCAGGTGACAGGAACCAGCGGGCAGCAGGTAGCAGGGACTGGTGGGTCCCACAGGAGCAGGTACACAGGATGGTCAGGCAAGCCGGGTCAAACCAGATGGCAGCTACAGGAACAGATACAGATGGCAGAAGCGGAGTTGTTAAGCAAGCCGGGGTCGGTAACGGTGGATCACAACACGGATAAGCCAGAGTGATAAGCAGGTGCAGAGTCCTGGACAAGCCAAGGTCGGGGGCAGGCAGACAGCAGGGAAGGTAGTGGAACAGGCCGGGTCACAAACACAGGGTCAGATTGGTTCAGGAGGTAAACACGGGGATGCTGTAGATCAAGCAGTAAGAACTGAGGGGAGAGTCTGGTTTAAATAGCCCGCCTGGCGCCGGTAACCGTGCGTGCGCCCGTGCGCGCACCCGCACCCGCTCGCGCACCCGCGCGCACCGGCGAGGAACTACTACTACCAGCTGAGCTTCCCTTACAGAGCGTTTAGATTCCAGGATTACACCTAACACCCTACATTTTTCTCCCCCCTAGATTCAGCTCTTATCCCTTACCCCCCCCCCCCAGAGTGAACACCTAACCAGTGCATGAACCACATAACCCCTAAAATCTAAGATTAACACTAATGAAGAGCCAAACATGTTAGAGGCAGGTTCAGCAAACATGACTAAAGTTCTGTGCTGAACCCAAATCCCATTATGTTAATGGAGGCTATATGTGAAAAAACCGTAATAAACATTTTTTAGGCCACTATGCTAAGTATTGTCAAACAAATGGCATGGGTGGGCACTGCCCTGGAGAAGATGTACTAAAGGAAAAAAAAGTTAAAACACCGCAGCACAGCACAGTGGTTAGCACTTTTTACCTATCAGTAATAGGGTCGCTGGTTCAAATCCCAACCACAACACCTTCTACCTGGAGTTTGCATATTCACCCTGTGCCTGCGTGGGTTGCCTCTGGGTACTCCGGTTTCCTCCCACACTCCAAAGACATGCTGGTAGGTTAATTAGATCCTGTCGATAAAATTGGCCAAATATGTGTATGTGTTTGTAAGCGTGTCGGGACCACGCTATACCACAGATGGACACCAGTGGCAAAAAGCACCCTGAGGCGATTCAGTTCACATAAGTAGCGCTATACAAGTCATTCATTCATTAGTCAGGGAGCAGCAATTTTAGTAATGCTTAAAGTGAAAGATTAAAAATGCTAAATTGCTTTATACTACACACTGGGGGAGGCTCTGGCCCTGACTGTGAGTGATGCTTCTATGATGCATACAACCTACTACAGCAACACTGATATTTCCAGAGACTAAAGTGTGTTTAACCACTTGCCGACAGCTGCACGCCGATATACGTCGGCACAATGGCAGCGGTGGGCAAATTGGCGTACCCTTTAACTGGTGAGGCTAGCGGGCACCCGCCACGTACAGCGTGACCGTGCCCCGCGGGATCTGTGGACTCGATGTCCACTGGTCTCCCGGCTATCGTGTCATGGAGCCGCAGAACGGGGAGATGTAAACAAGGCATTTCCCGTTCTGCCTTGTGATATGACAGAGATCACTGCTCTGCACTGGTCTGGTATTGCATGTGAGGATTGTAAGAGCCTGTCCACATTAATGGGCGTCAGAGAGTGCAAAAGAGTGCTAGCTCTTCTGTATTTATTCCAACCCATCTAGACAAAATGAGCATGTAACCCATGCAGTGAAAGAGAGCCCATTGCATGGTTGGATTTTACACTAGCCTGGAATTCAGCTTTAAGCTTAAACAATAATACCCAACATTACAAGAAATGTTATTTATCTTATTGTATTATCATAGCGTGATGTGGATCATGTGTTCTTTCAGTGATAGATAGTAGATAGTAATATGCATAACACTTATATATCGTTACAAGTCTGAGACAAAATTATACAGTATAAACAACACTAAGGCAGGATGTGGCTATGGCTGTTGATCATTGTCCAGATCGTAGAAGAAGATAGTCACGCACTAAAGCAAACTTCAGAAGCAATTTCTTATACATACAGAACTTATACATGCAATGTATAAACTGAACTACCTGCCACATCTTTGAAAGGCCAGTCTATGTGAGTAAGGTAACGTATGGGTCAAAAATGGATTTACATGGACTGATTTACTCAATTCTTTTTCCTAGACTGACTGCAAATGTAATTTCAACTTCTTTGGTAGATGATTGGGTTCCTAATGCCGACCATTGTAAATTATGCTAAATATTTTTCTATTATCTGTTATTCAATGTTTTCTTTGCTTGTTCGTTTAGGCTCCATTCACACTTTGGACATCAATGTCACATGACAAGTCATTCCGCATGTTTTGCAATGACAACCATTCATATATGCACGACTTAAAGTTGCAACAACTTCAAAGTAGTTCATGCACTACTTTGGTCCAACTTTTATTCAACTTGAGGACCATAGACTTTAATGTTAACTCTCAAAAGTTGCATGATGGTCGTATGAGAATGTTTTACAGTGCAACAGTGGTCCATCATCTCTGGTCAAAGTCGTATCCAAGTTGCACCCATCCACAGTTGGTTCAAAGTTGCATCAAACTTGCACTCCAAAGTCAGTATAACTTTGGAGTCTTACAAGTGTGAATGGAGCCTTAGCAAATAAATACTTTTCTATTATGTAAAATGTTCATGGTTTCCTCTTACATGCTTTGTTTTTTCTTAATGCATTTAGGTATAACACCACATTTATTTTATACATTCATGAATACAAATTTTAACATGGCTATCCTTTTCTTTTGCTTTGGTAGCATATAGCGATGATTCATCCTTTAGCTCAATGGGAAATGTTTAATGATCACTTCGCTCAAGGTGATGTTCAGAAAATACCACTTTTATTGTTGTATATTTTTAGATACAAGTTTTACCATAACCCAAATGCAAGTCAACATCTATATTATTGTACATTATTTTCCACATAAATAACATGGGTACTCTAGTCTCGACTTGGTAGTTTCTATGCAATCCAATTCATCACACCCAAAAATATAAATTGTTTACACCCAAAACATTGGTATATTAAATCCAAAAAATGTAATGTTGAGTAAATAGATTATCCCACGTCTTCTTATGAGCCAAGCTCACTGAGTTTTTCAAGGACTTTGAACCCTAAATCCATTTTGAACCCTAAATCCATTGTTGCAAGCATGCTACCTACTTAGTCATCTGCTGACTCTGTACTATCAAATATTTGAACCTGAAGCCCCCAATGAAGGCTCCTACTTTCTATCTCACAGGCTAATGAGGAGATGTCAAAGAGGGTTAGTTTCACTGACAAAAGACAATTAGACAATAAGGGTGGCAGATCAACTTACATTAGAGGCTTCTTTTGCTGCGTACACACGATCGTAAATTCGGGCAGCAAAAGACTGATGAGAGCTTTTGGTTGGAAAATGCAACCCTGGGAAGTAATTCTTCCAGCCAGCTCCCTTTCCTTCCTTCCGAAGAGCTGTCTGAAAGAATAACTGGAAGAATCAGATGAAGATATCGGTTAGAAGGGAACGAGAAAAAAACTCTGGATAGCGGCACTTTTTATTTTCTTGTGCTTTTTATTGCAAAAATGAAGATCACATCATCAAGTCCACAGCAAAAGTGATACAAAGATGTTGATGTGTTTCACACTGAAATCAGTGACGGTTAAGGTGTCGGTTACTTGGAGTTACTGCTGATGTTGATGTTGGAGGCAGTTCCGTGGACAGGGGTTCACGGGGTTTAGGGAATAGCTAT